>OY986967.1:6344058-6383114 GCA_963920575.1 Narthecium ossifragum
GCGTCAACGCGACTGAGGGCGAGGACGGGGTCGACGCGGCTGAGGGCGAGGTCGGCATCGACACGGTGGAGGGCGAGGTCGGCGTCGACGCGGCTGAGGGAGGCGTGGTTGTCGATGGCGTCAAGGTCAGCGTCGACGCGGGGAGAGGAAGAGGGTGAGGGAGAGGGGAGAGGGGACGGGGGAGAGAAAGACGGTGAAGGAGAGGGGAGTGGGAGACGGGGGAGAGGAAGATGGTGAGGGTGAGGGGAGAGGGGACGGGGGAGGGGATGAGGGGGAGGGGAGAGGGATGGGACGTCCCATCCTCTCTCTCTCTTTCAGCTGACGGATTTTGAAATTCAGAGTGGGCGGGTAGGTGAGAGTGGGTGTGTGGGTGGGAGAAAGAAAGAAGTTTGGGCAGGAAATTTGGGCGGGAGTGAATTTATCACTGCGGATCTTAAAGCTGATCATGGAATCACAGCCATTGGATGTGTTTGTAGGCAAATCCTGACCACTCTTTATGTTTTATAGGGGGGACATTTCAAAAACCGCCCTTCCTTATATAATAGATTTCTCAAATACAACTGAATTAATAATCTTACAATTAAATCCTTGAATATATCATGTTATACATCAATTAATACATCAATTTGTACATCATTGACTAAAACTGTAAATTATCTGTTGACGAACTCCCCAACGCTCCAAGTTCTCGATCACCTCGAAATACCGCGCCATTTTCTAAAGGAACACCTGAAAGAAGGAACTGCATCGACCTGCATCGCCGATGTAGCCCAGGTAGGGTGAGCAACAATGCCCAGTAGGGTTCTACTCTACGTCGCATAGAAAGGAAGGGAAAACTGCAACTGTATCGTACTCCGCCTAAGTCTAAGGAATGCCAAGGGTCCCATAACCCTATCGATGTCCCAAGGGCTCCCGTCATGAACCTCTCTCTTGGACATGTTACCAAGATCACCCTAAGCACCAACAGGGGAACGGTACCATGCGGGATCACCCTTACCCAAGGACAAACGAGAGGAAACAAAGACTGCGGGCTCCTGTCCAGGTACCACCCTAACCAGTCATACCATCTCTCGCGGGGACACACATGTCAGGGAATGCATCGACAACCATCCTTAGCACTTGGCCTTGGAGACTGACACGACCTCTACACCTCAAATGTAAATATATAATCCATAGCCGACTATAGCAATAACCTCAAATGATATCCAACATAATCATTGATTCCAATCACGTCCTAATCCTCGACTACCCAAACCCCGGTCCTAGGGCTAGATCCGGGCTACCCGAGAACCCCGGATCGGCGATCGAATCCATCGCCTACCACCTAGCCTGAATGTCTCTAATGCAACCATCATGCATGAGCCTACTCAAACAACTAGGCTTAGGTGTCTCTACATGCCAAATCATCAACCAATCGTCCAACATGCTGAGGCAGCATGACAATGAGCTAAAAATAATAATAATTAAACACACCAACCCGCAAAACCCATCAAGAAGCAATATTTATTCACAAGTCCAATATACATGTATTAAGGTAACAAGACCACGAGATAAAAGAAGAAAGATATATGATTTACCAACATCCAACAAGGGATCTTAATTAATCACGATAAAAAATACCAATCACACCCTGGACACACCTTCGGTCCAACCAAACTAAGGGTCCTCACCCCCTCGGTTAATTCACAATATAAATAGAAACGGGCACACCGCCGGCCCTAGGCTTGAACATTATATAAATATGATATAAGATACATATTTAAGGTAGTCAACCAACATGATCAGTGAAGAGCAATTAACAGAGTATGACCATCAGCTAAATGAATCAAATGATATAATGATAAAACCAATCACGGATGCTACACGATATCAAGAATCAACTTAGCGGCACTATAAAGGATTTATTCATGAGCCTCAAACACCATTCACTTCAAATTTCAATGCAAAGCTAATCCACCCGTCATGGCATAAACAGGATGAAGCATAGTAGTAATAGCTCACTTATAGCAGGCAAGCATGGCGGAAGAGAACGTAGGTATGGCATAGACATGAATACAACATCGCTACCGGAAGCAACGCATGGCATGAATAGAGGGACGAATCATGGTAATAGCATTGCAGTCGCATGAGAAGGAGTCTAAAAATAGAAGATCCAAATAAACGACAAAGAATAATCAATGGATTAATCATGGACTGGATGCAAGCAGAGCAAAGTATATCACTCCCATTAGAATTCACACGATGCATAGCATCAGGCACCTTGCATGAGCTCATTTCCATTGTTGTGAATCAAAACCAACCAGAGAAAACAACCGGAGCACAGCAAAGAATTGCAGCAAGGAACTCATCGATCAAGCTAACAAGGAAGGATTTCCTAAAGATAAACAAAGAACTAGCTAACAACAACCCCTGTTTTGGCCACTAAGAATCCATCACCTCTTGGCAAACCAATCAAGGTAGGAGCTAAAGAAATTTAAACCAATAGAGATCCAACTTCATAAATCCGACGATGGCAATAGATCAACCAAACAAGATCTCACAATTTCTAGGAATCAAACTAATCTTTGAAGTCCACGAGCAGCCAGAAGGGGAAGAGAAAGCAGGTGGCAAGGGAGAAGAGGGGATCGCCGCAAAAATCATGGAATACAGGGCATAGAGGGTGCATCACGTAGAGGAGGGAGGGGCAGTCACCGGAGTGGGAGAAGGGATCACCGGAAATCCAAATCAAACCCAACAATTCCAAATCAAAACAGGCACCGTAGAAATCCAACAAGACAGGGCAAGGCATAACTTGGCATTTCCAAAGAAAAGCGGGCAACCCTCAGTAAGACAAGGAGGAAGGAGTTCACCGAAAAACAAGGGAAAGTAGTAGAACTGAAAGCTCGCAGCGGCAAGAAACCAACCAGCCAGGAATAGCAAGGAAAACAGGCAAACCACTCACATCTCATAGCATAGCAATCATCGAAAACACAGCAGAACAGAGGGTACTAAAATATCACCGAAAAACAGAGCAAATGTCGCCGGAAAACAGGGCAAGCACAACAAATCCAACCCCGATGCAATCCTATGGCCTAATCTTAGGATTAGGGTAGGTTTCCCTAAGCTAATAAGCCATAACAAGCCCTAATCTATGCTAGTAGAGTCTACACCAAGTTTAGGCTAGGAACCCTACCTTTGGACCTCTTCTCCCTCTTCTTCTTCTTCTTCTCCGACCGCAAGCACCACCGGTGCATGCCTCCGACTCCTCTGGTCGCGGTTGATCACCTCTGTTGGTTCCTCTCCTCAACCGTCGAGCGCCGTTGCCGTTGTTATTGTTCTTCCTGCCACGGTCGTTGTCATCAGACGGGATGCGCGCCCGCTTCCTCTCCTCCGGCCGCTGGACACTGACGCCGGACTCTGACGCCGGACTCCTCTCCTCCTCTCTCTCCGCGAGATCGGGCCGCCGCTCTCTCTCGATCTCTCTCTCTCAATCGCGGCTGAATCCCTAACAGGAGATGGGTTAAGTGGAGCTTAAGTACTATTGGCTTAAGATTAGATCCTGGCCGTCCGATCGGCCAGATCTGATCCCATAAGCTCAAACCTTGATCTAATCAAGATCTTCCAGTCTAGGATTCCCCTAATGATCTAATCAGGCACATACGTCACCACATGGCCGTGTGTGCACAACGCGTGTGTGAAACCAACTCCGCCAAGGGTAATTTACCAAATTGCCCTTGGGGTCCAAAAACAGCGATGCGATCAACCGATCGCAAGGAAAGACTAATCGAGCCAACCCAACCAAGCCAGACCCTCGACCGACGCGGTCGGACCAGATTGGAGGTACGGGTCCTCACAAGCACCGTCGGCGAAAAGACCCACAACGGCTAGCACTCGAGCACTCGGTGGAATACCTCTCAGTATGGTGGTCCAGGCTACCTCTCAAAGGACTGGCACGATGCTGCTGCAGCTATGACTGTCGCTGATGCTGAAACCACTGCCTCTGCCAACGGCTACCCTGCCGTTTAACAGAAGCAGGAACGACAACCCCAAAACTCACCACGACCACCGGCCAACTGCCCGGTGTCAACCCTCAAGTCACCTGTCTCAGTAGCTAGTACACAGTCCAGGGTGCACCCTGCTGTCGCGCTAGCCTACCGAGCCAGATGAACCAGCCAACCCACGTGTCGCCACGCGGTGTGAGTACCCAGAACCAGAGGAGGGTACTCCCAACTGCACCACCCTCCAAGGGTAGAGCGCCAGAGAACAGTACGCGAACTGTTGTCAACACACAACCAACAGTGCCCCTAGTGGCTCCGACAAGCGCCACTATGCATCGCTTCCTGGGAGGCAAGAAAACAACAGCTTCCCAAGCAAGCGATACTCCAGGATATCTCAAACATCCGGGATCCAGGTCACCTCCTTCAATCAGTGCTTTACTGTCGAAGGATCTCCAACACCGTCTCTGAATCCTAGCAGGTTCACCTCTCGAGATTTCGAAAGTACAAAGACGACACGCGTCCGATTCCCTACCCGCTCATCTCCAGCACGAGGGGAGATACTGTCAGGCGAGGGAACGGACGACACCGCTGCGCATGCACATCGCCCCCTGAGACGTCATGACGCAACCGAGAAGCAACAAAACACAACAGCAAACAGATAAATAAGCACTTCACACGCAGTCGCAAACAGACATGCAAGGATGTTCTAGACCTAGAACTAACCCATTCCACACTCAAACCTTAACCGCAAGCCTAATCATATCCCTGGGACCTACAGCCTGCTCTGATACCAAGTTGTCACACCCCGACCCAGAAAACCCATCCAGGATGGGGTGTGAGGGTTCCTATCACTATTCATCTCCAAATGGCGCGATACAAATGCGGAAAAGACGGATAAATTTTAACAATTTATATTCCAGAGGTGAAACAGAAATTCAATTCATAAATACATCAAGTTGAACTGATTAAACATCCGATACAAAATTCTTATCAAATTCCTCCAAAGGAAAGATATTATACAATAATCCCAAAAGTCCTCGAAGATGTTTATAATATACAAACTATCAAGAGTACAACAATTGTCCTCTAGCAACCTCAAACACCTCTGGATTTAGTCGCGCCACCAAAAGCTGATCCCGCCGGCTCTACTGAAGAAGAACTGGCGCCTACACCTGCAAACACAGCTCGAGTAGGAGTGAGCGATAAACTCAGTAGGGTTCTACTCTACAGCACACAGAAGGGAGGAAAACAACAACAGTGTTGTCTCTCCGCTCAAGTCTAACGGATGCCACGGGTCCCATAACCCTATCGATCTCCCAAGGGCTCCTGTCATGAAACCTCTCTCCTGAACATGTTACCAGGAGGCCAAGGAACAGTAACATGCAGGATCACCCTTACCCAAGCAGGAATACCATGCCTTGGGGAACCATGTCGGGAACGCATCGACAACCATCCTTAGCACTTGGCCTTGGGAGACCAACACGACCTCTAAACCTCAAGCAATGATCAGAGTCAACTATCACAATTCCTCAATCACATGAGATTCGATTATACAATCACACCCTAATCCTGACTACCCAGCCACGGTCCTAAGGTTAGATCCGAGCTACCCAAGAGCCTCGGATCGGCGATCAACCCATCGCCCGCCTAACCTCATATGCCTCTAATGCAGTCAAGATGCATGCAATGCTCAGGCACAGATAACAAGATATAGACATGCAACAACATGACAATAATCATCCAGTGTCAGGCATAGCCTATAGCTAGCCAAAGGGGTGAGCATAGCAAGGGCTTCAAATACAGATAATCTATGCTAACCAAACAAGGATCTGAGCAAAGCATTAAACACATATATATAATACTCTTCAGTGCTCTCTTACACCTGACAGACTAAGGTTCCACAGTTATCCCATAGGTAACTGGCCAATAATTATACAATAGCCCTCGGCACTCGTCGGCAACAGGCTAAGGTTCCACAATTCCACATTAACTAGTACTCATTGCTCGTTAATGGTTAAACAACCAACTAAGCATTTAACTACTATCAATCAAGTATTTAAAAGCAATAAAAACTATAATTTAGCCCAACAGGGTACTCAAACAATTCAATCCTCAATCTCCATAAAAATCCTTTAAAACTCCACGAAATCGATATGAAAGCTTCCCAACATGTCCAAGTGTTTATCACAAATGAAAGCCATCCAAAGAAACCCAGAAAACAATGTTTAAGGGCTCACGGTCGATGCGACGGTCGATCCGACGGTCGACCGTGAGGCCACGGTTGATGTCACGGTCGATGCGACGGTCGACCGTGAGACCAAAACGAGAAAAACAAATAAGGGTGACGGTCGATCCCTACATCGACCCTGGGAAGCCCAAAGCCAAACAGAGCCTGACGGTCGATGCGACGGTCGATCCGACGGTCCACCGTGAGGCCCCGGTCGATGTCACGGTCGATCCGACGGTTGACCGTGAGGCCCAAAAAAAGCGTATCAACGCTTGACGGTCGATCCAACGGTCGACCGTCCAATCTATTGCACTGTTCCTTAGAATAGTGCCGGAAATCCAATTTCTTGGATTTCAACTATCAAAACTTGTTGGAAATTGATGAAACTTTGCAAGCATGTGTAATCAACGGTGGTGAAACCATTGGTGCGAAGAAAACACGATTTTGAGGGTTAAATCTCCAATGTAGGTCAAAACGGCCGAAAACCGATGAACGGCGACAATACGAGATTCAGCCTATAAAATATGGAAATCGTGAGGTAGGGATACTTGAAATCATCCACAACACATGTGCAAAGAACTACATAACATTCTAACAAGTATTCCTACAGCGAAAATACATTAAACCTATCCTAGGAGAACCCGATCACAAGATCGAGGTAGAAACACCTACTTGAACAAGCAGGGCAGCTCCTCCACGCATCCCCCAACTCCGATCGCCGGAATCCACTCCTCGAAAGCCGCGCCTCCAAGCCCTAGCTCAGCTGCAGGAGAGAGAGAGAAGAAAGAGAACGGCAGGAGAAGGAAGGAAGAGAAAGGAAAGAGAAAGAAGGAGCTTAAATAGAAAGCTGGAATCAATCACAGCCGTCCGATTCGATCTATCCCGATCGAACTCCGATCTTCCGATCGGAAGCACCCTTAAGGTTCTAATCAAACACATACGTCAATCAAAGGCCATGTGTGCAACACGGGTGTGAAACTGACCACCAGAGAGCATATTTACCAAAATGCCACTGGGGTCAAAAACAACGATGCGATCAACCGATCGCATCCCAAGGCCAACCGAACCAAACCACAAACCCAGACCCTTGACCTAACGCGGTCGGACCGGGTTGGAGGTACGAGTCCTCACAGCCTATCTCACTAGCAAATCATAAATCACATGAAAACCATCCTATGAATCTCTACAATCAATCACAGAAATCATGTAGGACTGAAAGTAAGTTAAGGGAACTCTGTTCCTTCAACTCTATTAACAATAAAAAGCAAATTCATTGGATCATGTCTTGAGAAGAATACAAGATTCAAACCAAAGAATACAAAAATTTACACTAGGGTTTCATGAGATCCCTAAGTTTAGGTGTTGGGAAGGAAGCTATCGATCCCCGCGGAAAGATCTCTGTCTTCAAACCCTAGCCTTCTCCTTTTTCTCTCTGATTTTTCTCCCCAAAAGATGATAAATTCGGATGGAATAACCCTATTTATAGGAGAACTCCTGAAATTAGAGTTTTACCTAAGTTGGACTTCTATTACAACTCGAATTTCTTGAATTAATTCTGGTAGTCTTACTCCGAATATAACTGGGTCCAATCTGTCCGTAATCTGAAAACTTGTCGAACACGAAAGTTGTAGATTAGGAATTTCTCTTTCACATCCCGAAGATTTCATAATATTTCAAGTTATCTGTAATATTCGATGAATAGTCTTCTAAACATCAACGGACCTGTTTTCTAGCATCTGTATATTTGTATATTCTTCAATACTGCTACCAATATATCCGGAGTCTCGAAAAGTGTCAACATAAAAGTTGTATCTCTTGAAGTATTCTATGACCTACTAAATTTCCAGAATATTTCGACTTATACAGAATTTCTGGAGATTATTCTCCTGACATGCGACTATAAATATGTGTATACATATAATAAGTGTGGGGCCCGTGCCCCTAGCACCATTTTTCGGTTGTGCTAGGGTGATTCTCCACCATTGGATCGAAAGCTTTTCCACCTTCTAATGTAAAGTTATTCTCTTTTCGCTAGCTTTATATGATCTATGATACGACTTGAAAAGTGTCGTCGCTTAACAAGTCTGACCAAAATTACAATATATTACGGTGCTCTACTTTAACTACTAAGAACTCGTAGATAGTGGAGAGTCCGAGTCGAGTCCACAGGGATTTAAGGGATTGAAATCGTAAACTTAGCAAATTTCCTACTAATGAGTTGAGAAAAGATTGCAGGTCGAAATTAAACTAAACTTATACTAAAGGATTTATGAATATGAGAGAAAGACCACATGATTCTTAATCAGTAACAAAGGATCTACCAAGTCTTCCTAAGATCAGGGCATGCAAACACGATGAATGGCTTCCTAATACTTGATAAGCGAATGGCTAGTTCTCCTTATCACTCAGCAAGTTCTGTTTAGGATTCCTTGCTGGCGGGAATATTTAGCTAAATGTCAGTGACCGAATGATTAGTTACGTTCACTGCTAATGAACTCTCATACTAGGATGAATTCATCGCAAATAATAACATAAATATGGATGTAGGTGTACGAACCAGATGACTTCGCATCTCGATAGCCGAAACTACAAAGGTAAGATGCATGAAGGATTAGGGATGGAACGTAGTGGGACTAGCACTACTATAGTGGGACTAGCACTATACAATCCCTAATCACGAAGAAGATTCCATCCGAGATATCATGGGACTAGCATGATCCTCTTATTTGGATGAATCTAATCCAAGCCCTAGCATACACAAGTTCTAGAATCAAGTGCAAACAAGAACGATTCATACATCCATCAATAAATCAACACCAAGATATAAGAAAATAGAATCAATCCATAAAAGCCAAATAACCGTGTATACAAACCCTAGATCTAAGAATTCCCTAGTAAAAACCCTAGTTACATCATAAGAATCCGATGGTTAGGGTTTAGCTACTCATCTTCAGGGGCTGATCCATCCGTAGAAGTTGATGATCTCCTCCCGCCATGGATCTCCTCCAAAGAATCGTCAAAGAAAAGTGTAGAAAAGATAGGAAAACTCCCCCCAAAAACGTCTGGAAAAGCCCCCATAAAATCCCTAAACAATGACTACTTATAGCCCAGGAAACAACCTCCCACGGATTAGATCCGAGCCGTCGATTTTTGCCTCTGGCCGAGTCGGATCGATCGGCCTTTAGGAGTTGGATCGATCCGTCTCCTTAACTTGCTGGTAACGCCCGAGCTGGATCGATCGCGCCATTGGAGTTGGATCGATCGCGCACATGTTATATGCTACGGCCCATGACGGATCAATCATACTTGTCAAGTCCGATCGATCCTTCCATTGTTGTTATGCTACATCCCGTGCCGGATCGATCCGTCTTGCAGGGTCCGATCGATCCGACAGTTGTTCATTGTCCCGTCGCTGGGTGAGTCGGATCGATCGCTCCTGCTGAGTCCGATCGATCCAACTTGGCAAAATCGCCCGAACACTCTTGTTTTAGCTCCAAAGTTGACATAACTCGTAGCAGGGTCTGTTATACCTGAAATGGAATAAAAGTAGTCAGTCCAGCATTGCCCGGGGCCCAACAAAGCCAAATTACAGGGGTGTTTTGTGCAGTTTTCAAGTCTTATCACACCCCCCAACTTGATCTTTGCTAGTTCTCGAGCAAAGCAAACAAAAATTTAATATTAAAGCAGTAAATCTAACTAGCCACTTTCGTAGGTCTCACGATTGCACTTAGCATGTGCAACAAGCCTTTAAACCCCTGAGTGGCCCCAGTGGAGGAGTTATAGTCTCCTTAGGGTTTCCAGTGATGATACCCACAACATCTATACATCCCCTTTAACATGCCATCGGAACTCCATTATAATACTCATTAATTCAAATGCACTAAATAGAACCACCATCAATGAGTCTATTCTTCAATCCAAAGTCATGTAAACATAAAGTAAATAAAAACCAATCAAAGCACAGTTTCAGCACTTCAACATATTTAATCATGGTTTAAAAATAACTTTGACTCTCCAGTGTGTGTATTTGGTTCCACATGTGTCAGAGTATCCATTATATCCAAACATTCCACCAGTCAAGGTCATAATTCTAAGCATGCACATATTTTCCACTTACCACATAACAATCTCTGTCCTTTTTCTTTTATTTTTTTTTTCTTTCTTTTTTTTCACAAGGGTCTTCAACCGTTGTACACGACCAACCCACCTTGTTAGGCACATTGCCCGGTTACTAAGTATGAAGTCTTTTTTTTCCCTCTTCTGTTAGGACATTCAATCGTTTTACGCGAACAGCATGCTGGTTAGGCACCCTGCCCGGTTACTAAGTTGGAAGTCCTCTCTCTCAGTGTTAGGCAATTCAACTGTTTTATGCGAACAACACGCTGGTTAGGCACATTGCCCGGTTACTAAGTTGAACCCCCCACTTTGCACACACATATACTTTTTTTTTTTTGTAGACAGAAAACTGTATGTGTCCATGTATCTTCTGTGACATGTCTTAAAATCATAGATCTATCCTAGTTTCCTGTTCAGAATCTAACGTCAACTCATCTACATGTGAAAGTGCTCAAGTGCAATAGTATATGTCAAGTTGTCCCTAAATCATGGTAAAAGTGTTAAAGTACAGAACTCATGTCATGCATAGTCAAATTTACTGAAGTTTACATGACATATGAATTTATGAATAACTCATTGAACACTATTCTAAATGATGCATCTTTATCAATAACCATCATAACTTCCTTCGTCCAACACGTTATCAGGGATGTATAAAATTCGGTTATCATAAAATAAATAACTATGAATTCCTAGAATTCTACCCCCCAACTTAAATGTAATTGTCCCCACTTACACTAAGTTATAAAAAGAAAGCAAAGAATACGGGATAGAGATAACCTGAGATGATTCATACGAAAAAGTAACCTTGGTGATAAAAATAAAAACAGATTTGTGGAGCAAGGTTAGTCGTGAAAACCAAGTAATGTCGTGATGCCAACCTGCTGTGCGTTCCATAGAATATACGCCCTGTAACATCATAAAAGGAATACCCCATGATTGCATGTATGGAAAGTGAAGAATAAGCATACAAATTGAAGAAAAATTGGGCAGCATTTCCTCTATTTATTCAGTAAGCACTAGGGGTGTACAAACAATCATCACAAGGACAGAAAAAGAAAACTATCCCAAGCTTCCACCTACAGCAGCAATAAAAATTCATCCACCCATACAATTATAGATTGGCACACGCAGCCCTCGCACCCCCGGGGAACACCCCTCATAGCCAAAAAGTCAAAAGATATATAACTATAAGGTCACGTAAGTACAAAATTGAGTCAGTCAATGACCAAGGACAAATCAAAACATGCCAACACGCGGCCGTAGATGCAAGAAACCTAAAAGATATATAGGGAAACCAAGCAACCATCTAAGGACTCAAGGCTGAGGCGGTGACTCAGGAAAGGACAACGGCCGATAAGGGATGATAGCAAGCACGGCCGGAGGAGGGTGAAGGTCGTCAAGACGCTTACGAACGTACGAAAGGTCCGCCCGGATGGCCGAGACGTCGGCACGGAAAGCAGCGTCTCTAGCGTTGACAGCGTCCAAGCGCTGGTGTAAGCGTGCCAACCCAGCGCTGAACTCCCTGTACATCTCACCCAGTGTAGGATGGTCGACCGGCCCGTACTCCGGTGCATGATGCGCGCGGCTGGGACGCGGCTGGCGGAGAAAAACGCCGGGCCTCCTCTTGTGGCCGAGGACCTTGCTCCAGGTGGCAGAGCCAAAGTGTGCCGCCTTAAGTGCATCAGGCGACACGGTCGGCTCCCCCTCTGGGATGCAGCCCTGGCGATGTAGAACGGTGGAGATACGCCGAGGATGTGGAAAGGCGGCGTCGTCGTAACTCGGCCGCATCTCCAGCACCGCTCGCCGATAGAACTGGGCAACGTCCTCTAAGATCATATGTGGAATACTCATCGCCCAATCCTTGGCCAGTTGCCACAACATGTGGAGCCAATCCCCGGTCCGATACTGATCATGCCCCATCTGGAAGACATTCCGCCGCAACACATCGTCTATCAGCCACATGTGCGCTGGCAACTCAGAACGAGTAAAAATATCGGTATGCTGACGGCCCGGATGGAGAAAAAGGCAGGGAACCGACTCAAAGACATACAGCTCATCGGCCGTCGCTTTGTGGAGGCCGGGACAGTGTTTAGGAATGAACAACGCATCGCAGAAGGCCCGGGATGCGTACTTGCGGGATGTC
This sequence comes from Narthecium ossifragum, assembly GCA_963920575.1. NCBI lineage: Eukaryota > Viridiplantae > Streptophyta > Magnoliopsida > Dioscoreales > Nartheciaceae > Narthecium > Narthecium ossifragum. Next base: position 6,356,525 of record OY986967.1, read on the forward strand.
TCCTTGTCGCGCTCGTCGCCAAAAGGAACGGGCTGCAAGTTCTGATAGAACATGCAGACCAGCCAAGGGTACACAGAGGTAGACGGAGTGCACAGCGGTAGTAGACCCCGGCGCTCGAGGGTCGCGATAGAGTCTTGGGCATGCTCGACTGTCTGAAAAAAGTCGACGTCGAAGGTGTATTCCATATTAAGCTCGCGGATCCAGCAAGGATGGAGGCCGCGGACATCGGTCGGAGCAGTTGACGGCTGGGACTTCTTGCGTTTGGTTTGCCGCCGGGGTGGTTGGGAAGAGGTAGCAACCGCGGCTGCCTTTCGCTTGCCGGACGAAGTAGCAACGGCCGTCGAAGAAGCTGGTGGTCTCGAGGCTCGAATCGGCCGTGACGGAGGTGGAGAAGAGGAAGAAGCCGGCGAAGATGCGGATGTTGGTGGAGAAGTACTCGCCGGAGCCGCAGTCAAGGGAAGCCGTCGGGCGGGAGGCGTGGAAGAGGAAGCGGCGGCGGCCTTTCCTTTCTTGCCGATGCCTTTACGGATCACGCTCTTCGCACGCACCATTATGGGAAGAAGGCAAGGAGCGGCGCCGGCGACTGATGAGTGCATGAAAGTGCACTCTGAACAACCTTATAACCATCTCAATTGCTAGATTATTATCCTTAATCAGCATCTTTATTACTATTTTTATATTTATATGTTGCTTCACATGGTTGTTTGAAAAATGCAGGAAATTGGAGCTAAAAGAAGCTGAAAAAAGTATATGGATAAACTTCAAAAATTAATCTGTACCTGCTCATGAAGAACCAGATGATGTTCCATATATGTTTGGAAAGCTCTTGAAGTCTAGATTCTGGGGAATTTTACGGTTCGTGATTCTGAGTTTTTTAGAGGAAGTTACGGCAATTTTAGTACCGATGGCGCAGTCTGAATGGCAGAACAGAAAATACGCTGGAAGTCCGATCGATCCGCCGATCGATCGGACTACGCAGAAATGTGACAGAACATGTTTTTTTCAGCCTTAAGGGATCCGATCGATCCCTCCAACCCTCCTAAGGAGTCCGATCGATCGGACACCTAAAGTCTGATCGATCGGACTCGGGAATAGCCAAAAACAGCTGATTTTTCCCAACCGATCGATCCAACACCCATAGTCCGATCGATCGGACTTGGGAATTAAAGGTTGACAGAACGTATGCTTTCTAGAGGAACACAGTTCGATCGATCCATCCATCGATCGGACTCGGGAGAAGCCAGGAACTGATGTTTTTAATGAGACGGATCGATCCAACACGTAAAGTCCGATCGATCCGATTTTCTCGGTGAAGAAAATCAACGGTTTAGATCCAATCCGTGGATGGAGAGAAATTGAGGCTATAAATATGAAACTTAGGGCTAATCAAGGGGGACTTCTTGGTGTTTCCCAAAGGAAGAAGATGAAGGAATCTCCATGCATGGCCGAGTAATCCGCGGGCATGGCGGACGGATGACCTAGCGAGAACTAGGGCTTCTTCTCCAACAATGATTCATAGTTTTTAATCTTTATTGTTAAACTCTTCTTATGTATTGGATCTTCACAGATTGCTTTGTGGTTAAACATTATTATAAATCCAGTCATGCTTCTTTTATGATATTGTGATCCCATAGTTATCTCTTTTGATTCTCCTACCGAGTCTCGCGAGACCTTTGCTATGCATTGCCCGTAGTGACAGTTGGTATTGTGTATTCTTAGGGATCTGGTAAGACAAGGTTGGGGCTCTATCCCGAGGAATCTTTACTATGCATTGCCGATTATGAGAGTTGGTATTGTGTATTCTTAGAGATCTGGTTAGATAGAGTTAGGGCTTTGTCCCGATGAACTTTTGCTGCGCGTTGCCTGTAGTGACAGCCGGTATCGTGTATTCTTAGGATCTGGTAGGACGGAGTTAGGGTTATAACGAGAAGAACCAACCATAGAAAGAGACTTTTATATTTTATCAGATTCATAGTTCCATATCTTCCGGTTAAGGTGATTGGGATGTGAATCCCTTAACTGAGTATTATATGAACCGTTGAGAAGAGAAGAACCTAAATCCAAGTGAAGTGATTCTCGATGCCTAGCCTTATCAAAAGCCTAATATCTTTAGTTAACCTTATATTATCATTAAATCCTTTGATCTAATTTAGTTAAATCTTTAGTTCTTGTTTGTCTTCAATTCATTGTTATTCGTGTTTTGGATATTTTCTGCTTGTCTCTCTGTGGGATTCGACCTCTCTTATGCTGTACTGCACCGCGACCGCTGTGCCTGACACATTTGAGCGACATCAGCGACGAATAACGGAACGTAAGGACCCGCGCATGGGGAAGATGTTGGGTCGGTAGAAGAAAACGGCGAGGTCGAGAGTGGGGAAGAGGATCGGAGGAAGGGTATAGAGGTGGTAGAGGACGGGGGCGAGGGGGGTCTTGCCGGAAGCTAGGCCGAGCACCGGTCGGAAGGAAGAACGGGGATCGGCGGAACCCGAGCGAGACGATAAGGAGGAAGGTGGATCGATCGAAGGGAGAAGCGTGCCCTCGGATCGATCGAACCTTGCTTATAACCCCAACGAACGCGACTTCGATCGATCCGACCGTCGGGGTGGGATCGATCGAAGGCCACACGGCAACATCCCAATGCACACGTAAAGCGCGGTAAGTGAGGAGGATCGATCGGCCGATATAGGCCGGATCGATCCGACTCCCGCGAACCTTGCTTTAGTAGCTGGAACTCGTGGAATACTGCCCCTACGTGATGGCAGAGGTGCAGAGCAGTCACGGCATGCACGGAGCATCACAAAAAGAACACAACAATAAATCCAATCAAACCTAACCCCACTTTGATTAATGAACTAACAAAGCAACACGACAAAGTCAAAATCCAAACTGCAAAGAGAGAACTAGCAAGTAACACACTCAAACTAGAAAGGCATAAAGCAGAAGTCCTAAAAAGCAAAATATGATTGTCCTAAAGTCTAGTCATCGTCGTCCGTGTCGTCATCGTCGTACTCGTCGTCGTCCAGTTCCTCCAGCAGATCCATGAGCTCGTCGTAGTCCAGCTGGTCATTATCCGAATCACTCTCGCCTGATCGCTGGAACAATGGACGATCAGGGCCATCTGAAGCATATGGGGACCCTGGTGGCGAGATCGCTGGCGATAGAAGCTCTGGATCGATCAGAGTCGCGGAGGCACCACGACGGAGTACCCGTCTGGCAATCTGAAAGCGACCCACGGATCCTCGAGGTCGGGGTCGTGTTGAATAGCATAAACAAGACGGGCAAAGAGATCAGGATCTGGTAGCGGCCCAAAAAACGCGACATCGACAGGATATTCGATAACCGATTCGGCAAGATAAATAGGATCGGGTACGTCCCGAGGAGGGTAACAGTAGACTACCGGTAGCGACGGTGGTCGGCTTGAGTCGGCTGAGTCTGCAAAGTCGTCATCGGATGAGAACATTGAAGCTTGAGACACCGGAGAACCCGGCACAAAATCAGGCTCCGATGACGCGTGGCTGGACGTAGACATTGAGAGTAACCCTGCATCCGAGATGAGTGGTAAGAGGAAACAGAAGAAGATTGACTGGAGAGGGCAGGATCGATCGGACTTGAAGTGGCCGATCAATCTTGCACGGAGTGACGGAAGAACGATACTGACAGGAACAGAGGAGGGAGAGAGATTCAAGAAAACTAAGGGGAACGGTTGAAGGAAGGAGAGAAGTCTAACATGCATAACAGAGGGTGAGAACAAACAGAAGCAACGAGAGGATGTGGAGGACGTCGGCAATGGTTGCCGGCGTCATTGGTCGGAATCCATGGCGAAAACCATGGGTTACACCGTGTAAACACACACAAGAGACGAACGCATGCGGAGTAGGTACGAAGAGGACGCATTGAACTCTTACCGGAAAGAAGAAATCGCCTGGAGGAACACGCCGGAAGCAGAGACGATGATAGAACGCACAAGCCGGACGCAGAGGATGTGATTGACTACGGCAGTCGCGGAACAACAACAATCGAACTAGGTCACTCGTTAGGAAACGTAGTTGAGGTAAGGATAAGAATAAGAAGGCAGCGAACAGGTGTGGATGAACTCGGAATCGAGTCCTAGTTGGATACGGCGATGGCAGCGGCGCGAAAGATGTATGTTTTCGAACGGCTCGAGCAGGATCGATAGGAACAGACAGGGTAGATCGATCCGTCGCCACGTGGACGCATCAGGTGCAATCGGATGACAAAAAGTGGATAAATATGCCCGATCGATCGAACATGTTGAGCAGGATCGATCGGACTTACTCAATTAAACTCAATGAGAGTGACAGATAGAAGGATCGATCGGAAGGTGTAGGGTCAAAAACACCACGCTCTGTCACCAATAAATACCCACCTCGGATCGATCGGACAAGCTAGGACGGATCGATCGGACACTCGCAACGAGTTTCTCACATTGTTGGAGGGATAGAAGGATCGATCGGAAGGTGTAGTGCCAAAAACACTACGCTCTGTCACAATAAAATGAACAAGTCGGATCGATCCCTCTCCCAAGACCCGATCGATCCGACTACAGCCAGGAGTAAAGCAAAGACGGAGAGATAGAAGGATCGATCAAATGATGGTGAGGTGAAAATACCATGTTCTGCCAAGATTAAAGACACACCCCGGATCGATCGGACATACTGGGACGGATCGATCCAACTAAGGCACGAAGAAAATTTTGCTTGACGGAAAGAAGGATCGATCGGTCTAAGACGGCTAGATTGATCGGTCGAAACGAAAACGGAAAAATAGCATAAGAAACCTGGGAATTAAGCCGCAACTAATACTGTAAAAATACGGATCTCTCCAGGCCATAAGAATTCAAGCATAGACATCCTCAAGCTAACAATTAAACATGACCATCCACAGACAAGCAAAGACCGCATTATCAGACAATCAAAATCAATTCTGCAAATAAGTAGAAATTACGCAAGCATGCAAAGAAAACTGAAAAGAAAGAAAGAAACTAATTAAAAACAAATCAAGGATGGGTTGCCTCCCATCAAGCGCTTGGTTTAACGTCTCGAGCTCGACTCAATGATAGCACACCTACTCAGGAATTGGTTCATACAACCGTTGTGTGACTTCTAAGTCAGAGGATTCTCTATGTATCGTTTTAACCTTTGGTCATTTACTTTGAAGGTGGAATCAGAGTTAGGATGGCGGAGTTCAACAACCCCATGAGGGAAAATTTGAGTGATTTCAAATGGGCCTGTCCATCTAGATTTCAGTTTCCCTGGGAAGAGCCGTAATCGTGCATTAAATAACCACACCCTATCGCCCACCTTAAAAGTTCTCTGATTAATGAACCTATCATGATACGCTTTAGTTCGAGCCTTATAGATAAGAGCATTATCATAAGCTTCATCACGTATTTCCTCCAACTCATTGAGTTAGAGCAGACGAGCGCTCCGGCCCGTAGGTAACCAATTAACCTCTTTAATCGTTAACCACACTCTATCCATGAGATTGACGGGTAAGCGGCAATGCTTACCATAGACCATTCGATAAGGGGACATCCCTATGGGTGTTTTAAATGCCGTTCTATATGCCCATAAAGCTTCATTCAAGCGCATGGACCAGTCCTTTCTATCCAAACGCACTACTTTCTCAAGGATGCGTTTGATCTCCCTATTAGACACCTCTACCTGCCCATTGGTTTGAGGGTGATAGGGGGTGGCAACCTTATGGGCGATATTATATTTATCTAGAGTGTGACGGAAATACCTATTCATGAAATGTGATCCACTATCACTTATTATAGCTCTAGGATGACCAAACCGAGCAAAAATGTTAGAATGAAGAAATTTTACAACGACTCGATGATCATCAGTCATAGTTGCTACGGCTTCAATCCATTTCGAAACATAATCAACAGCTAATAAAATGTAAAGATAGCCATTCGAAGGAGGAAACGGGCCCATAAAATCAATACCCCAAACATCAAATACTTCACATTCAATAATCGGATTTTGAGGCATTTCATTCCGATGCGAAATACTACCTAACTATTGACAACGAACACAAGCTTTTGAAAAACTGTGAGCATCACGAAAAATCGAGGGCCAATAAAAACCAGACTGAAAAATCTTGGCTGCGGTTCTACGACCGGAAAAATGTCCTCCACATGCATGCGAGTGGCATGAAGTCAGAATGGAGATAATTTCAGATTCGGGTACACAACATCTCATAATCTGATCCGGACTGTGCTTAAAGAGAATGGGATCATTCCATACATAGGATCTAACTTTTGAAAAGAATTTATCGCGATCCAGTTTATTCCAATGAGCAGGAGTGAATCCAGAAACAAGATAATTGACGATGTGTGCAAACCATGGTTTCGGTGCTTGATCAGTAGCTAATAAATATTCATCAGGAAAGGTATCATTGATCGGGAATGAATCATTAATGACCTCTACAGGAAGACGAGACAGGTGATCGGCAACCACATTTAAAGCTCCCTTTTTATCTCGTAATTCCAGATCGAACTCTTGGAGAAGCAAAATCCAACGAATTAATCGAGGTTTAAGCTCTTTCTTAGAGACAAGATACCTAAGGGTTGAATGATCGGTAAAAATTATGACTTTTGATTCAAGAAGATAGGAACGAAACTTTTGTAAAGCAAAAATCACAGCAAGTAACTCTTTCTCAGTAGTCGTGTAATTCACTTGAGCTTCATTTAACGTCTTACTAGCATAGTAGATGACACGAGGTAGTTTATCAATAGTTTGTCCCAAAACGGCACCAACAGCGTGATCAGACGCGTCACACATGATTTCAAAAGGATGGTTATAATCTGGAGAATGGACAATTGGCGCTGAAGAGAGTGAATCACGCAAAATGTGAAAGGCATGAAAACAAAACTTGTCGAACACAAATGGAACATCTTTAACCAATAAAGCACATAACGGTCGGGAGATTTTGCTGAAATCCTTAATAAATCGCCGGTAGAACCCGGCGTGGCCCAGGAATAACCGAATTTGACGCACTGAAGAAGGAGGTGGAAGTTTAGAAGTAAGTTCTAACTTAGCTTTATCTACCTCAATCCCCCTACTTGAAATTACATGGCCGAGAACGATACCTTCTGTAACCATAAAATGGCTCTTTTCCCAACTCAACACCAGATTAGTTTGCTCATACCTAGCAAGGACTTTGGATAGGTTGTCAAGGCATGATTCAAAAGATTGGCCAAACACAGAGAAGTCATCCATAAATATCTCTAGAAACTGTTCAATCATATCCCCGAAGATAACAAGCATGCAACGTTGAAATGTTGCTGGAGCATTGCAAAGACCAAAGGGCATGCCACGATATGCGAATGTTCCATAAGGACATGTAAAGGTTGTCTTCTCCTGATCATTAAGATCTATGGCCACTTGATTATACCCAGAGTAACCGTCAACGAAGCAATAATAGGATTGGCCCGATAACCTTTCTAAAATCTGGTCAATGAAGGGCAATGAAAAATGATCTTTACGAGTTAAAGCGTTAAGACGCCTATAATCGATACAAACTCTCCACCCTGTGGTCTGTCTAGTTGGGATATCCTCCCCTTTATCATTTTTAACCACTGTGATACCAGATTTTTTTGAAACGACTTGAGTAGGACTAATCCATTTAGAGTCCGAGATCGGATATATTATCCCTGCGTCTAAGAGTTTAATTACTTCCTTCATTACAACATCTTTCATGAGAGGGTTGAGCCGGCGTTGCATCTCCCGTACATATTTAGTTTCATCCTCTAAGAGTATGCGATGCATGCAAATCGAGGGATCAATGCCTTTAAGATCACCAATGGACCACCCTATAGCTTTTTTATGCAGTTTAAGGACATCGAGTAATTGATGCTCTTGATCAGTGGTTAATACAGATGAGATAATCACTGGTAGGGTAGACTCAGGGCCAAGGAAGGCATATTTTAAATTGGAAGGCAACGTTTTCAATTCCAAAGATGGTGGTGTGACTAAAGAGGGTACAGCTAGAATTGAGGATGTAGGAGGTAAAGGCTCAAGTAGGGGTTCTTTCCAGGAAATACCGCAAACATCAGTAATTAAATCGAGATTGTTAAAATCATTTAAAACGTTGTCATTGTCAGACTCGAAAACTGACACAAAATCCTTCAAATCATTTTTTCCATTGTTCCCAACCGGAAACACTACATCCGTACTCACAACATCTTCATGCAAATTGGACAAATACTGTTCAAAAACATCGTCTTCAACCACAATAGACATGTCACAACCATTTTCAAAATTCCTTCTCGGAGTTTCATCATTCAACAACAACGCAGGCAATGTATCATAAATACAACTAGTTATCTCATCCTCATTAACCAAGGTATCAACCATAAAGCAATCATCATCATACGCATGATTCTTTGAAGCATGAAATATATTCAAATGCAATTCCATATTACCAAATGTCACTGTCATGAAACCATCCCTACAGTTAATACAAGCATTGGCCATAGCCAAGAAGGGTCGGCCAAGGATTATAGGGACCGATTTTTTTGTTTGCACTCCGGGTTCCATGTCTAACACTACAAAGTCAACCGGAAATACGCACTGATCAACCTTAACCAAAACATCTTCAAGGATTCCTCTTGGGGTTTTAATTGATCGATCGGCTAATTGTAGGGTCATGGCTGTTGGTTTCAATTCTCCTATGCCAAATTTAGAATATAAGGAGTAGGGCATGAGGTTGACACTTGCACCCAAATCTAGTAGTGCTTCATCAATCGTGTGATTTCCTATAATGCATGAGATTATGGGGGTTCCCGGATCTTTAAGCTTAGGAGGGAGATCACATCGAAGGATTGAGCTAACTTGCTTGGTCAGGAAAATCTTCTTAGACACATGCGACCTAGATTGTCTTTTATGCGTGCAAAGGTCCTTGAGGAATTTGGCATAAGATGGAATTTGTTTGATGGTATCAAGCAAAGGAAGATTAATATGCACTTTCTTAAACACCTCCATCATCTCAGGAATATACGTTGTGGGATTTGGTTCTTTCTCATTAGATGATGTCATGTGTGGTGAAGCATGTGAATCTTCAATGGAGTCATGAGGATTTGAATGTGGAATGTCAGAGGATGAACTGGGTTCCTTTGATTCTTGTGAATCAATGCCTAATGATGTTTGAGAATGGGATGTATGTAAATCTTGATCATCTGAGGGTCCTTCATGTTGCTCAACGTTGACAAAAGTTTTACCACTACGAAGGGTTGTCACAGCTTGTACTTGTTCATGCGATGAGTCTACATGATGTTGGCCTTTGGGATTAGGAATAGACTGACTCGGTAATTTTCCATCTTCTCTCCTAGATAATGCATTAGCCAATTGACCCAATTGGGCTTCTATTTTTTGCCAAAGTTTGAGAATGAGAATGTACTAATTGGGTCAACTCATCGTTGTGTGGACCTTGATTTTGTTGCTGTGGATGAAGAGATGATTGATTTTGGGGTCGTTGACTCTGGGGAGAGACATATGGTTTATTTCCCCAAGATTGAGATGTTTGATTTTGGAAAGGCCGATATGGAGGTCGGAATGACGAATTTTGGCCTTGAGGATTTGTAGGATATGATGATTGGAATTTTGAAGGATAATTCAAAGTTTGAGCACCTATGGATGGCCTAGAATTAAAAGAAGTTGGTTGTTGGCTAGGTGTTCTCCACGAAAAATTTGGGTGATCTCTTAAACCAGGGTTGTAGGAATTCGAATAAGGATCATAAGCTGGTTTAGATTGACCATAAACTGCATTAATGTGTTCCTGTACTAACTCAGGATAATGACATGGTAAATGGCAGTCAGTGACATCATGACCAGGAGTAGAACACAAGAAACAGATTTCTCCGGACGATGGAAGCATAGGAGGCATAGATGAGTCAACCTGATTTGTTGTTTGGGTAAGAACTTGATCTAATTTCCTACTCAATGCATCAACTTGTTGAGCAAGACGGGTTAACTCATTCAATTCAAGGATTCCTCTAGGATTGGATTGGGTGGAAGGCCCGCGATTATTCCAAGAGGAGGTGGCGTGATGTTGAGAGTTTTCAGCAAGTCTCTCAAAGAGCCTCCAAGAGTCGTCAAGGGGGTTGGTAATGAAAACTCCCCCACATGCAGCATCTATAGTTAACTGATATTTTTCCTTAAGACCCTTATAGAAATGTTCTACTATAGCCCATTGAGGAAATTGATGATGGGGACATTTTCTATGGAGTTCCCTATAACGATCCCAAGCCTCATGAAATGTTTCATCGTCGGCTTGTCTAAAAGAAAAAATTTCATGGCGAAGGTCACTTGTCTTAGTAATCGGGAAAAATTTCTCACGAAATTGAGCTTGTAATTGAGGCCACATAGTGATTGATCGAGGTTCTCGAAAAGTAAGCCAATGTTTAGCTTTACCTTTGAGGGTAAAAGGGAATAATTTAAGTCTCCAAGCATCTTCGGTAAAATTATTGACCCTCACTGTAGAACTAATTAGAATAAACTCCTCGATATGATTGTAGGGATCCTCATGAGATAATCCATGGAAAGTTGGTAAGGATTGTAAAAATTGTGGTTTAATCTCATAATGGGCTGCCCCAATTACCGGGGGTTGAATGCAAGAGTTAGAAGTGAAAGAAGTTGGAATATAAAAATCTTTCATGGCGCTACGACCTTGGTTCTCAAATTGGTTAGGATTGTCATTAGGTCCAGGATGGTCCTCAGGGTTATCCATGACTAAATGAGTAGGAGAAGATACTGACAATTTCTGTGATGTAGAACAAGAAGCAAGAAATTCTTTCAATGTAAGAGCAAGATCTGGGTCCTTATCATCACTCATCCACACATCATAAAGATCATCCAAGGTTTAGAAATACAAACAGTGCAATCTCGATGACGTGTTGTTGGCGTTCGCTCCTTCACCGCTCGGAAGGATGCCGCTTTGTTGTTCACCTACTGATCACAAAAAGGTACGGAAATATTAATACTGAAACTATTTTGAATTAATTCTGGTAGTCTTACTCCGAGCGTAACTGGGTCCAATCTGTCCGTAATCTAAAAACTTGTCCAACACGAAAGTTGTAGATTAGGAAGTTCTCCTTCACATCCCGAAGATTTCATAATATATGAAGTTATCTGGAATATTCGATGAATAGTCTTCTAAACATCGACGGACCTGTTTTCCAGCATCTGTATATTTGTATATTCTTCAATACTGCTACCAATATATCCGGAGTCTCGAAAAGTGCCAACATAAAAGTTGTATCTCTTGAAGTATTATATGACCTACTAAATTTCCAGAATATTTCGACTTATACAGAATTTCTGGAGATTATTCTCCTGACATGCAACTATAAATATGAGTATACATATAATAAGTGTGGGGCCCGTGCCCCAAGCACCATTTTTCGGTTGTGCTGGGGTGATTCTCCACCATTGGATCGAAAGCTTTTCCACCTTCTAATGTAAAGTTATTCTCTCTTCGCTAGCTTTATATGATCTATGATACGACTTGAAAAGTGTCGTCGCTTAACAAGTCTGACCAAAATTATAATATATTACGGTGCTCTACTTTAACTACTAAGAACTCGTAGATAGTGGTGAGTCCGAGTCGAGTCCACAGGGATTTAAGGGATTGAAATTGTAAACTTAGAAAATTTCCTACTAATGAGTTGAGAAAAGATTACAGGTCGAAATTAAACTAAACTTAAACTAAAGGATTTATGAATATGAGAGAAAGGACCACAAGATTCTTAATCAGTAACTAAGGATCTACCAAGTCTTCCTAAGATCAGGGCATGCAAACACGATGAATGGCTTCCTAGTAATTGATAAGTGAATGGCTAGTTCTCCTTATCACTCAGTAAGTTCTGTTTAGGATTCCTTGCTGGCGGGAATATTTAGCTAAATGTCAGTGACCGAATGATTAGTTACGTTCACTGCTAATGAACCCTCTTACTAGGATGAATTCATCGTAAATAATAATATAAATATGGAGCTAGGTGTACAATCGAGATGACTTCGCATCTCGATGGCAGAAACTACAAAGGTAAGATGCATGAAGGATTAGAGATGGAACGTAGTGGGACTAGCACTACTATAGTGGGACTAGCACTATACAATCCCTAATCACGAAGAAGATTCCATCCGAGATATCATGGGACTAGCATGATCCTCTTATTTGGATGAATCTAATCCAAGCCCTAGCATACACAAGCTCTAGAATCAAGTGCAAACAAGAACGATTCATACATCCATGAAGAAATCAACACCAAGATATAAGAAAATAGAATCAATCCATAAAAGCCAAATAACCGTGTATACAAACCCTAGATCTAAGAATTCCCTAGTAAAAACCCTAGTTTCATCATAAGAATCCAATGGTTAGGGTTTAGCTACTCATCTTCAGGGGTTCATCCATCCGTAGAAGTTGATGATCTCCTCCCGCCATTGATCTCCTCCAAAGAATCGTCGAAGAAAAGTGTAGAAAAGATAGGAAAACTCTCGCCAAAAACGTCTGGAAAAGCCCCCATAAAATCCCTAAACAATGACTACTTATAGCCCAGGAAACAACCTCCCACGGATTAGATCCGAGCCGTCGATTTTTGCCTCTGGCCGAGTCGGATCGATCGGCCTTTTGGAGTTGGATCGATCCGTCTCCTTAACTTGCTGGTAATGCCCGAGCTGGATCGATCGCGCCATTGGAGTTGGATCGATCGCGCACATGTTATATGCTACGGCCCGTGAAGGGTCGATCGTACTTGTCAAGTCCGATCGATCCTTATATTCTTGTTATGCTACATCCCGTGCTAGATCGATCTGTCTTGCAGGGTTCGATCGATCCGGCAGTTGTTCATTGTCCCGTCGCTGGGTGAGTCGGATCGATCGTTCCTGCTGAGTCCGATCGATCCAACTTGGCAAAATCACCCGAACACTCTTGTTTTAGCTCCAAAGTTGACCTAACTCGTAGCATGGTATGTTATACCAGAAATGGAATAAAAGTAGTCAGTCCAGCATTGCTCGGGGCCCAACAAAGCCAAATTTGTCGCGCCCCGACCCGCGAAAGCCCAACCGGGCCGGGCGACGGGAACCGGAACCTACAAAACGCGAAAAACAATGCTGGTGAGGGTTCCCTCTAACCTATTGGTCTCCTTTGCAAATCATCAAAAACCCCCAATTAAAAGACAATATAATTAATGAAACCTCGAACCACAGATTTAAAACTCAAAAAAGATTTAATATACATAACCTCGAAGAGGGGGGAGTTCAAATACAACGTTACTCCCGTAGGAGACTATCTAACATAGGATAAAAGCTGTAAAGGATCACCACCTCTCAGACTCCACTTGGCGCCGCCGCACCGCCAACCAACTGCCCGGTAGGGGCTACAGAAGAGGTACTGCCGCCTGCACCTGTAAAACGCAGCCCAGGTAGGAGTGAGCACTAAGCTCAGTAGGGATCTACACTGCGACACACAGAAGGAAGAGGGAAACGCAACAGTGTCGCCCTCAAGTAGGACCTGGGTGTATACAGGGGTCCCATAACCCCACCGCGTGTCCCTGAGGCCTAGGAGCAGCACTCAAAAGTAGGAACAACACTGGCGACACACAAGCAGAGTAGGCAACTTCACTACTCCCCGGGTCAGCACAGTGGGACACCGGCTACACCTCAGCATCCGACTCAAGGCCGACACGACCTCTACAATCATCAAGCCACAAGTGCTCCAGTCATCTAAGCCTATCATCGAATCGACTGGACACCACAATTCAAACTGGGTCCAAACAACCCAACCCCGGTCCTAGGGCTAAGTCCGAGCTTCCAACCTCGGGACGGCGACCCAAGGATCACCTACGCCCTAACCAATGCAACTAATGCACACAACAACAATGCATGCTATGACATACACAGATAAGAAGCAGGGCATGCAACAGTATGTCAAGCATCATATAGGTCTACTGGATCGCTGCAGCGGTACCACCAACCGCTGCCAGCCGATCCGCAGTGGGTCCCGGCATTACGACGGTACCACGACCGTCAACCGCGAACTCCTGCAACGGGAAGCAACCCCGAAAACCGCTGATGAATAGTAAACAATATAATATTATATTCCGAAATATAATATTATATTCAAACACCCAAAACCTCTACTTAGGGGCTATTTGATCCCGTCGATCCGACTAGTAGGTGTATATACCAGAATCATCATATCCAAAAATCATAATCATCCAACGGTTGGATTAACGGGAAAATACAAATCAAAACCCCTAATCAACTCACTTACCAATTTAATTGCTGCAACGCAGCCCTCCAGTAAACAATTCATAAAAACTCGTATACAATTCGGAAAAATATGAAATAAGATGGAATGGAAAGATAACGAGTAGATCTACTACTCTTATGTTTATCAAAAGCCAAGATCATGTACTCGCCGGCCGGAAAACTCGCCGCAAGCCGGCTGTTTCTCAAGAACAGCAGAAAACCAGAAATCCGAGACTAATCTTGCATAAAACCTACTCAAATCTCAACGGATTAATATGACACTTAAATCCGTTATTCTAATAGGGATAAGGAATCCAACAAAGCAAGGATCAACAAGATCCAACGGCTATATCTCAAGAAAACCCGAAAAGAACATCAGTAGGTATAACTCTACCTAGCTGCGCTTTCGTCGGCTGATTCCTCGCGATTTGATCACCAACAAGCCTCCAAACCACTTCAGGGATCTTCCTCTCGTTGTCACGAATCCAACGAGCCTTAGAACGCCGGAAAAGATGGTCGGAGGAGGGAGAACGGAGGTGAGGAAGGTTGGCTGCCGGAACAGGGGAAAACAGGGCTTCGGGAGAGAAAGGAAGAAGGAAGAAGAACGAGAGGAGAAGGAGGAAGAGGAGGGGAAGAAAAGAAGGGAAAGGGGAGGGGACAGCCGGGAAAGGGGGGGAAAAGTGAGGGGAGGGGAGGGAAAGTCCCCCCCCCCCCCCTCTGACAGAGGAGAACGACGGCCAGCGGTGGCCATCCTCGCGAAGCAGAAAAGCCACCGACGCGATTCCGATCGGTCGCTCCAAGGAGCGATCGATCGTTCTCGCCCCGGATCAAAACAAACCGACTCGCTCACGAGCCCGATCGATCGTCCCAAGGAGCGATTGATCGCTCAAGGGTCGTCAGCTGCCCAAAGGCAAGCTTTCGCGCGCCCGAGCTGGGATCTTCCGATCCCGGGTTCACCTAGCCATTCTAAACAAACACTAACACATACAAGGCCAGTGTGTGCACACGCGGGTGTGAAACGAACCAACAAGGCGCAATTTACCAAATTGCCCTTGCGGTCTACAACGAGCCACAGTGGTAGAGGGACAGGTCCTCACAAAATTACAGTGGTGTTTTGTGCACTTTTCAAGTCTTATCACAGGATGATTATGTTTTGCTAGAGTAACCACTACGATTAAAGGGAAACCTCGCCAAAATTTCCGCAGTAGGTTAGGTTCCGTTTCGCGTCGCCCGGCCCGGTTGGGCCTACGTGGGTCGGGGCGCAACACCTTACAATCATGTAATATGTTGGATCTATGATATCAAGCTCACTCAATTAGATTGGGTTAGTTGTTTTGGGCTCAATAGACCAACTAGCATGCTTTATGTTATAATGGTTGGGTTGGGTCATTTTCTAACGTAATGAAAGGAAAACTATTGTCTCTTGTTCTCTTTCTCTTTTTAGAGAGTAGAGAGGTTAGAGAGGGTTGAGGTTTCATCTCTTGCTCTTATTCTCCATCAAGGCTCCATGGTGTTTGGAGGTGATCTCTCGAGTTCTCCGGGTGTTTGGAGGTGATCTTCAAAGATGTTCTTTGACAATTGGTTAAAGCTAGAAAATCTTTGTAGGTTATAGTGAAGGTGTGAAGGGATATCGGTTGTGGGATCCATTTACAAATAAAATCATCACAAGCTGATATGTACGTTTTGATGAGTCCGAAGTGCTTGTTAAAAGTTTTCACCAAAATAGCAAGCGAGAGGAAGTTCCAAAAGAGGTGGAGTATCTTGAAATTCAACCAAATGTTGCTATGCGAGAAGATGTTCCTATTGAGCAAGTTGCTAGTGAGGGTGATGAAGAGGTCGATGAAGAGTTTGAAGAAAATGCCCATGAAGATGAAGAGCATTTTTGAACAACTCTCACCACCACAAGCATCTAATCATCCAAGACGTGATTGGATTGTGCCGGCTAGCTTGGAAGATTGTGTAGATCCTAAGGCAATGTAAGCATTAGTGACCGAGGATGGTGAAGCAAATTCATACAAAGAGGCTATTGAATGTAGTGATTCTTCTTGTTGGAAGAATGCTATGGAAGAGGAAATGGAAGCTCTCCGAAACAAACAAACAGAGGATTTGGTGGTATTACCAAAAGGTCAAAAAGCCGTGGGATGCAAATGGATATATAAGATCCAGAAAGGTACTGATGGTAGGATTGAAAGATATCATGCAAGAATAGTTGCAAAGGGCTTTACACAAATGAAAGGTCTAGATTTCTTAAAGATATTTGTCTTGGTTGTCAACTTGGTTTCTATTTAGTTCGTTCTTTCTCTTATTGTTATGTATCACTTGGAACTTGAGCAACTAGATGTGAAAACGACATTCTTACATGGAGATCTTGAGCAGGAGGTTTATATGCAGCAACCTCAAGGTTTGGTTGAAGAAGGTAAGAAGAATCTAGTGTGCATGCTCAAGAAGTATGGTCTCAAACAAGCATCAAGGGAATGTTATAAAAAGTTTGATACTTTCATACTAATTCTTGGATACAAGAGGAGTAATTATGACCATTGTATCTAGTTTATGTTCTTTGAAGATGGAACTTATTTGATCTTAGTTTGTTATATTGATTACATGCTCATGATTGACAAGAATAAAATTAAGATTGTTGAGCTCAAGGCACAATTGAGAAAGGCATTTGAGATGAAAGATCTCGGTATGGCTCGATAAATCCTTGGCATAGGGATTCGGCGTGAAAGAAACAATGGCACTTTGTTACTCTCACAAACGATATGGCACTTTGTTACTCTCACAAACGATTTTCTTAGAGAAAGTACTTGAAAGATTTGATATGAGCAGGGCGAAGCCGGTGAAGACTCTATTTACTCATCATTTCAAGTTGTCTTCCGAGGAATACCCAAACTCGAAAGAGGAGAGAAAGACGATGGAGAGGATTCGTTATGCAAGCTTGATTGGAAACTTGATGTTTTCCATGGTATGTAAAAGACTTGATATTGCTTATGCAATTAGTGTGCTTAGTCAGTTTATGTCTAATCCGGAAAAACCTCATTAGGAGCCAGGCAACGTGGGTACTTCGCTACTTGAGAGGTATTAGTGATTATGTACTTACATTTAGGAAAGATTCTAATGTGATGCATGGGTATGTCGATGCCAACTTTACCAGTGATCTTGAGAAAAGGAAGTCAAGTACGGGTTATGTGTTTTGCTTTGGGGATGGTCCAATTAGTTAGATGTCAAAACTTCAACCGACGGTTGCATTGTCTACCACCAAGACGGAGTATATGGCACTAACGGAATCCAGCAAAGAGGTGGTTGGCTCCAAGGTTTGATGGGTGAGATAGATATAAATTCTAAACCTATGGTTTTGTCATGTAATAACATGAGTGCTATATGTTTGGCAAAGAAACCGGTGTATCACAAGAGGACCAACCATATTGAGGTCCAATATCATTACATCCATGAAGTCAGTGAAGATGACAAAGTTCCGGTGGGGAGGTTGGAACCAAAAAGAATCTCGCTGACATACTTATGAAGCCGGTTCAAGTAGAGAAGTTGGAGTGGAGTCTAGCTTCTCTAAGTTAGCAAGTCAAGTTGAAGATTCGACATGGTGGGTTGGCATGGAGGTGACTTTGCTATCAAGGTGGAGATCGTTGGAATTATTTCATTATTCTTTAACCAGTTATTCCTTACAATCATGCAATATGTTGGGTCTATGATATCAAACTCATTCAACTAGATTGGGTTAGTTGTTTTGGGCTCACTAGACCAACTAGTATGGTTTATGTTATAATGGCTGGGTCGGGTTATTTTGCAACATAATGAGATGAAAACTATTCTCTTGTTTTCGTTCTCTTGTTAGATAGTAGAGAGGTTAGAGAGAGTTAGGGTTTCAAATCTTTGTCTTCTTCTCCATCAAGGCTCTAAGGTGTTTGGAGGTGATCTCTCAAGTTCTCCAAGGTGGCATTACCAAGGTGGAAGAGCTTGTAGATTGTGGAGTTAGAAGTGTTGCATGTTGTATTTAATTAGAGATTGGTACTATCATCAAACTCTTGTAATCTCTTGGTTGAAAGTGGATTGTTCTCCCTGCCGGGCGCCCATGAATGTAGCCCGTTAGTGGTGAACAACATAAATCTTGTTGTGTTTGTGATTGCTTGGATTTGCCCTCTTTCTCATGTGTATGTGATTTGTCTACCCAATAACCCAAGACCATTGGAATTTTTCATGTACTAAGGAGGTTATCATCAGAGAGTTGATCTCTATTGTTCCTTGGTGGAGGCTTTATTAACTACACAATACTATATAGTTTTCTGGGTATTATTCATGAAGTTCATCCTTAAGTTATTAGCTGCTTATGATCCTATATGAACATTTTTCTGACTCACTTGAGGGTTTTGGAACTTGGTGACTCTGTGTGACAAGGATATATATATTCATGTGTTTAATGAGTTGAAAAATATGGAAACAAGGTCCACACAAATAGTTGTCTTTTGAACCTTCAAAACTCAACATATGATGAACATGAAATGTCGCAAGAGATTCCAAAATATGTAAGTTTTTTGGTTCTAAAATTCAGCATTCCATAAAATCTAGATAACTGATGGATTCCTGGGTAATATGATGGATAATTCTAGGCAAGATAGGAAAGCTCAATTTCCACTTTAGCTTTAGTCCAAGCCAAAAATGAAATATTTTAGCAAGTTTAGTTGTTTTGGCAGTATCGAGTTTGGTTTCAAATATGTTGATGTATGGATTAGTCTAACCAAAATGAAATCAAGGAATAGGGCTATACCATCTCACAGTTACAAATAAAGAAAATCTTGCCCACTACTTCAGACTTTGTCTATCCTTTAACCACCCAAGTAGCCTGTTGGGACCTGGTGACTCTGTATAGTAAGTGGATTATTTGTCAGGTCCTATAAAGCCATCTGATTTAAAAAGCCTTAATCAAATGGACATCCATCCTCCCATTACTAAACAAAACATTGAAGTCTGAACCCTGTATAGATGCTTAACTCGATAGTGAGTCACTTGGGAGTTTTAATAGAAAAGGAGAAAAGCATTAAAAGTAGCACTAATAAGCAATAAACTGATCACTACGAGCAATTTCATTATTGTCATTCCAATGAAAGTAACAACTTATTCGGTTATGAATATAGTCCTCTTCAATCTTATCCTTTACAACCAGCAGGCCCGCCATAGTAGAACATGTAGCCATCACCTTCATAAGCGGGTTCAATACCAATGATGCTGGCAGTGTAGCAATCCTTTCTGTACGAGACGTCGTAATTACCAAATTTACCCGGGTCTTGTAGTCTATCATTTTCATCTATGTACTTGATGTTCTTGATGAATGCTGCTCTTTTTCTGCCTTCGTTTGCAAAGTGGCCACTACCCATCGGTGGGCCCGCAAGATTAGGATTATGTGAAGCATATCCATTCACATGTGTATTAGTTGCACCATTTTTCATATTTCTAAAAAGTTCCTTTGGCCAGTATCCTATGAATATGACTCTGCCACCATTTGTCTGAAACAATAACCAATTTCCAGTTTTTGGATCCTAACATAATTAAGTTTAAAGAACACATGTCAGAAATAGTGAAATATATTATCCTAGAAGCGAAATATATTATCCTAGAAGTGATAGCTAATAATTACAAAAAATTATTAATTCCAAATTTCATGGTAAGCTATAAAAATAACAAGATGCTGAATTTCTTGTTGTTTATGAAATGGGCCGTAGTACTTTATTATGTTCGATCCTAGTTATGATTGCGAATAAGTTTTCTAATGCTAGCAAAACTAATTTGTAACTTAGTATATATAGTGGGTCTATAAAGGATTTACATACACATGGTTAATACGCAATATTCAATGATAAATCTAGAAGTAAAAAGGGGTGTAATTAGTGTCTATATGGAACTTTAGAATAAAAACCTGACTAACAATAAGATTAAGACTTGTATATATGTAAATGTCTTTGTGTGTGTATACACACATATATATCTATCTATCTTATAAGGGAATGTTTTATGACAAGGCTTATGGCTCATATATTTACGCATATGTGGCATCTGTGTTATATAAAAAGATAAGGGAGGATAGAGGGGGTAGTGGGGGTGGGTGGTTAACCATGCCATGTAACACAGGATCCACCTAGTATATATATACACACACACTTATACACATGTAAGTTTGAGAGTGTGTAGATATATGTACACATATCAACCTCATAAAACAAAACTTAATATAACGGTTCAAATTCGTTCAAGTTTCAATCCAAGGGTGGATAACATGGGTTTTGCACATAACTGAAATAAACATGGTTTTGGAGCGTTCACGCTATGTGCAAGATGTAAATCTCCAAAATATCCCATGACAGTGGTACTGGAGAGAAACTAGCTTACATATTACTATGCACTCGTGTACTCCTTAATGCTATACATTAATCAATGTATCATAGAAATAAATTCGAAAAGAGAAATACCGGGGCATTTGTTACGAAGATATGCAATTAATTGCATGCATTGTTACGATGATATACAACTGATTGCATGAATCATCAATGTAAAATAAGTAATCACAAATTATTCAAAAATGATGAAATTTTATTAATTTACCAAAATATATAGGCAAGTTATCTTAAAACTGCATTAAGTAACAAACAATGCCATTTTTAGTTGAGATGCATTTGTTTCGTCATACATTAAAAGGTTATTTTCGGTGTCTATTGACTTTTAAATTATCTCCAAGAGTGCTCTATATTATCTCAATATTTCTGCATTGCTATCCTATAATGATGGCGAACATATGACTTCAGAGAGGAAACATCCAAGATATCAAGAAAGTATTACGAATACAATCAGATTAAAGATGTGAAGTATAATTTTGACTAATTATTATGCTATCTTTTCCAGTTACTAAAAGCAGTATGTCATGAAAATACCAATCTAGAAAAATAGCTAAGCAAATGTATAGTGAAATAAGTTTGTCTACCTTAGATATACGAAGCGTGATATAATATTGATTTCCACCATAAACGGAAAGTGGTTCTAAGACACTTCCGGGAGTCACATGCGGGTCAACTTGTACATAGCCAGGACAATCCTGATCATCGCAGCCTGTCCGTTGAGAACCATCTACCTGATATACATACCCCAAGTCATTCTCAGAGTTGTTGTTTGAGCTAGCTAAAAATAGGTCAAAAGTAAGTGTTTACTCACAGTCTGCCAATATGTGAAGAGTCGAGTTCGACCATCTCCATATCTATCTGGTCTTACCTAAAAAGAATTAATATAGCAAATCAAAACTCTGTTGAAATAATCATAGAGTTGCTGGTTGGTATCCTTACAAATCATTACATATGCTAGACAAGCACAAGAAACTTGATCTTTTGAAGCAAACTCCAATTGTAAGATACGATAAATAATAACAGATTTCAGTCCCTACCATCTAATTATAACTATATTTACACAAATATATATATGCAAATCATGTGATAAAGATCTTACAGTCCATCCGGCTGCTATAGCATCATAATTGGATGCAACTCCAATGCGATTAACAACACCTATACCAGTTGCACTTTCTTGACCAAGTATAACTTCTGGAACGCCATGTGCACTTATTTCTGCTTCAATACCATGAAATTTGCCTGGATGTGTAGCGTACCCCGCATACTGAGTAGAAAATGTAAATTGCTAATCAATCAAGTATAGTAGAAGTTTGAAATATATATTACAAACAATGTCACGCAATCCCCCATCAAAAAACCCAACAAAAAGCGAGACGCGATGTTCCTCAAACAAACAATGCACCTGTGACACAACAATACAGATATAGATTGCTGAACTTAGCAAAACTTATTACACTCAAGAGGCAAACGATGTTCCCACATCATAGCAAATACCATCTAAATGACATATTACAAACCTCAACTACATGAATGAGAGAACAACTTGTCATACATATTGTTACGAGCCACCTGCTCATAAGCTTGGGTAGCTGCTCTTTTACTGGGTCTAGGATAGATAATGACCGGTGAAAGCATGGATCGTTCTTCCACGTTTTGCATATGGTTGCTTGGGGAACAAGGTAACCAAATCCTTAGCTAAGTAGGCCGAGAGATACTAGGCTTGGCAAAAGTGCTTGGTATTCGACAGAGGACGTACACTATTTCTACTACTACTATGAATAGGTAGCCCAACTACGTTAAGGAGGTAGCTAGTACGAGGTAGAGGAGGAATTAGACCTTGAGCTATGCTTAGCTCGTAGAGAAGATGATGAAGATCCTCAAAGAGTTGGTGGTAGGTAGTGTCCTGGCCTTGGCTTGCCTGGTGTGCTCCCTTGTACATGGACCAAAGTAGCTTCCAGAGTTGGTGGCGGAGGATACCGCCTTGGCGGTTACTCAAGGAGAGGGGCGGCAGTGATAATTCCTAAACTACTACTCTAGATAATTCCTAGATCAATCCTCAAAAGATACAAATGTGAGCAGGTCAAGATCTCTCAATCCTAGTATTAGTCCTTTTCCAAAGACCCTTTGCTTGGCGAGCAAAGTAAATAAGGTTTCCTACTCGAAACACCTCTACTTAGGAATTAGGAAACTTTTCTATTCCAGGTAGGAGGGAAGTCAACCAATCCTAGCCAAGTTCGGACCCATACCCACCCCAAGGTCAGGTCTAGCCCGCCCCTTGGGCATAGGCCCGCCCTTCTTTGGACGGGATCCTCTTTGGGTTCGACAGGGGTCGGGTTAGAATCATTGTGACCAGTATCATATATATCTACAATAAGCTCAGCGGGGTTGTATCCTACGTTGCCCTGATTAAAATCGGGCTCGGGTCGGGTTTGGACTGGGCTTTCATTCATATGTTTAACCGACCCTGTCCACTATATAGAATCTAAAGAATAAAACCAGCCTTTTTCTCAATGTGGGTTAGGTTGGGTGGGCCGGCCCTCGACCATTACAAGGTGAATCTCAATCCCAGCCCGAGTTAAACCCCGCTCCCAAAATTTTGACCAAGTCCGGTCCATGGAGATTGTTCTTTCCCAAGCCCAAAAAATATCGGGCTGGATGGGCCGGGTTTTTGGGGCTATTAAGCCGATGATCAAGTCTAATCCTACGGCTAACAACAAGAAAGGGAAAGCACAAAGTGTCCCAATTCGGTGACGGAATTTCTTGTCCAACAAAACTTTAAAAGAATATTTCAAATAAAGTTGGGTGAATATATAATAGTAGACTTCTCTAGTGACATATATAAGAAAATCAATACTAGCATGCATGAAATTGATGAACTTTTAAAATTTGAGTAACAATATGCTTACTTTAGTTGTTAATCCATATCATCAATTGTAAAAACTTATTTCTACTGTAAATATGAATATTTGGCTAGCAAGACAAATAAGATGTAATGAAATTAAAACATTAAGACGAGTAAAAATCTGTGAAATATACTTACATTTCGGAAGATTTTCTCTTGTAATACATAGGGCATTTCTGCACTTGAATTGTTTGCCATTGAAACTGGTATTTCTCGTACTGTAATTGATTTTCTAGTTCTTCGGATTGGAACTGTTTCTTTAGGACAGCTCTCATGTGTAATTTTACTCTGTGAATTTATACTTGAAGCCGGAGTTGTATGGTTGTTTCTTGCATCATAATTGGGTCTTATCTGCATCATTGGAAATTATACCCATTATAAAGTTTGCACATATATCAGCATCTTAGTGTTGAAATATTGTACCTTATTGGAATGTATCAAACCGAAGACGAACAAAGTCTACTAACTTATAGTGGGTATTTTGTAGTGCATTTGTGCCTAAATGTCTGGATAATAAGCTTAACTAATTGAAAGAAAAAAGAAACAAGTGTGCCTGATTAATAGTAACTTGTAAATGAATATAAGTTTGAATTAATATTTGAGTTTGCTCGCCATCTACTAGTATCTAATATTCAATCCACATGGTTTGCTCTTCGCCCAAAAAATTTCAAACTTTATGTTTACACAGTAGCCATAAATATTCATGAGGTTTATTAAGGTTCTAGTCTAATTTCCTATATTAAAAAGATAATAAAAATTATGTGCTTGTATAAAAGGTATTATGTAGAGAATCGAATTATGTGCTTGTATAAAAGGTATTATGTAGAGAATCGATCAAATTGAAATGGAAAAACAAATTTAACTTGCTAAAATGAAGAGCAAATTTATGATCTAGATGTTAGAGGAAATAAATTAAACATCAATCCTTGTTGATTTAAGTACTACCAAGTGATGAGTCACAAAATATGCATAATTCACCCTCTTAACTTTGTTAACTCTTGAGCAATAGATTTCTAATAATCTTCATGAAAGTTCAGGTACAAACACTCCGGAGGCGGCTTGGATCGAATTTAATTCTAAAAAAAGGGCATCAAGAGCACAAGTTGAAAATTGGATCAATCCCCATTTTATTCGGATTGATCCGTTTTTCATATTTCAGAAGGCAAAAGCTGCGGGATCAATCCACCCAGATGCTCAAGAAAAACGAATTGATCCCAACGTCGCTGATGTGGCGTAATGAATGGCCCAAATGAATTCCAAGGGATGAAAGCTAAGGGGCTATATAAGGGCAAGGAAGCTCTAACGATGGGGCTCTCTTGGGGGCTCTTGGACTCTCTCTTGGCTGCCGCTTAGGGAGGAGAAGAGGGTTTTTAACCCAATTAGGGAGGAAGCCAAGCAACCCATCTCGAAGGGAGGCATGAAGGAGGGGCCATCTCCAACCTCCATGAGTCCATCCAAGATGAGTAGGTAGCTTCATTTCTCTTGGGATTTCCATGTAGTTGTAGGAATCTTTTGTAGTCTTCATTGGATTTTTTATGTGTAATCTATGGGGGATGATCTATTGTATGGTTTTGAGCATGATTTCTCTTTGTACTTGGACCTTATTGTTGAATGGATGAATGCCCTTATTGGTATGAGTTAGAAACTTGTGCATGATGGGTGTTTGATGTTATGCCCCAATGAGTTGGATGTGCTAGAAGCACATCCAATTACATTGGGAGGATAAATAGCCCTAGATTTGAGTTTAGGAATGCTAGAACCATCCCTATCATTCTAATTAGAGGGTCCATTCTATCCCTCTCTTGCATTGGACTCGCGGTGCTAGAACCATCTCGATTCAATGCCCGACTTCATATAATACATTTTTCTTGAGACGAATCGATCTTAATCGAAAGTTTCTTAGTGATGATCAAAGTTAATCACTCGTTCGTCGACTTTGTGATTGCGATTTTTACCGACGGAAGTTTCTAAGGCAACTTCTGTTGAGCGATAAGTGAGGTTAACCACCCGCTCGTTGACTTCTAGATTTCGATCATCCCAATTGGATTATACACATTAATTCCTTAGGAGGCTACACTAGAACCTACATTGAAATGAAATCTCAAGCCTTCTCTCTATTAGTTTTACTTTCTTTTTACCTAGCGAATTATCTTAATCATCGTTAATCCAACACCCGAATTCTTTTAGCTATTGTTGGGAGCCATATATTGAGTACGTTAATCACTTTTACGACGAGTTAGTTAGGATTTGGTGAATTTGTAGTTTTGATGCCCTAGTCACTTTTACGACGAGTTGCTAAGTCACGTCACCAAGGTATATCTAAGCGATAAAATAAAACATTCAATATTGCCTGAAAAACATAAACTAGGTTGACAATGGCTAATGAAGTTTTTTTATAGGAAAACTATGTGTACATAAAGATGATAGCTTTTTTCACTTCAGAATTCTTCTTGCTTTTAATTCCACTTGATTTGAATAAATAAATCATTAAGTTCTTAGGCAGTCAATTACTGTAATTTTCATGGTACTTTATATAACTTCTAAGTATTTTGTGACAGTATCTCTCAAACATAATTTGTGTGGATTATCTGCTCGGATCCTGCTCAGAGAGCCAACCAAAGGCTCCGGTAGATGGTTAGTCAAGTCTGTCGTATTTGCTATTACTCAAGTTGAGATGTTGATGGTAGTTGCTCTTGCTAATCCTAACCTTGTTTTGATGTTATTAATATGTTTTTGATGATAAATAAGTAAAATGTTGTTAATACCCCTTGAATCATTTTGATCAAACTCATCTTTTACAAGTTTCTATACTGACGGTCGATGGACCGATGGACCGTGAGATGGCACAGTCGATGGTACTTAAGATAAGTCCTAGACAGTCTCAAGTCTTGGTCGATCATCGTTGAACGGTCGATCAAACTGAGAAGGACGGACTCTTCAGACAGTCAATCGTCAGGTGGAAGGTCGATGGTTCATTTCTTGTCCAAGGATGGATGGTCTATGGACCG
>OY986967.1:6383314-6882212 GCA_963920575.1 Narthecium ossifragum
GGATCTGAGTGGATTACCAAATAACATCCTAGACAATACATCTAGAATTGGGTATTTAACTTGGGAGACCAAGACTGGGCACTTGTTTCTCTAAATCAAACTCGTTTCTAATGCTATATAGAGGCCTCTTCTTCAAATGGCGTGCAAGCAATCACATATTTGGGCTTGACAACGGGCAATGATTACATATGTTGGCTTCATGAAGGTTGAACAAAGCAAAATAGCAAAGAAGCCCGGAGCTTAAAAAAATGAACTCAAGATGTGTATAAAAGTTTGCAATTAGCCAGGGCCCCGGGGCCGGTCAAGGCTATCATGGTATCATGGGTTTCTTGACACACACTTGACTGTGATATCTTTGCTTATACTATATCCAGCACCATTAAATGGTTTACAAGAAATATTTCGTGAAGACTTATTACCATGCCACAAATATTAATGTGAATGATAAAAATGAGAATCACAGCACTTATGCATTCCATTTTTATCATTGCTGAAAATGAGAACCAAAAAGTCATGTATTCCATTTTTATCATTGATCAAAATGGGAATCACATCACTCATGCTCCCATTTTAACATTGATAAAAATGGGAATTCCATTTTTATCATTGATAAAAATGAGAACCAAAAAGTCATGCATCCCATTTTTATCATTGAATAGGGAAAAATCGGCAAAAAAAAGGAAAAGTTAGAAAAATATGAAAAATAATGAGAAAGTGAGAATGATAAATGAGAATAATAATATTAAAAAATGACAAAATGGATAAAAATGAAAAAATGTGGGTTATTATTCTCATTTTTATCATTGCGAGAAAGATAAAAATGAATTTTTATCATTCCGAGAAAGATAAAAATGAATTTTTATCATTCCGAGAAAGATAAAAATGAATTTTTATCATTCCGAGAAAGATAAAAATGAATTTTTATCATTTCGAGAATAAATTTTTATCATTTTTATCTTTGATAAAAATGGGAATCATAGTAGTCATGCATCCCATTTTTATCATTGATAAAAAATAGGAACCAAAAGTTCGTGCATTTCATTTTTATCATTGATAAAAATGGGAATCACAGCACTCATGCATCCCATTTTTATCATTGATGAAAATGAGAACAAAAAAGTCATGCATCCCATTTTAATCATTGATAAAAATGAGAATCTCATTTTTATCATTGATAAAAATGGGATTCTCATTTTTATCAATGATAAAAATGGGAATCAAAAAGTCATGCATCCCATTTTTATCATTGATAAAAATGAGAATGCCATTTTTATCATTGATAAAAATCACCCCAACATGTGAGACGGGCATGACTTCTTTAGGGGACCATCTCTGACCACGCTGATGAGTTTTTTTGGGGGCATCATGCCATTGCTCTTCACGGGATGGCTTCTCCAAGCGCCAACTCCAGCTCCATTCCTTGGGCCTTGCCCCGCCGCCTTTCTCACCCACCCTCTTTGACTCTTTCCATCATTAGCTGTGGCAGCAACACTCCTTGACTTCTGATGTAAACCCTCCTTGGGACCCACCTTGGGACATGTGTATCATCCTTCGTCACCATCCTTTGCCCCCCCCCCCCTGCAGACGATGGAGTTGGACAGAATGCCACGCTCCACGCCCTTTACCCTTCGTCAATGAAAGAGATGAGTCACCAGTAGTAACACCCGGTTCCCGCTCAACCTCCATAGTTGCCTCAGCAGAGAGCTTCTACGTTCCGTTTGGGTTTATTGGCCCAAAAACACTAAGCGCTGGGTTTAGTAGCTTACGAACACCCCGCCTGGTTATATGGGCAAAGACCATCTCTTATTTTGGCATGTGGCCCCTTAGCCCTAAAAAAATATATGAAAGTGTTAATCTAATGGATACGATTAAGAGTATCAAACATACATAATCTAATCAATTTCTTTCTCCGATAGCTATGATTAGATATCCTAGTGATCACTTATATCTCAAAAAAGTTATTTTTGTAATCTAGTTAAGCATTAATATCGTTCCTGACAGAAAGGAATAATGATCCCTTTATGAGAACGGAAACCCCATTCCTTTGCCTTTCCTACACTCGAAAGCGAACCAAGGGTTGGGAATCAACTATTATCTCACTCTCCCATTCCCGAGTTTTCTAATAAGGGCATATATAAAATATATATCTCTACTCATTAGTTGGAAATTATAAAATACTATCATCTGATTATAGCTACTAAGAATGAAATCGCAACTATTCTCAATGAGAAGAGCAATCGACGTTTGGCTATTTAGTGCAATAACTATGATATGACGTATTCTCAATGAGAAGTATTCTCAATGAGAAGCAAAACTGGATAATCTTTAAGTAACATGACAAAGTAACTGGATATCAAAATACTGTCGAATGTAATTTCTATACTTAGACATAAAAATATGATGTATCTATGTACCACGATTGTCTTGATATGATGCACATCTCGGACTTGAGGTACTGACTCTTTGATCAACTCATCTTTTGGTGATCTTCGCAGTCTAGCCGCTTCTCCAAATGCAACAACTAGTAAGAAAACTAAAGAGAAAATTTTCATGTTGTAACCCATATCTCTCACAAAAGCACAAACGCCTTCTAAACGGCTGACGCGTACCCTTTAAATAGGCTATGTTGAAATTATTTTGGAAGGGGAGAGTGGGATGCATGCTGAAATTCAATGTAGGTAACTGAATAAGACCAGAAGATTCTTCTAGAGGTGCTGAAGATATCTCATGTACATGCATGGTCATAATTAGATTCTATTAGTGGATAAGATTATTGGGAAAGATATCTCATGTACATGCATGGTCATTATTAGATTCCATTGGTGCTGAAGAATACTAGAAAAGATTGCCAATAAGGTTATTAAAGAATACTCTGAGGTAAAAACATTAAAAAATAAAATAATGAATAGTTAATTGGTGATAACACCAATTTAGTCCCTCTTAATGCTAAAAACCCCATCAACCATGTTTTTAAAGTGAAAACCCCACTATAGTGTATTAACTGGTTTATTATTTAACAAGATGCATGGGGTTGTGGACAATGAGGGGGTTAGATTTGGGGTTATGGCCTAATACCCCTTGTTATTGGATTATTAGAGCGACCACCATCGATTATTAGTGAATACTCTTTTAGTTGTATGAATCGGAGGAAAAAGAGTACAGCAAGACAATTTCAAAGATGCCACGCAGACGGTGGTGGCATGATTTTCCCCACCGGCTGGCTCAAATGAAGTCATAGGGGGCCGTTTACGGGTTAAAGAATTTTAGTCTTAGAAAAGTTAGGATAATGATAGGGGATAGACTAGAATATTTTTTTAATAAAAAAATAAAAATGGGATACAATCAGTGTGGAGTTAAATGGGGATATGGTAAGTGATATTCGCATTTTTTAGAATGACCTATCTTAACCTACCTTATTCCTATTTTACTAACTTCATTTTGCTTGGGGATAAGATGGGGATAACCCATATTATCTACAAACCAAAAGTGGCCTGAGGGTTTCGAACGTGCTAGGCAGGCTAGTGGTGGCATGATTCGAGAGAGTGCAGTTGATGTCCTATGCCGGAGAAGGGGTGACGCAGGCGCTTCCTGACGACCTCTCTGAACCGTAGCAGAGAAGCTCGAGTGAGATTGGATGGCGGAGGTGACGCTGCTGATACAGAAAGTTCAGACTGCTCATATAACCAATGAAATTGAGTTGTTTATCGTGATCATTATCCTAGTATTCTTTTTGGCTTTAAAATTAGGCCAAATGACCCTTTGATACCATGTAGTTTCAGGAATTAGCATTCTACTATCCTCATCTTCCAAAATCACATAAAACTACCCTATAGTTTCAAAACCTGGCAATTTAGTCCAAGCCGTCAAACGTCGTTAGGCTGAGTCACGACAAACCGGTCACTGTGCTTATTTTGACTGGTTTTCTCCAATTTTGACTATTTTGATTGATTTTAGTTGATGTGGGAAGAGAGAGAGAGATACGGGAGGGATTGAGAGAGCACCCGCAGGGGAGTCGTTCTTCCCGGGGCCGGCACCGTCGCCAGAGGCGGGCCCAGGATTGATGTCGACCTCCGACAGCTCGGAGAAATGCAGGCACCCGCCGGGGACTGTCTGTCTCGTCAACGCAGACAATCTTGATGTCATGTTTTTTTGGCGAAATCCTTGACCTTGGTGACGTGGCATGACTCGGTGACGATGGCTGTCGCGCCGAACACGGCGCCCTGCTTATGGACTTCGGCGGCGGTGTAGAAGGAGTTGGCGGTGGTGGAGACGGCGTCGAGGTAGGATGCGCCGACGAAGGTGAAGATGAACTCAGTGGAGTTGGCGAAGACGAACTCGGTGGAGTTGGGTAGGAGGAGCATGATGACGTGTCCCTTCTGAACGCCGATCCGGCGGAGCCCGGCGGTGACCTTGTGGGACTGGAGCTCGACCTCCGCGTAGGTGTGGACGGTGCCGGTGGAGTCATTGATGAGGCAGGGGCGGGGGGCGTGATGTGCCATGTTCTGGAAGCAGTAAGTGTGCAAGGGGAGGTGGTTGGCTACGTCGATGTCCGAGACCTTCGATCCGAAGATGACGTCCTTCTCGCCGGCGATGGAGCTCTTGTCAACACCTTCTAACTATGAAAGAATAATAAAATGAAGGCCAGGGGTTGGCGCACTTCCACGGCGTAGCTGGGCTCGTCCACGGTAACATCAAGGCCTCCAACGTCCTCCACAGCGAGGGCGATCCTGATGTCGCCGCTCTGTCTAACTTCTCCCTCCATCAACCCCCCGCCCCCCCCCCCCCCTCCTCTCTCTACCGCCCGATCCTCCTCCGCTGGTTATCGCGCCCCCGAGGTCACGGCCACCCTCCGCTTCAGCCCCAAGTCAGACGACTACGCCTTTGGGGTCCTTCTTCTCAAGCTTCTCATGGGCAAGTCCCCCATCCAGGCGGCAACAGCTTCCTCGCCGAGTGGGGAGGACGCAGGGGACCTGCCACGATGGGTGCAGTCCGTGGTGTTGGAGGAGTGGACGACGGAGGTGTTCGACGCAGAGCTTCTTAGGCATCCCGATGGCGTCGAGGAGGAGATGGTCGGAATGCTCTAGGTCGCCATGGCCTGCGTAGCAGGGCAAGACACATGGCCGGACGCCGCCTGGGTTGTCAGAATGATGGAGGAGTCGCCGGGCAAGGAGGTTCCCTCGCCGTCCAACGAGCTTGACGAGGAAGCCAGCGACAAGGGGTGGCGTCCGGCCTCGCATCCGGCGGGTGCTCTCTCTCTCTCTCCCCCCACATCAGCAAAACCGGTCAAAATAGTCAAAATTGATGAAAGCCATTTAAAATTGAGCACATTGACCGGTTTGTCGTGACTCAGCCTAACATGAATGAAGTTTGTGTTATGAGACGAAATTGATGGATCATATAACACGGAATGCAGGTGGCTGGCAGAGAAGATGGTTGGACTTGGGAGGGTCCGACCTCCTTCAAACATAGAGTTTGGAAATAATTCTCTTCTTAATTTATTATTAGAACTGGTCTCCATAAATTGAGTGCCAATGATACAAATTGAAATTAAGATAAACATAAATCAAGTCCTAATTGTTCCGTTTTAACTCACTGCAACAGTTTTTTGAGGTTTTCTCCTTTATAATTATCTAGTACATATTTCTGCAACAAATCAAACATACCATATTATACATTATCATCACATTAGCACCAACTTTGAAATTATCATTATTAGGAAAATTCACATGTTAGCCATAAATATAGCCATTTGGGCGATCAATGGCAATTTCGTAAATATTGTCAATAGACCAATAAATACTTCAATTTTGACACAATTGAAGTATTTTGGCCATAACTTTTACATCAAGTATCTAAATTGGACAATTCTTGAACCATTGGAAAGAGGACGAGAAGATCTACAACTTTCATGTTGACGAAATCTTCAGATTCCATCGTTCAGTATGCCAAACTGGCAGTTGAAGTGTTCAGTGATAAAATAGTAAATAATGGCCGAATTTATGTTATTGTCCAAAATGGACGATGATGTCATCGTCCAAAGTGGACGATGTCGTCCAAATCTCAATCGTCCAGATTTCTATCGTCCATATTTACTAATCAGCCATTAGTGCAGTCTAAGTATTTTAGCCATAACTTTCTCATCTGATGTCCAAATTAGACATTTCTGGTATCGTTGGAAAGATAATTTGAAGATCTACAACTTTGATGTTCAGAGTGTTGCCAGATTCCAAGAATATCATCGGCAAAAATACAGTGGAAAACAGGAGGCGTTGTTTAGTGGCGGTTCGAGAGCAGTTTAGACCAGTTATGCAGTTCTGGTGGTTTCCACTTTCAAAGCAACAGTTGCAGCAACTGCAGAGTGGTTTTCTGATAGTTTCTAAATCAGTTACCAGAAACTCTATAAAAGCCAAGAGAAAGAAGAAAAACAAGCCCCGACCATCAAAGCAAACCAGTTTTTTATCTTCATGTAGTCTTTTTGCATTTATTATCAATGTAGCCTTTTAAATTCAGCAATGAAGCTTATCGTTCCTTTAAATTCCTGTAATGTCCTTCATTTCTAGGAGTAGTGCTACACTAATGCCTTCCATAGGAGTTGAATTATCATATTTTCCTAGGAGTAGTGCTACCATATTTAATTTCCTATGAGTAGATCTATAATTTCCTAGGAGTAGATTTACTATATAATTCCATTTTCTATCCTCCATTTTCCATTTCCCATTTTCCATTTCCTATTTTCCATTTCCATTAACTTCATCATCAACCAAAATTACTTCTTTGTACACTTCAACACCTCTGATTCGATCATTCGAAGGAGTAGAACTAAAAACAACAATCTCTTGATATTCGAATGTGGAAATAAATTTTGACCTTGATTACAGTCCCGGTCAACGGTCATAATTTCTGTTCTAACATCACATTATACAGGTTTTCTCCTGTATAATTATCTTGGTTGAAGCTGTCAAAGAAGAAGGGACAAAATGAGAGAAAGCACTCTCAGAATGGCTATTTTCAGTGACCATAAGGATGATCCAATTGACGTAGTGATGGACGATTTGAAAGAATTAAAACGTCCAAGTATATTCAGAGGGCTCACTTATGACAGAGGAAAGAGCTTTGGAAAAATTTTTAAAGCTTACAATAACAAAAAAAAAATCAAGAATCAAGAGATGGAAAAGCATCTCTGACAGGCATGGAGAACACCTGCGGCTCCATCAATGACCACCCGATCAACGTCTACACGCCGGAGACGGCCAGCCTTCTTTTTCTTGGAGATCTGTTGCCGCCGGCGTCATCAGTAAAGACACCCCGCCATCCGCACCCTCTGCGTAGCAGTTCAAAACGGTTCCAGCGGTTCAAGGCAAGGATCTCAAAGGGAGATCATGCACGATGTGAAAACTGCAGCAGTTTTAAGCAGTTCAAGGCAGTTCAAGACGGTTCAAAAGCCATCTGCAAACCACCTCTTCACCGTCAGATCCGTATCTGCCTACAATAATACTTTGGAGTAACTGCCAAGGTTCGCCGGAAGATAGATGAGCACATTTGCCATCAGCAAGTCCTAGTTCGCCAAGCAGATCGCCGGCGCGTTTTTTCCATCAAGTGGAACCTCGTCGTCACCAACTCCGGCGGAAGGATCGACGACGAAATCATCTTCTACCTCCACGGCGTGACAGCCTCAAGATCTCCTTCAACGGCGAACCCATTATTTCCTCCACGATGGCCACAGGCAGTACCATGACGCTGAAGGAGGCGGGATCCAAGACATCTGTTGAAGCAGTAGATCCTCAGGCAACGGCCTGCCTCAAGCAAGCCCAGATCCTTGCCGTTAATGGCTTACTGCAATCTTCAGCCGCAAGGATACCGTCGGTTGGGAAAACAGAGCAATTTGACGCCATTGGGGGAAAATGGAGCAACGCCAGAACCTAACCTTCGTCCCCAATGTGGTCTTCACCCGGCTGGCCATGGGTAGATTTGAGATCTAGCGGATCCGAGAACCCACCTCTGCAACCTCTACCTCATTACCAACTCAGGCGAAGAGGTCCACGACAAGGGACAGTTCCATTTGGGCCCTCGGCATCCTCTTCGACCCAGTTGATTCCGGTCGAGGCAGCAGTGGTGATCACGACGGCATCAGCGGAAGGGAAAGCTGTCGACGTCGCCGTTGGAGAGAAAAACAGGGCATCCTTACCCGTGCTGACCTTACTCCCTATGATCCAATACAACCTCGGTTTCACGGTCACCAACATTTACAACATCTGGATCACCTCTGTCTCCGACGCGGTGCTTACTCAGCTGGCCGTGGGACGACAGGCGATCTGGTGTATCCGAGGCCGGTGTTCACCTCCATCACCCCTGGACTCCATCTCTATCATCGTCACCCTACTCTTCACCACCTCACAGGTCAGCCCACACCCGGTCATCGCCGATGACTCATTGGTCCTCACTCATCGCCCGTTGTCAATGGCTCGATGACGATCGTTCATCGACCGTCATCAACATTTTTTGGCACAACGACCATCACTCATCGCCGTCGTCCATTGCTTGACGACATCGCCGTTGTCGATTGCTCGACGACCTCCCCGTCGTCCATTGCTCGACAACCCCGGTCGTCGCCCATCGTCCATCAATCGACGACGAGCACCACTCATCATCTATTGCTCGACGACGGTCAGTCATCGCCCATTGATCGACGACGAGCATCACTCACCAACATTGCTCAAACGACGATCCCTCATCGCCCAAAATAGGAAACAGAGGATGACACTGTTCAAAGCCAATTTGGACGATTGCGGTCAACATCCAAGAAATTGGACGATGAAATTTTAGAAAAGAGCTGGAAAAAAAAAAAGAGTGGTCGAGCATGGGGGGCAATTAACATTGGCCGAGCAAATATGTTGGTCGAGTGACCTGCAAAAAATTTGGTCGACTAACAATAGTTTTTTGACTAATATTAAATGTATAAACTCAAGTGATCTGACCGATTCATCTTGGTCAATCGTCACTAGCCATAAAACAAGTATATTGGATGACTGGCTAATAAAATATGTTTTATGGACGACTCAATTGGCCAACAAAATCGCTCAATTGGCTGATAAAATGGTCCAAAATTGACCAACAAAATCGCCCAAATTGGTCTACAGAATAAGGTCTTTACAAAAATAAGAATATTTTCATAAAGACCGGGGGGCAAAATGTTAGCCATAAATATAGCCATTTGGGCGATCAATGGCAATTTCGTAAATATTGCCAATGGACCAATAAATACTTCAATTTTGACACAATTGAAGTATTTTAGCCATAACTTTTATATCAATTATCCAAATTGGACAATTCTTGAACTATTGGAAAGAGGACGAGAAGATCTACAACTTTCATGTTGACGAGATCTTCAGATTCCATCGTTCAGTATGCCAAACTGGCAGTTGAAGTGCTCAGTGGTAAAATAGTAAATAATGGCCGAATTTATGTTATCGTCCAAAATGGACGATGATGTCATCATCCAAAATGGACGATGTCATCCAAATCTCAATCGTACAGATTTCTATCATCCATATTTACTAATCGGCCATTAGTGCAATCTAAGTAGTTTAGCCATAACTTTCTCATCTGATTTCCAAATTGGAGATTTCTGGTACCGTTGGAAAGATAATTTGAAGATCTACAACTTTGATGTTTAGAGTTTTGCCAGATTCCAAGGTTAGCATCGGCAAAAATACAGTGGAAAACAGGAGGTGTTGTTTAGTGGCGATTCCAGAGCAGTTTAGACCAGTTATGCAGTTCTGGTGGTTTCCACTTTCAAAGCAACAGTTGCAGCAACTGCATAGTGGTTTCCAGACAGTTTCTAAATCAGTTACCAGAAACTCTATAAAAGCCAAGAGAAAGAAGAAAAACAGGCCCCGGCCATCAAAGCAAACCAGCTTTTTATCTTCATGTAGTCTTTTTACATTTATTATCAATATAGCCTTTTAAATTCCGCAATGAAGCTTATCTTTCCTTTAAATTCCTGCAACGTCCTTCATTTCTAGGAGTAGTGTTACACTAATGCCTTCCATAGGAGTTCAATTATCATATTTTCCTAGGAGTAGTGCTACCATATTTAATTTCCGAGGAGTAGATCTATAATTTCCTACGAGTATATTTACTATATAATTCCATTTTCCATCCTCCATTTCCCATTTTCCATTTTTCATTTCCTATTTTCCATTTCCATCAACTTCATCATCAACCAAAATTACTTCTTTGTACACTTCAACACCTCTGATTCGATCATTCGAAGGAGTAGAACTAAAAACAACAATCTCCTGATATTCGAATGTGGAAATAAATTTTGACCTTGATTATAGTCCTGGTCAACGGTCATAATTTCTGTTCTAACATCACATTATACAGGTTTTCTCCTGTATAATTATCGTTGGAAGCTTAGAATCCAAGGGAACAAAAATTCGCGTCAAAAGTTTAGAACATTCTTGAGATACAAAAAGCTACGCTTGTAGAATTATATGGAACCTACAAGGAGGAAGAAAAAAGGCAATTAGTAATCAAATCTAATCTAATCTAACTCTATATAAGACAGGGTTTATCTTATATTAGACGGTTGAGATAATGGGTTCTCTGTAATATCATACGGCTAAGACAGTGGTTCCCCGATTAAAACCGAATCACCCACGTCAAAGGTGACCAAATTGGACTCCAACCTGATCTACTCCGCGCGGGACTCTCTCTGTGTACTCCTCGCCTCCTTGGCCCTCTCCCTTTCACTGTTTGCCGCTGATCGGGCCGGCGTCGGCCTCCGTGGTGACGTTTCCGCGTAAGCTCCAGACGGATGAGCTCTCCATCGACCGATGATTGAACCACCCCTCCGTCGTCTACCTCACCAACCTCGCCGTGCGGTACGAACAAAAGGGCTCACCCTGTTAGAGTGAGGTGAGCAGTTTGATTATGGCAGGTATCTGATCTTAGGTTGTTAGTTTCTCATGTATTCGTGCATTTGGTGCTACTTTTTTGGTTGCTTTTTGTTGCTTTTTGGTTGAGTTCTTGGTTTGCAAAATTCATGCCCAATTTGGTTTTGTCTGTTGGATTTGGAGCTCAATTGAGTTGAGCTAAACATGGGTTGAATCAAATGGGCCTTGGAAGAGCCCATTAACAAAATAGCCAAAAAGGTGGAGAGCCCATGTGTGTAGAGTAGTTTAGTCCCATATTGGAAGTGGAAGAAAACTTTCACTTGTTTATATAGAGTTTTGAGCCTCCAGGCTTTGAACACATGTGAGGACTAAAGGTGAAACACCCACACGCGCGCACCGCCGCCGCCAGCCCGCCTTTTTGCTACACACAAGAGCTGGTCGAGTCAGCTCGAATTGACTGAACCTTTTCAGCTTCCAAGACGATTACAGATTAATTGATTGGGTCTGACTCTTGGGCTACCCATTAATCGGTTGAGTCAGTTACCACTTGGAAATGATCTGGTCCGACTCTTGAGCGTCTGTGCAGAATTGATTGAGCCAGTTACGACTCTTGGGCTTCTGTGCAGAATTGATTGAGTCAGTTTCAATTTCAAATGAATTGATTGGAATCAGACTCTTGGCAACCCTTGACTGGTCAACTTCCGGATGATGTGGCAGTCTATAATTGGCTGTTGCTTGCTGACGAGGCGTGCCTTTTCATCTTCCCTAATGGTTGATCAGCTTCCTCCCTTAGCCTATAAATAGGACCTATTCCAGCCCTTTAGAAGCAAAGCTACATGCATCCAATTTTTTGCACACTACTCACTAGAGGGTCCTGAAGTCTGAGAGTACCGTACCAGCGAAGATTCGACGGGCTATCGGAGGCCGGCTTCCTTCCGTTCGCGTAGGAGATCGTTGTACCCTGGGAGTTCCTTGCCTGAAGAACCAGAAACACCGGTGGTGGGCAATACGAACTTAAGGCCACAGTGTGATACACTGGCCTCGATCAAGTTGCAGTTTCTACATCGGTTGTTCTTCCTCCTCTTCGGCGTTTTCCTTTCTTTTGGAGTTCTATTACCTTATCTGGTAAGTGTTTAGAGTTTAGTTTTCTTCTTGTCATTGTAAAGGATTCTTGCTATCTTAGTAAAAGCAAGATCCTAATCTCTTCTCTATTTCCAACATTGTCACATTGAGCTACTATTCTTGCATAATGAATTTGCGAATATGTGGGTTGCGAGTGGATAAATGTTGTAGATATTTGGTTGAATTAGTTCGATTTGGATCATAAATGTAACATTGTTCTTGAATTGTAGTTGGCTATCTTTTTACTCAAATTAAACATCGAAATTCCTTTTTCCCCCTATTTTCCATGTCAGAATCTCTTTTTCATATGCATTTTCACGCTATACATAAAAGAGAAAATATCACCGATTGTCTGGAGGATGATTTAACTTGGAGGACTGTTGCATCATTTCCTGAACAGATGCTTTGGATCATTTTGACAGGGCAACGCTAAGGTATGATCTTGAAATGTGTCATTACAATGGCACCAACAGTGATTCATTTGTAGGAGGTCTACTAAGTGTTTTCATAATAAATTTGTGATTACATAAATCTCAAATTTCAAGTGTGCTAGCAACAAGCATTTATTTTCATTCCAACATAACTAAGCCCGTGCCAGGGGCACGGGTTTCCACTAGTAAGTTACAAGAGGGAATGAAAACTACTAACAGTTAAAACTCTTAGATAGAGAGACATGAGATCATGAAAAGTAAAATTCCATTAGCATGTCTGACACCAGTTTTCATCCGTTTCATAAAACTATGAGCGGTTGCAGCAACAACACAACCTAACAACACCACAAATAATACAAAACCAGCAAACCCATATTCGAAACTAAGTACATGGAAAACTTAGACAATTCAATGAACATGTTCATTCACTGAAATTGCACAACAAATTGACATACTATTCCTATGAAATAGCTTATAAATCTATCAAACACCAACGAAAAGCCCAAAAACATAGCAGTCACTGGCAATTTGCCATGTAATAATAAAAACATCCAACTCTGAAATGAATTGCACCACTAAACTCCTCAAAGAAATTCAAGCAATTTTTTCCTGCCATTTGGCATTAATTCACCTGCCTATGTTTACCTTAGTTGTCAATGCATATAATTATTACAAGTCAAAGTCAAGTAAGTTGGCCAGTGTAAGAGTTTGATCCATCATTCTACGTATTTAAATTGAAAAGCGGCAATGAAAGTATTTCTGTTGGTTGGTTATAGTTATCGGGTCTACATTTGTATTGCTTTATCCCATTCGTTCAAAAAACATGGTCAAATAGAGTGCATAATACCCATTTGGATTCTAGAAACCAGGATGCTAACCATCAAAAATGCAATCTCAAAGAGTCTGGCTGTGAACCATGTAACTCACTTAACAGCTGTGCTTCCTTGAGCAGTGACGGAGTTGCTACCTTATGAGAACATATGGCTGAGCTATGTGTTTGCATGTTTTGGATGAGTCCCCACTAGTGAGAAGCCTTTGCTTACAAGGACTTGTGTAGGTCTTGCATTTACCAATTCTCATTCAAACAATTAAAATCACAGCGAACATGCATGTATCATCGAATTCACCTTATTTATTTCTTTTGATGCAAGACGTACTTTCGGGGCTCTCAATGAGGACTGGTGTTGGCATGAAGAGAGCCCAATTATGACATGGAGGGGGGAGGTTCTCACATTTGCTCTATGCTGATCATTGCTTGTTCGCGACGGATGCATGTCCTATGGAAGCCCGTCATCTTATACAAATTCTGATTTGCTTTAGGGCGGTTGTTGGACTTGAAGTCTTCCCTTTGAAGTCAAGTGTGCAATTCTCTAAGGTGGTTCCACAAGATCGTCACGTAGCAATCTGCAGAATCCTGGGGATGGGTGAGGCGGAAGGAGTTTGGAGATACATAGGCACCCCCGTGTCTGGGAAGAAACTGAAGTCATTGGATTTTGGAGAGCTGTTGAACAAAATGATTCTTAAGATATCCTCATGGAAGGCATCACTTTTATCAGAAGCGGGTACGGTGACCTTGCTGAAATCAGTACTACAATGCATTCCAGTTCATTCCATGATGTCTTCTTGTGTACCAGTTTCGTTACTACGACAGTTGGAGGCTCTTTGTCGCATGTTCATGTGGAAGGAGGCTGGATCTATCACAAGGGTTAAATGGCAAGCTGTTTGCAAGCCAATTGAATGGGGGGGCCTTGGCATTAGGGACCTGGTTCTATGGCTAAGAGCTTTACATATGAGGAGGGCAGCAAGTTTGATGGAAGACCGGCTATGAATTTGGGTTGCGATGACGAGGGATAAGTATGGATGGTCGGGACCTCTTCCTCCATCGAGTTGTCGGCGACCATGCTCTACATTATAAGAAGCCAATTGCCAGGCTGCAGGGGAAATTCGGGTTGGGGTGCTGTTCACACCAGCTCCTAACAGTAGATTACACCCTTTGGATAATAAGGTGGTGTGGCGATGGTCCCCTCTCTTCTAGGCCGATGATGATAAGAGTAGGTGGGGAGTTGGAGACTTC
Source organism: Narthecium ossifragum (assembly GCA_963920575.1). Taxonomy (NCBI): domain Eukaryota; kingdom Viridiplantae; phylum Streptophyta; class Magnoliopsida; order Dioscoreales; family Nartheciaceae; genus Narthecium; species Narthecium ossifragum. Next base: position 6,397,840 of record OY986967.1, read on the forward strand.
CAACCTTGGCAGTCTGATAGTCAACAGGGATTGGTGTAGGAATAAACTCATGGAACAATTTCATCCAGACATGGCACAACATATCCTAGACGTGAAGATAGATGATAGGTTGAGCAAGGACAAGGGGAGATGGGTATTTAACAGCTCGGGGAAACCCGATTCTAAATCTATTTATTCATGGTTGTTGATACAAGAATGTAGTGAGACCTCGCCGATCCAAAGGGAGGTTTGGGTGAATTGTTGGAATGCTCCGGTTGGACCTCAACCTAGACAGTTTATTTGGAAAGTTTTGCATAGAAAGGTACCTGCTCGAGCTTCTTTATGGCAGATTGGATTGATCAATGATAAAACCTGCCCATGAGGATGCGGAGAAGATGAGTCTATAAAACATATTCTTGCTGATTGTCCATTTGCACGGAAGGTTTGGGAGTTCTTATTGCCGTCAAGAAGGGGACTGTGCTTTGATTATATTATGTTAATACTTGCAGCTTCCTCTTCAACGGATGTATCTAAAAGATGGAACAAAGCCATTGTTAGATATGGCGCTTGGCTTTTATGGAAAGAAACAAATGAGTTGGTTTGGAGAAATAACAGTTGTTCGCCGGAAGCATTGGCATAGCGTAGCCGGAAAAGGGCTGGCGATTATTGGCGAAGCAGAGGATGGGATCGTGGGATGCATCAGACTAACACTAGGCGACAACCGGGTCCTATTTTGCAGACTGATGGAGCTTGGCTCCATGGGACTGCGGAGGCTGGTGTAGCAGTTGTATGTGTGGAGGAAGGGAGGGATTCACCAACATGGGTATTATCAAAGAGAAACCTGGCCCACAGTAGTGGAGAGGCAAAGTTGCTTGCAACCCTGCGAGCCTTAGAGGAGGCGGTAGGACGGGGAATTAGTGATGTCATCATCTAGTCTGATTCGAGGAGAACAGTGAATTCTATTAATGGGAGAGAGGTTTGCCAACCAGAGATGGAAAACATCATGCGGAAAGTTTGGAGCTTGGCTGCTCTTCTGGGTGGAGTAATCTTTATGTTTATACCGCGCGAGGCGAACGTGGATGTAAGGTCATCTGCCTTGTGCGGCGAGCTAGACGAGGGATACCCCATGTTGGGACCTCGTAATTGTGTAACCTGTGTGGGTTGTTGTTTCACTTAGCCTTTTGGCTCAACTTAGCAAAAAACTTTATAGTATCACAAGGAATATAATACTAGCGTATAGGATATGAGAATCTAGCTAGGTTCATACATGGCAAGAAGGCAGGGATTTTTTTATTTTTTTTGAGGAATTGAGCCCGAGTGATATGTATTATTTACACCACAAGGTCCAGGACATCAGTCCCATCCTCATGCTGCCAATACAGCCCAGTGCATCTGATTCTGCACCACCGGGCTACACGATCAGCTAGAATATTAGATGATGTATAGATGAAAAAGAATAAAACTGATTCAAACTCTAAAAGAAGGTTCCAAATCCTTTTGGCAAGCTGCTCCACATCCCTGGGCTAATTCGGGTTCACGGATCGGGTTCGGGTTGGGTTCAGGTCGGGTTCGGGTCGGGTCGAGCACTGATATCTTGACCCAAAGGTCAAACCAGAACCCAACCCGTTTACTAAGCGGGTCAGATTTATCAACCCGAACCCAACCCATTTATTAACTGGGCAACCCGACCCGCCTAACCCGTTTATTAAACGGGTCGGGTTCGGGTTGGGTTGACCCGCCAAGACCCAGGACCAGGAGGGAGGAGGGAGCGTTCGGCGGCTGGATCTAGCGGTGAGGGGGTCATGGATCCGGTGTTAAATGTGTCAGGAAGGCCGGTGACGGGAGAATCAAGTGGTGGTGGCGTCGAATCCGAGAGGGGTGATGGAGCTCGTAGAGACCTCGGCAAGGCAGGGCGATTGAGCGGGCCGAACAACGTCAATGGCGTTGGTGGGCATAGTCGAATCTAGTGTTGGGCTTCGAGGTTGTCGGCCTTAGAGGAGGTGGAGAGTTGGGACGGTGGTGGGGCTCGCGATCGTGGACGGTGGTGGGGCTTCATGGTCGGTCACGATCGTGGTCGGTGAGGCTCGTCGTCGGCGCTGAGGTGACCTCGAGGATGTCGTGGACGGCGATGGGAAGGAGTGGGCTGTCGCGCCCCGACCCGCGAAAGCCCAACCAGGCCGGGCGACGCGAACCGAAACCTAACTAAATGCGGAAATAATGGCGAGGGGTTCCCTCTAACTTACTGGTTTCATTAAACAATTCATAAGCACCCCTGAATAATACAATAATTTAAAACCTCAACAGAAATAATATAATAATCCAAAACCTCAAAGGGGTTACAACAGTTTATACATCATACTCCCGTAGGAGACTAACTATAACAAAAGTGTAGAAAATGATCACCGATCCTCAGACACCGCCAGACGTCGCCACGCCACCAAACAACTGCCCGGTAAGGGCTACTGAAGAAGAGCTGGCGCCTGCACCTGCAAAACGCAGCCTGGGTAGGAATGAGCATAAAGCTCAGTAGGGTTCTACACTACGTCACACAGAAGGAAGGGGGAACGCAACAGTGTCGCCCCCAAGCAAGACTTGGGTGTGCAGCAAGGGTCCCATAACCCTTTGCCGGTGTCCCTAGGCATACCCAACCATGGTCACCCCAAAGGACTGGGCCCATCCTGGATACACCTAGTGTCGAAGGGTTCCAACTGTGGTCACCCAAACGAACTGGGCCCCCATTGGTCGCCACTGCGGGCAGGAACAGACACTGCCTGGGCTGGACTTACTCCGACGGACCCCAAAGGACAAGAACCGACACCGGTTGCACCCACAACATCTGGCTCGAGGCCGACACGACCTCTATAATCACCAAGCAACATGTGTACCAGTTATCTAAGCCTATCATCAAGTTTGACTGGACACCACAATTCGATCCTGGACCAAACTACCCAACCCCGGTCCTAGGGCTAAGTCCGAGCTTCCAGCCTCGGGACGGCGACCCATAGATCACTCACGCCCTAACCATGCAACTAATGCATAACAGAGAATGCATGCTATGAACATACACAAGCAAGAGGAATAGACATGCAATAGTATGACAAGGCAACATACAAGTCCAACTGGATCGCTGCAGTGGTACTACCAACCGCTGCCAGCCGATCCATAGCGGGTCCCGGCCTTACGACGGTACCATGACCGTCAACCGCGAACTCCTGCAACGGGAAGCAACCCCGAAAACTTTGATGAACAGTAAAAATATAATATTATAATCCGACCTTATAATATTATATTTAAAACACCAAAACATTGTCTACAAGCAGCTAGTTGACCCCGTAGATCCGACATCCAAACGACGTCAGATTCGAGATCCAACTTATATTCCAGTAGATTAACGGGAAAACACTAATTAAAACCGCTAATCAAAACTACCTTACCAATGCTTGCTGCAACGCAGCCCACCCGTGCGAAAACCATAGCAAATCATAGGAAAATCAGAAAATTATGAAGTCAACTGGGTTTGAGAGTAGATTCAAATATCTACAACTCTTATGCTCATCACAACCCAAGATGATACATGTACCGATCGGAAAATGCGCCGCAAGCCCGCTGTTCTTCAAGAACAGCAAAAACCGGAAAATCCAAGATTAATCATTCATAAATCCTACTAAAACCTCAACCAAAGTTCATGAAACTTAAACCAGAAATTATACTAACCTGCTAGATTAAGAGAAACCCATTTAAACACTCTCGTAGGTAGAAAAACCTACCGAACAACGCTAATCCTCGGCTGATTTCCTGCTAATCAGTCACCAAAAAGGTTCCAAACCACTTCAGGGATCTTCCTCTCGTTGCCACGGATCCAACGAGCTTTTGAACACCCAAAACGGTGGCCGGAGGAGGGAGAACGGAGGAGAAGAAGATGGGATGCCGGAAGAAAACAGAGCAAGTAGAGCTTGCGGGAAGAAGAAAGAAAGAACGAAGAAGAAGAGAAGGAAGAAGAGAAGGAGAAGGAAGGGGAAGGCCGGGGAAGGTGGGGAAAAAGGGAAGAAGAGGGGAGGAAGTCCTCTCTTCTCCTGACAATGGAGGATGACGGCCACGACGGTCGTCTTCTCCAAGCTCAACTGCCGCGACTTTCTGGTAGAGAAGGATCGATCTTCTTCTCAAAGAAGATCGATCTTCTTAACAAGAAAGATCGATCTTCTATCAAGGAAGATCGATCCCCTTTGCCCAGAAAACCAAACTTGGGCTAAAACACAAGCCCAAGCCCGGATCTTCCGATCCCGGGTCCACCTAATCATTCTAATAAAACTCTAACACAAACAAGGTCAGTGTGTGGATTCGTTGGTGTGAAACAAACCGACAAGGCGCAATTTACCAAATTGCCCTTGTGGTTCACAACGAGCCACGGGCCCGACCCAGGCGGTCGACCCAGGAATGGAGGGACAAGTCCTCACATGGTGTGCCGCCGGCAACGAGAGGTCGCGAGCTATAGAAAACGGTGACGGGAAGGAGGACATACGGCCGGTCGGAGTCGAACCGGTCTAAGATCAAGATCTGGGTCACATTCTCCACGTTGCCACCATCGCTCCACCGTCGACATAGTAAAAGCTCGAGCTCGAGCCCCAATGGCCTCCACTGTCGCCGCTAGCTCTCACCACTTAGATTTGGCACCTTCTGTTAGTCCTAATATTGTTCTGATGATGTCAATATATGTTTGATGATAAAACATTAGTTTAATATTAATATCCCTTACTTTGGAGAGCATTAAAATCATATTTAATGTGTTTTTGTACTGACGGTCGATGCGACGGATGATGCATGGATCGACGGTGGGGTATGACGGTTGATGCATGGATCGACTGTGAGGTCTGGCGGTTGATGCAAGGATCGACCGCGGAAGCAATTCATGGGAAAATAGGCGACAGTCGATGTGACGGTCGATGAACCGATTGACCATGGGCTATGTGACCATGTCTTGGAGTCACGATCGAACGAGGTATCGATCCTGAGAAGCGGTTTTCACAACAGAGCCTGACGGTCGATGTCACGGTCGACCGTGAAGGTTTACGGATGATGCATAGATCGACCGTGGCCCAAGAAGAGCCTGGCGGACGATGTGAGGAAAAGAGCCGTTAAAGAGCCGTTGCAGGAGAAGAAAATAGCCGTTGGGAGGCTATTTGGAGGGCTTTAAAAGAAAAGTTGCAGCAAACTTGCCAAGCACTTAGGGGGAGCTAAGGGATTATTGTAATAATATTCTAGCAAGTTTCTATCTCTTTATTAGTGAGCTAAACCTTTGTAAAACTACTTCAAGTGTGAAGTAGACTTTGAGAGAAATATCCAAAATAGAGGTTGGAGGGATTGTAAGGTTGCCAAGCACCCATAAGCTTGGTAAATAGATTGCCAAGCACCCGAAAGCTTGGTGGACAACTTGTAAGAGTTCCTGCAAGTAGTGGAACATCAAGGAAGACCTTGAGTGAAGTGAACGTAGGCAAGGTTGGCCGAACCACTATAAAGTTTCTGGTGCAATCTCTCTAACTCTCATCTCATATCCTTGCTTTAATATAGATTTTCTGCTGTTATCATTTGCAAACATATGATTTAATTAGACTCCTTCTATCTAGATTTCCTTAATTGATTTTATTGTACAAGGCCTAAGATCAACCCCCTTCTTAGACCTTCACCTTCGCCCGGCCTCCTTACATGACTCCTCCCAAGACCCCACCCATCACTGACAGGGGGAGCAGGGGGAGATCGAGATGGAAGATCAAGATCGTGACAGGGGGAGCATGGGGAGATCGGCAGATCGCGAGGGGAGCAGGGGGAGATCGAGATCGCGACAGGAGGAGATCACGACAAGCCTGAAATCTTAAAATTAAATGGGTAAACGGGTTGACCCGCCTAAACCCCAACCGAAACCTGTTTATTTCGGGTCGGGTTCATGGGTCTTGACCTGGATTGCCACTCCTAACGTCCACAACCTCGTGCATCAGATTCATTGACAAATCTTCTTCTGCTTTTCTCCTTAGCCCATTCTAAGGCTTTCAAAACATCAATCATCTCTGCTTCAAAAGGAGTTCCTGCAGCTACCACTTCACCCATAACCCAGGAAGCCTCCCCTTGCCTCTTTAATTCTACCGTCGCCACTGAAAATTGTCGCGTATCTGGGTCGTATGAAGCATCAGTCTGCAACACCGAACTGTCAAAATTAATCTCATTTGATCTGAAATAATCCGTTTTTCTTTTCCTTCCCAGAAACTCCTCCGCAAGCCTCTTCGCTCTTTGGGCCAACACTCCACCTGACTCCCCTCGAGCTTCAAAGACACACAGATTTCTATCCCTCCAAGCAATCCACAAACCATAAGCCATAAAAGCTTTAAGCTTAAGAGCACCCTGTTGACTAGATGATCTTGAGATTACGTCCAGAAGGACACCCATATTCCAGTCACCTAAGTGCACATCACACTCCAAAAGTAGCAGCTGAATGACATCATATGCAAACTGGCATCAAATAATGCATGATGAATGGTTTCTGGGTGAGCTTCACACTTAGGATAGAGCCTCTCCGTAATATTACACCACATCCACAAAGCCTCTTACCGGTAATTTGCCTTTCAATGCTTTCCATAGAAATTGTTTTACTCTTGGGTCAACTGGAAGGTGCCATAAGTTCGACCAATTCACCTCTCCTTCATACCTCCAACTTGGTCTGTATCTTTGAGATAAACGTTTATATGCTGAGGACGCTGTTACTCTCCCATCGAAGTTAAATGTCCAACGAGCTTCATTACTCCCTATTTGCAGTTGACAAGGTAATCCAACAATAGCATTAATGATCTTAGAGTGAAACAATTCTTCCAACAGTTCAACATTCCACCCAATCTCAGTCATCAAGCCTCCTACTACTAATAGGGGTGGCAATTTGGCCCATAACCCGCGAACCCGACCCGACCCAACCCGAATTTCACGGGTTTGGGTTTAGGGTATTCGGGTGTGGGTCGAAAACGGGTCGACCCGCCGCTGACCCGTTACTGTGCGGGTCGGGTTCGGGTTTAGGAGGCTAACCCGTATAACCCGTGACCCGAACCCAACCCATAACCCGTTAACAACCCGCTTGACCCGTTATCCCTATATATTAGAACTTTAGATATACAAGTTTATGAGGAACAACTGTTGGTTTTTCCATTATTGTATGATGGTGATGTTATTTTGTTTTATAGGTACTTGTTACTTGTTAAACAGGTTGTTAAACAGAAGATTATGTGTTATTTTGTTAAATAGGTTGTTTACATGTTGTTAAACGGGTCAACTTGACCCGAACCCAACCCGACCCGTTTAATAAACGGGTCAGGTGGGTTGGGTCGGGTTGACCCGTTTAAAAGTGGGTCGGGTTCGGGTTGACAAAATTGACCTGTTTAGTAAACGGGTCGGGTTCGGGTTGACAAAATTGACCCGTTTAGTAAACGGGTCGGGTTCGGGTTGGGATTTTTGGTCGAGATATCGGGTCTCGACCCGACCCGAACCCGACCCATCGACCCGTATTGCCACCCCTAACTACTAAGTTCTCTGCTTTCTGCCCACAGAAGAATGACAGTTTAGACAACAGGGCTTCATCCATCACCCAATGATCCTCCACTACTCTCACTTTACTATGTCTCCCTGGTAACCAATGGAGCCCCAAATTTAAATCCTTTGCTTCCTTACAAACTTGTTTCCAGTGGTAAGAACCTCTGTTTTTGAATTTAGGCAACCTTCCAACCCACTAATACTTAGCTTTAGCAACCATAGTCCACACAGACTCTTTACCTCGCAGAAAATCTTCCATTCTCTTCAATTTCGATGCCCAGTGCCATAATGAAAAATCCTTCACCCCAAGCACTCCAAATTTTTAGTGTTGTGGTCGGCGACGCTGTGGCGGAGGAGGCGCTGAAGAACGACGTGTACACGGCGACGGAGTACAGGGATCTGGAGAAGCTCCAGAGGTTGTTGGAAAAGGAGGGGTGCTCCATTTCCGAGCCCGACGGCTGTAGAGGGCCGCCCTCAATAACCGCGCGGCCGCCGCACAGAACATCCTTGAGGTGCCCCCCTTCTCTGTTTCCGACTTCCAGATCCAAACCCCCAAACCCACCCCACTCTCTCTTCTGGTGTCTCCCTCAACCCCGGTGACCACCCCGACCACCCCCCTCTCCTCCCTCTCGCATCATCATTGACCTCTCTGCAGTTGGCGTTAGCGTCGTGGTCGGCGGTGCTGTGGCGGAGGAGGCACTATGGCAGAGGAGACGCTGAAGAATGGCGCAGGGTGAGCGTGAAAGAATAGCCTCTCGACGGGAGAGATGATCGTCCTCTCTGTGGGAGAGAAAATCAGAATTCTCGAGAGGAGAAAACTACTCAAAACTTCATGAATTCAAAACTGACTGAATTACAAATTCTAAAACTCCTTTTATAGACTAAGGAGTTACCAACTTACAGATGGCCTCAAATTAAGAATTAAACTCAAACCCAATCACTAATCAACCAATCCAGAATTAACAAAGAAGAAAATGGCTACAAATAGAAAAACCTGTTAAAAATAGTAAAGACCGATAACCTGCTTAAAAAGGAAAGATTTTCCCTAAACAGATTTTTAGGCCATAAAGAAAAGGAATCTGGATCTTTGGAGGCCTAGGTCATGGAGAGATCAAAGATCTCCGATGAATCTTGTGGAGCTCATCGAGCCGGTTGAAACGGCTGGTCACACGCCCCGATCGGACACCGTGGCCGAAAGTTACGCCCATCCGACGGTCACGATCGTACGGAGATCTGAGTCGGACTGAGGGAGTTCGAATACGACCTGAACTCCTAGGGAGTCTCTCTGGATTAGGCTCAGCCATGTCTGGATCTGGAATTGGTCCTGCATCATCCTCCCCTGGTTGGAAAGGACTCATCCTCGAGTCTAATTCGGATCGAACCCCTTTGTAAGGAACCATATGCTTCACGTTAAAGGTATCAAAAATCTTCAAGTGGGGTGGGAGCCGAACTCGATAGGCATTATCATTAAATTTCTGGAAGACTTCACACGGTCCGACCTTCTTATCTCCCAACTTGGAATATTCATCTGCTGGCAGCCTCTCTCTAGTCAACACGGCCCACACTTAATCTCCGACGTCGAAGGTGACAAGACGACGATGCCGGCCCGCCAGGCTTTTATATCTAGCATTTGTGAGTTCCAATTGAGCCTTGACTTGATCCTGAATGGTGTGGACATGCTCAATCATATCTTCAGCTCGAAGGTTTGGTCGACCAATCTTGGGAACCGAAACCAGATCCAACACGCCCATCAGATTGGACCCAAAAACTACTTCAAAAGGAGTAAGGCCAGTAAATCGATTTTTGGCTCAAAGCTGCATTCAACATCTTTGGTCGGCGTCCTGCGAGACTCCTCAGGAGGTTGCCAAGGCTTCTATTGATAACTTCAGTCTGTCCATCAGTTTGGGGATGAAAAGCACCGCTGAAATTTAATTTGGTCCCCAATTTTTTCCATAAACACTTTTAGAAATTTCTCATAAACTTAGTGTCTCAGTCAGAGGTGATAGACCTTGGAATCCCATGGAAGCGCACCACCTCTTGGAAGTAAAGATGAGCAATTCACGCGGCATCCATCGTCTTCCGACAAGCTATGAAGTGAGCCATCTTGAAAAAACAATCATCAACTACGAAAATGGAATCCATACCGCGAGCCGTGCGAGGCAGGCCGAATACAAAGTCCATGTTGATGTCGATCCATGGCGCCTCAGGAACAGGAAGGGGTGTGTAGAGTCCCGCATTAGTGGCTGATCCCCGGGGCAATTGGCAGACATGGCATTGTTCCTCGTATCGGCCCACATCCCTTGGCAACTTCGGCCAATAGTAGTCTCGAGCTAATAGGGCCAGGGTCTTGTCTCGCCGAAAAGGACATTCCCGTTGTAGTTCCTGCAGAATCAGTCCTCGTAGAGAGCAATTGGGGACACAAAGACGCAGTCCCCGGAATAGGAATCCGTCTTGCAAGGTATAATCAGTGCGCTTCTCTGACCTCAGTATAAATTCGGCCAAAGGAAGGATCATCCGGGTATAGGTCCTTGAAGACCTCAAAACCCACCACATTTGTCTGTACAATAGTCAAAAGATTGGCGCGCCGGCTCAGTACATCAGCAACCCGATTCTGCGTGCCCGCCAAGTGGCAGAGAGAGAAAGTGAACTCCTGCAGGTAGGCTATCCACTTGGCATGACGCCAGTTGAGTTTATGTTTACCAAGGAGGAATTTGACGGCCTCATGATCAGTGTGCAACAGGAACTCTCGTTGCACCAAATAGTGCCTCCAATGCTACAAGGATTGCACAATAGCAAAAAATTCCAGATCATAAGTGGAGTAGTTTTTGGTGGCACCTGATAATTTCTCACTGAAGTATGCTACATGCCGTCCTCCTTGGCTGAATACACCGCCGATGCCTACTCCTGAAGCATCACAGTTAACCTCGAAGACCTTCTCGAAATCTGAAAGTGCTAGAACAGGTGATTCGGAGATCCTTTGTTTCACCATCCGGAAGCTCTCTTCCGCCTCTTCAGTCCACTGGAAATTTCACCCCTTGAGACACTCGGTGTTGGGGGTTGTCAACAAACTGAAGCTGTATATGAACTGTCTATAGAAGGAGGCCAACCCATGGAAGTTGCGGACATCGTGTAAGCTCCGTGGTGAGGGCCAACTTCGGATTGCCTCAACCTTGGCGGGATCTGCGCTAATGCCACTTGAAGAAACAATGTAACCAAGAAAGCAGTCCCGGTTAGTTAGAAAGGTGCACTTCTTACGGTTGGTGAACAACCGTTTTTGTCTCAGCGCTTCGAGAACAACTCTCAGATGCGTCATGTGATCCATCTCAGATGAACTATTAACCAAGATGTCATCGAAGAAAACGACGACAAAACGGGCCATGAACGGTCTCAAAACTTGATGCATGAACCTCATGAACGTGCTGGGAGCGTTTGTCAAGCCGAAAGGCATCACCATCCATTCATATAATCCGTCCTTAGTCTTGAAAGCTGTTATCCACTCGTCGTCCGCCCTTATGCGTATCTGGTGGTAACCACTCTTTAGAACTATCTTCGAAAACAATTTGGAACCTGCCAGTTGGTCAAGTATGTCATCAAGCCTTGGTATCGGAAATCGGTACTTGATGGTTATCTGATTGATAGCTCTGCTGTTGATGCACATCCGCCACGATCCGTCCGTCTTGGGTACTAAGAGAGCAGGTGTCGCGCCCCGACCCGCGAAAGCCCAACCGGGCCGGGTGACGCGAACCGGAACCTAACCAACTGCGGAAAAGTTTGACGAGGGTTCCCTCTAACCTATTGGTCTCCCTAAACAATAAATCAAGCACCCTTAATTAAAGATATAGATTACAGAAACCTCAAACTGAAAGATATTAAGTCCCAAGGTATAATATAGAAAACCTCGAATAGGGGAAATCAAGTAAAAACATTTATACACTCCCGTAGGAGGCTAACTATACAAGGGTTATTGAACAGACAGATAACCACTCCTCAAACTCTGTCAAGCGCTGCCGCACCGTCGACCAACTGCCCGGTAGGAGCCACCGAAGAGGAGCTAACGTCTGCACCTAAAAAACACAGCCCCGGTAGGAATGAGCAACTAAGTTCAACAGGGAAACAACACTACGACACACAGAAGGAAGAGGAAAACGCAACAGTGCCGCCCTCTAACAAGGTCTTGGTGTATGCAGGGGTCTCATAACCCCACCGGTGTCGCTAGGTATCCAACCATGGTCACCCTAACGAACTGGGCCCATCCCGGAACCACCTAGAACAATAGCACGAAGACACTGCTAGGTAGGCACACTCTCTACCCAAAGATGAGACAACGACACCGACTACACCCCACAACCACGCTCGAGGCCGACACGACCTCTAAATCATCAAGCAACAAGTGTTCAAGTCATCTGGGCCTATCATCGAAATCGACTGAACACAATCATTCAAACCTGAACAAAGCTACCCAGCCCTGGTCCTAAGGCTAACTCCAAGCTTCCAAGCCTCGAGACGGTGACCCACAGATCGCCCACACCCTAACCTTATGCAACTAATGCACAACCAAATGAATGCTATGAACATACGCAGGAAAGCAGATAGGTATGCAACATATGTGATGATAATAATCCTGGTCTGGGCTCGGCACCCTGGCGGCCTGGGGTGGTGAACAATAAAAACAGGCCAAGAGACTGGTGTAGTGGTAACCCCACCAACTGCACCCAGTCCACAAAGAGACAACACGCTACGGGATGCAACCCCGACAAACAAGACTAACAGTACAACATGCTATCTACACATCACGGGAGTCGTCACATTCCCGTTTCACCACTACCCCTCATTATGGGGCTAACATGCTCAAGGATATGTACCAGTATATAAAACAGTAAAGAAAACTGCATACGCGAAGCCTCGCGGGCAAAAACCATTGAAAACACCTCTCTATCGTACAAAGGATCAATCATCCCCAAAGGGCATGATCGATCATCCTAGTGATAGGAAGGTTCCGTCCCTATCAAGCCCAAGATGATCGATCCTTCCTCCCAAACGATCAATCCTTCCTCCCAAACGATCAATCCTTCCTCCCAAAGGATTGATCATCCTCCCGACAGAGACATCACTCATGCCAGCCAAGGAGAAATGATCGATCATCTCCACCAGATGATCGATCCTTCTCGGCTAAGCATGACGCCCCAAGAATGATCGATCCTTCCCCGTTGGGGTCTCCGGCAACCTGACGGTAAGAAATACCATAAAAAAACTCTACCAAATTCCACAAGATCTTGTGATCTGGTAGTACGAAGGACCACGAGTCCAAAACCGGTATGTATGCCAAAAACCAACGAGCATGCAACGAGATTTACTCAAACCAAACACAATCAAGCTGAAAACCTCACAAAACCAGAAAGCAAGTAAGTAGGATCCCTACATAGACTAGAGCAGCTTCAATCCCAGCTGCCAAGCCAAAGTTTGCCCTCAACCTCTTCCAAATCTAGCCAGCTCTGAGCTCAGGAACGGCGGATTTCAAAAGAATTGAAGAAGAAGGTCACATCCATTTTATAGACGGATAAACCGACATATGAATGATCGATCATTCCTCAAGAATGATTGATCCTCCATGACGATGCAAGGACCTTCTGGCACCAAATGATCGATCATTCCAGCGAGGAATGATAGAACACAATCCCAAGCCCGGATCTTTCGATCCCGAGTCCACCTAACCGTTCTAAACAGACATTATCACAAACACGGTCAGTGTGTGCACACACGGGTGTGAAACAAACGGACAAGACACAATTTACCAAATTGCCCTTATGGCGACGCTCGCAAGAACACTTTGTCACCGACTGTGAACTCCAACGGTCGTCGCCTCTGATCTGCATAACTCTTCTGCCGGCTTTGAGCCGTCAGAAGTATCTACCTAATCTAGACTAGCCTCTCTGACGACCTTGTGACGATGTCTGGAATAGTGAGTGAAGCCTCTCCAACCTCTGTTGAGCACACTTGGGAACGACACGGCCTACCTTACAACGCCTCGAAATGTGCTACTCCAAGACGAGACAGGTAGCTGTTCTTATAGGCGAACTCCACCAAGGGAAGATGCTCCTCCCAGCTACCTTCGGCAACGAAGACACATGCTCTCAGCATGTCCTCTAAGATGTGGATCGTCTATTCTGACTGCCCGTCTGTCTGCGGATGAAAAGCCGTGCTGAAGGTTAGGAGTGTACCAACTGCCTCCTGAAAGCCTCGTCAGAACCTGCTGGTGAACCTGGGGTCACGGTCTGACACTATGGACACTGAAACCCCGTGTAGTCTGACTACCTCTTTGTCGTACAAACTGCCCAACCTGTTTGTCGAGTCTATCGTCCACATAGGCAGGAAGTGCGCAGATTTGGTCAATCGATTGACGATTACCCAAATCGCGTCATACCCCCTGATGAGTCACTAAATATTCATACTTAAACCCCGTAATTTACATTTGTTAGCCCGAGAGTGTTTGTATTTGATAGGTTGTTAAGTGATTTCAGGTTTAATGAAGATTCAAGTTAGAAAATACAGAAAATGACTAATATGTGGAAATTACGCTGCTCCGCTGTCAGTTTGGAAAGAATTCACCAAATTCTCCAGATAAATCCTAAATTCCTGAAATTTGGAGGACTTATAGAAGAATTCAAGATGAACAACGTTCATGTTGGACACGTCGTGAAATTCCGGATGGTGTGATAGCAGATTTGAAGAATATATGAACATACATAAGCTGGAAGACTGGTCCGTCGACGCCCAGGAGAATATTCGCTAACTATTCTAGATAAGTTCAAATAATGTCAAATCTTCGGGATAGGACAGAAGACTTCTTAATCTACATCTTTCATGTTTAGCACATTTTCAAATTCCGGACTGGTTGAACCCAGTCGCGCCCGGAAGAAGCTGTCAAGATCGAACCAGGAGATCCGAGTTCACTAGAGGTCTAACTCAACCCTAAAACCCTAATTCCGGGAATTAAGATATAAAAAGGGTTTTGGTGGCTGGAAAACGGGGAGCCTCTATAGAGAGAAAAAGAGGGATTCAGATTGGAGAAGAAGATGGAGATGCGGCGTGGATCTCTAGCCTTCTTCATCAAATACATGGATCTCATCCAAAAGATGAGTGGCTAAACTCTGTACATAGGGATCTCATGAATCTTTAGTGTAGCTTCTTTGTATTTTCTAGTTTGATTCTTGTTATCTATTCAAAGACATGATCCTATGAATATGGTTTTATTTTATAAAGAGTTGAGGGAACAGAGTTCCTTGATGTACATTCAGACCTACTTGATTGTTGTGCTTGATGGTAGAGATTCGTAGGATGATTTTCATGTTGCTTTTGTGTATGCCTTTGAGATAATCTATGCTAGATGAAGATAGGTTGTACTCATATTAAGTTCGAAGACAATTTATGCTATGTTTGGATAAGTTATGCCTTAGAGAAGCAATAGCATTATTTTAGCGATCCATGTAAGCTTAGGAAGTTGTGGAGTTATAATGTCGAGATAAGAAAACAAGAGGATAACTAGAGAATACAGGAAGTGAAACTAAAGTAGATTGAGTAATCCCTAGGTTTTCTCTCATTGATCTATTTTAATTTCGTTAATCGCTTTCTTAATTAGTTTTAATTAATCAATTCCTAACCCAAGTCAATCCTTTTTCGCTTTCGGATTAGAGTGTTGAGAGTTAATTCTGGTGTTCTTTGTTAGTCAAAGTTTTCCCTGAGGATCGACCCCGTATTTCACCATTATTCTATCTTATTAATTTAATGTTGAAAGAAAGGTTTATAAATTTTTAAATTACGTCTTGCATACGTTTTAACGACGACATTTGTGAGCGATCACCCCCTAGGAGATCTCGGTAGCCAAGTCACGAATTCCATCGTGACGTGCTCCCACTTCCACTCTGCTAGTGGAAGGGGTTGAAGTTACCCTGGAGTTCGCTGGTGCTCTGCCTTGACCTTCATACAGGTAAGGCAGCGCGATACGAACTCCGTCACTGCTCTCTTCATCCCGCGCCACCAGAACTGCCGCCGCAAGTCCTAGTACATCTTGGTGTCCCCGGGATGAACTTCAAAATGAGAGTGGTGGAACTCTTGTAGGACGTCGTCTCGTAGAACTAGATCTGCCAAAATTGCTACTTTGCCTCTGAATCGTAGCCCTCCGTCTGACGATATTGTCTATTCCTCGCCTGCTGATGTGCGCAATTCCTCAAGCTCTGCATCACAGCGCTGCACCTCTATTACTCTTGTTAGAACTGTTGGCATACACTGTACTGTGTAGAGGAAGTAGCTGGAACCCTGATCCTCAAACTCGAGCCCTAACTGGCCCACTATCTCTAAAGCCTACCACTGCCGCGCTGACAACCCTGCCACTGCTACTCTGGTCTCTCTCACCTGTCTGCTCAGCGCATCCGCTATGACGTTTGCCTTACCAGGATGGTAATGCAACTCGAAGTTATAGTCCTCTAGTAGCTCCATCCAGCGTTGCTGCCTCAGGTTGAGTTTATGTTGGGTAAAAACGTGCCTCAAACTCTTATGGTCTAAGAAATAGAGAACTTCTCGCCATAGGGGTAATGCCGCCAGGTCTTGAGGGCGAAGACCACTGCTGTTAGCTCCAAGTCATGGGTCGGATAGTTCCTCTCATGGTTCTTCAGCTGACGAGAACCATAGGCAACTACGTGTCCCTCCTACATGAGGGCACACTCCAAACCCTCACCGCTGGCGTCGCAGTAGACATTGTAACCCACGCCTCGCACGGGGATGATCAGTACCGGCGCACTGGTCAACCTCGTCCTCAGTTCCACAAAGGCTCGCTCACAAGCATCATCCCACACGAACGGGACAGCCTTCTATGTCAGTGTGGTTGATGAGTGCATAAAACTGCACTCTGAACAACCTTATAACCATCTCAATTGCTAGATTATTATCCTTAATCAGCATCTTTATTACTATTTTTATATCTATATGTTGCTTCACATGGTTGTTTGGAAAATGCAGGAAATTGGAGCTAAAAGAAGCTGAAAAGAGTATATGGATCGACTTCAAAAATTAATCTGTACCTGCTCATGAAGAACCAGATGATTTGCCATATATGGTTAGAAAACTCTTGAAGTCTAGATTCTGGAAAACTTTACGGTTCGTGATTCCGAGTTTCCTAGAGGAAGTTACGGCAATTTTAGTACCGATGGCGCAGTCTGAAGGGCAGAACCGAAAATAAGCTGGAAGTCCGAGCGATCCGCCGATCGATCGGACCACGCAGAAACGTGACAGAACTTGTTTTTTTCAGCCATGTAAGGAGCGATCGATCCCTCTATCGCTCCTATAGGGTCCGATCGATCCGACACCAATGGTCCGATCGATCAGATTCAGAAAAAGCCAAAAACAGCGGATTTTTACTCAACCGATCGATCCAACACTCATAATTCGATCGATCGGACTTGGGAATTAAAGGGTGACAGAACGTATGCTTTTTAGAGGAGCAGAGTTCGATCGATCCGTCCATCGATCGGACTCGGGCGTAAATAGAAGATTGGATATTTCAAGAGACCGATCGATCCAACATCCCGAGGGGGATCGATCGGACGTTCCCAGTGAATTAAATCAACGGTTTAGATCAAATCCGTTGATGGAGAGACTTTGGGGCTATAAATAGGACTCTTTCTAGGGTTTGAGGGGGACTTCTTGGACGTTTTTGGAGGCTCTTTTCAGGACTTTTTCAAGAGGAAGAAGATGAAGGAATCTCCATCCATGGCCGAGTAATCCGCGGGCATGGCGGACGGATGATCTAGCGAGGATTAGGGCTTCTTCTCCAACAATGGTTCATAGTTTTTAATTTTCATTGTTAAACTCTTTTCTATGTATTGGATCTTTAAATATTATTTTCAGATTATAGATTTCTATGTGGATGATTAATATTATGAATCCAGTCATGCTTCTTTCATGATCTTATAATCCCATAGTCTTCTCTTTTGATTCTCCTACCAAGTCTTGCGAGACCTTTGCTATACATTGCCCGTAGTGACAGCTGGTATTGTATATTCTTAGGGATCTGGTAAGACAAGGTTGGGGCTCTATCCCGTGAGATCTTTGCTATGCATTGCCGATTGTGAGAGTTGGTATTGTGTATTCTTAGGGATCCGGTTAGAGTTAGGGCTTTGTCCCGATGAACTTTTGCTGCGCGTTGCCTGTAGTGACAGTCGGTATCGTGTATTCTTAGGTTTGGTTGGATGAAGTTAGAACTATACAAAAGAAGAACCAATCGTAGGAAGAGACATTTATATATTTTATCAGATTCATAATTCTATATCTTCCGGTTAAGGCGATTGGGATGTGAATCCCTTAACTGAGTATTATATGAACTATTGAGAAGAGAAGAACCTAAATCCGAGTGAAGTAATTCCTTAAGCCTAGCCTCATTCAAATCTTGATTTCTTTCGTTAACTTTATTTTACCATTACATCTTCGATCTATTTTCTTAACTTTCATCGCTCTTGATTGTTTTCAATTCATTGTTATCTGTGTTTCTGGATCTTTCCTGCTTGTCTCTCTGTGGGATTCGACCTCTCTTATGCTGTACTGCACCGCGACCGCTATGCGTGACACATTTGAGCGATATCAGTGGTCATCAGTCCGGCAAATCTGGAGAAGTCACGCACGAACCGTCGGTAGTATCCCGCCAGGCCTTGGAAACTACGGACCTCGAACATTGTCCTTGGTCTCTGCCACTGTACCACTGCCTCGACCTTGGCCATGTCAACTGAGATCCATGCTTCCGACACCACGTGCCCAAGGAATCCCACATGTGCGAGCCAGAATTCGCACTTGGAAGCCTTGTCATATAGCCGATGCTCCCGAAGTAGCTGCAACACTGTCGCCAAGTATCGCCCGTGCTCCTCCTCTGACAGAAAGTAGATCAGAATGTCGTCGACGAACACCACCACGAACTGGTCTAAAAACGGCAAGAAGATCCTTTGCATCATATCCATGAACGCTGCTAGTGCGTTCATCAGCTTAAATGGCATCACCAAGAACTCGTACAGGCCGTACCGAGTTTGGAAAGCCGTCTTCAGGATGTCGTAGTCCCGAACTCTCAACTGGTGGTAGCCTGTGCGGAGGTCGATCTTCAAAAAGACTGAAGATCCTCGCAACTGGTTGAACAAGTCGTCGATCCGTGACATCGGATACTTGTTCTTCACTATCACCCTATTGAGCCGCCTGAAGTCTATGCAAAGTCAAAAGGTACCATTCTTCTTCTTTGCGAACAATGCTGGCACCCCCCAGGGAGACATGCAGGGAAGGATGAAGCCTCTGCTGGTCAGCTCGTCCAACTGGGTACTCAACTCGCTCTGCTCTGCTGGTACCTGGTAGTAGGTTGATCTCAAAATCGACCTCTCTGGATGGTGGAAGCCCCGACAACACCTCAGAAAACACGTCTGCAAAGTCATACATTGTGAGGACCTATCCCTTCATTCCTGGATCGACCAGTTGGGTCAAGCCCGTGGCTCGTAGTGGACCGCAAGGGCAATTTGGTAAATTGCTCCTTGTGGGTTTGTTTCACACCCATGTGGTGTACACACAACCTCTATGTTTGATTTATGTGTTTGCTAGAACCCTAGGCAGGCTTGGGATCGAAAGATCCAAGCTCGGGCGCGCAGAAGCCTATATTTGGGGCAGCTGGCGGCCCGGGTCTGATCGATCGAACTTGTGTCGGTGGTCAGTGCAACCGACGTGTCCAGATAAGGACGTGAACGGACTTAACCTGGCCCAGTCCGATCGATCGGTCCCTGGAGCGATTGATCGGACTTGAGCCTATAAATGGCCAGCGACCATCCTCTGTTTTTCCTTTTTGCTCCCGTCTTCTTCTTCCCTTCCGTTTTCCCTCCTCCGGCCACCGTTTTGGGTACTTGAAGGCTCGTTGGACTCATGACAATGAGAGGAAGATCCTTGGCTTGCTTGGACGCCGCCTTGGTGGCCGTACCGCTGGGGATCAACTGAGGAGTGTGCTTCCGATAGGTTTCTACCTACATGGGTTATTTAGGGGGGTTTTCTATAGATCTAGCCCGTAGATCTAGGTGTTCTTGGTTTTGTTGGATGCCTCTTGCTTAGCGTAATTACTGATATGAGTTTCATAAGATTTGATTGAATTTTTAGTAGGCTTTTAGCATGTTTAATCTCGGATTTTCCGGTTTCTCTGTTCTTGAAGAACAACCGGTTTACGGCGTGTTTTTCGACGTGTACGTGCATTATATGGACTTGTGATGAACATGAGAGTTGTAGATCTTTGAATCTACCCTCAGACTCAATGGGTTTCATAATTTTCTGATTTTCCTATGATTGGTTATCATTTGCCTACGGATGGGCAGCGTTGCAGCAATTAAAGGTAATTAGTGAGATTAGTGATTTTGATTAGTGTTTTCCGGATAATATAGCCGTTGGATGTTTCCCGGTTTTGGATATATTGATCCCAGCATGTTTATCTGCTGGTGTCTAAGTTGGATCTCGAATCCGACGTCGTTTGGACACCGGATCGATGAGATCACTTAGCCCCTAATTAGAGGATCTTGTTACTTTTAATAATATTATATGTGCTGAACATATAATATGATATTATATGTTCATCTGAGTTTTCAGGGTTGCTTTCCGTTGCAGGAGTCCGCGGTTGACGGTCACGGTACCGTCGTAATGCCGGGACCCGCTGCGGATTGGCTGGCAGCGGTTGGTAGTACCGCTGCAGCGATCCAGTTAGACTTGTGTGTTGATTTCATCATACTGTAGCATGCTTATCTCTTACTTGCGTATGATCATAGCATGCATTCTGTTGTGCATTAGATGCATAGGGTTAGGGCATGGGCGATCGTTCGATTGCCGATCCGAGGCTTTCGGGTAGCTCGGATTTAGCTCTAGGACCGTAGCGGGTAGCAAGGTCCAGGTTGGATTGTAATATTCAGTCGAATTCGATGATAGGCTTAGATAACTTAAATACAAATCGATCGATGATTTAGAGGTCGTGTCGGCCTCGAGCCAGGTGCTGAGGGTGCAGCCGGTGTTGGTCCCTCGCCTAGCAGTGTCTGGTTCCTGCTAGGGGGACAACAGTGTTGTTTTCCTGCTTTGCCGAGGGTGGGACCTGGACAGGAGCTCTCAGTGACGTGCGGTGGGGTTGTGGGGCCTCGTAGCACACCTACGCCTAGCTTCGGGGCGACACTGTTGTGTTCCCTCCCTTTTATTGTGTCGTAGTGTAGAACCCTACTGAGCTTTATGCTCACTCCTAGACGAGCTGCGTTTTGCAGGTGCAGGCGTCAGCTCTTCTTCAGTAGCCCTAATCGGGCTGGTGTTTGGTGGCGCGGCGGCGTCTGGCGGTGCTTGAGGAGCGGTGATAGTCTTCTACACCTTTTTTGTTTAGATAGTCTCCTACGGGAGCATCTTGTACAAATGTAAACCCTTTTGAGGATTTAAATCTTATATTATTTCTTTGAGATTGTAAATCCTTGTAATATAAGGGTGTTTATGAATTGTTTAGGGAGACCAGTAAGTTAGAGAGAACCCCTCGCCAATATTCTTTCCGTATTAGTTAGGTTCCGGTTCGCGTCGCCCGGCCCGATTGGGACTTCGTGGGTCGGGGTGTGACAGCTTGGTATCACAACATAGGTTGTAGATCCCAGGGTTAGGATCATGATACGGTTGAGTTTGAGCATGGGACGGCTTAGTTCTATGTCTAGAACATCAGTGTATGCTCCTTTTGATGTGGTGTGCTTTTTCTGCTTTCTGTTTATGCTGTTTGTTTGGCTGCTTCTGACGAGTGAATGCTCATTTGTCATTTGATGATTGCGCAGATGTCGGGAGCTCGAGGCCGACCTTCGGTTGTTGGTCGGGGTAGGGCATGACCTGGTCGACCCGCCCGACTAGACCGGGTAGCACCTGTGAGGGAGGTCAGAGCTAGATGGGCTAAGCCATAACCAGCGATAATTTCGGTCGCACGGGAGGAGGCCTTTCTCGCCCAGGACGGGATCCTCGCTCCTGTCGATGGGCGGGCCACGACGGCTGTCATGATGGATTTTTAGCAGTTGAACCCGCCTAGGTTCAGCGGTGAGACTGGAGATCCGACCACAGCAAACGCCTGACTCTGAGGAGTCACGCGTGTTCTCGTCGCTCTCTTCGTCGAGGATGACCGGATCCGGGTCACCCTCGCGGCGTTCCAGTTCGATGGAGACGCTCTTGACTGGTTGTGCACCGCCCAGCACACCAATGGCGAAGAGGAGCCGATGTGGGAGGCGTTCAGAGCGTTGTTCTTGGGTGCAAACTTCCTGGAGAATACACGTGACGCTCTGTCCCGCGAGTACCAGTCCCTTCAGCAACGTACTCGCTCTATGCAGCAGTATGCCACTCGGTTTACTCATATGGACAGAGCCACTCTAGAGGTGGAGGCGGCCATCGAGGGCGTGTGTTTGCTCTTCCAGAATGTGAGCAGCCGGACACCGTACAGCTTTACCAGCCGCCACAACAGTACCAGCAGGCAACGGCAGAGCCATCCGTACTCAGAGGTATCTTTCAGCTTTCTAGTTCTTTAGTAGATGTGCTGATAGATTCTTGGGCGACTCATTCCTATGTTGCTAGCTTGTGTGTGGCTTCGTTAGGATTAGAGACGAGTTCGCTTGGGGTGGCACAGTCAGTAGACTCACCGATCGGCAGGACAGCCAGGGTATAGCAGGTCTGCCGATCTTGTTCTTTGGAGGTTGGAGGTCTCCATGTCTGTCTAGAACTGCGGGTGCTAGACATGACGGGTGATGAGTGCATGAAAGTGCACTCTGAATAGCCTTATAACCATCTCAATTGCTAGATTATTATCCTTAATCAACATCTTTATTACTATTTTTATATCTATATGTTGCTTCACATAGTTGTTTGGAAAATGCAGGAAAAAGGAGCAAAGAAGCTGAAAAGATTACATGAATCAACTTGAAAGATTAAACTGTACCTGCTCATGAAGAACCAAACGATGTGCCATACACCTTTAGAAAGATCTTGGAGTCTAGTTTCGGGGGAATTTTACGGTTCGGGATTTGGAGCAGCATAAAGGCAGTTATAGTGTTTTTCATACCAGTGTGCAGGGCAGAATAGCAGAGGAAAGATGCAGGAAATAAAAGATCGATCTTCCTTAAATAAAAGATCGATCTCTTATGCATGCAAAGATGAAAAAGACCCACGGTTGACCGTCGCATCGACCGTCGCGCTCAAAAATTCGCACGGTCGACCGTGGCATCGACCGTCAGCTTCTGTCAAAAAAAAATACTTCACAGGGTCGATACGAAGATCGACTGTGAGCGGAAACAAGAAAGTTGGAATAAAAGATCGATCTTCTTTACTAGGAAGATCGATCCTTTGTGGGCGTCGTCAACAATTGATGAAAGAGATCGATCTCTTCCTTGAAAAGATCGATCTGAACCTGGGTGATTTGGAAGGAACCTAGTCTACGGAGAAAGAAGATCAATCCTTTCCTTAAAGAGATCGATCTTAGTCGGGGCGAACCAGGTTACGAAAATTGAGAAAAGAAAGAAGATCGATCTTTATCCTAAAGAAGATCGATCCTTTGTCAGATGACTTGAAAACGAATGGAGCATATTTAATCCAAAGGCTGAAGCAAAATTTGGGTTTCTTACCCCTATTTAAAGAAGTCGTACAAGACTTATGGGAGGTTAGCCAGCACTATTGGAGGAGTTCTGAAGGCCGGAATGAGGGGAGAAGACCGCACGAAGATCTATGGTTTTTCTTTCTTATCTTTCTTATCTTAGTTGTTTTTATGAACATGAGTGGATAATTCCTTTGCTAAGGAACCGATGTAGCCTAACTGAATCATTCTATGTTATTGGATCATGAATTGAATCAGTTTATTTTCCTTGTTTCATTCATTATTATAACTGAGATCTTAAATACCTTTATCTGGCCAATAGAAGTATTATAGATTATGTTATGTGAGATTGGGCGAGGGTTCATTCCCTAATCTTGCACGATCTATGAATGAATGAGATTTAGTCGAAGCCGGGTTCAAGCTAAGACATTTCTTGGTTCATAATTGTTCTTCACAGCTTAATGGATTCTTGGTTAACACTTAGTTATAGGTTCATTAGCTAGGGTTAATTGGGGGTACTTGGTGAAGACCGCGATCGAACGGATCATCATACCGGAAGAACGAGCCATTGGAATTAAACTGAGATCTTGATTGATTCAATGCATAGAATGAGGATGTTCTGGTGAAATAGTAACCTTAGTATTCATCCATCATATTTCCATCGTTTTCTTATTTCGTTATTAGATCATCTATTTTCGAGACTTCATATTTCTTATTTTCCCTTCCTTATTTTCTTTCTTTTCTGTTCTTTAGCATTTCACTCTAATAATCTTTACAAACCTCTGTGGGTACGATACTCGTCTTGCTACTATACTGATTGCACCGATTCGTATACTTGCGAGATATAAAATTTATTCATCAAGTTTTTGGCGCCGTTGCTGGGAATTTGATAAGAGTTTATTAGTAGTGAATGCAAGGTCGCCGATCGCGGAAAGAAAAGTTGTTGCCCTTGAACGATAAAGCAGATCAAATTGGTTGGAAGAAGAGATCTAACAAAGATAGCCTATCCACATCAGATCTAGGAGTTCAAGAGGAGGAACAAGAGGAGATGGAGCTTAATAACAATTTACGTCCTTTGGACGAGTACGCGAGGCCTACTATTTCTACGTTACCTTCGTGCATTGCGTTACCTGCAGAGGCTAGGAATTATGAACTTAAAAATCTACATTTTTCTATGCTTCCTAAATTTCATGGTTTACCTTCTGAGGATGCACTAACGTTTGTGAAAGATTATTATGCGACTATTCAGACTTTTCCTCTAGGTGGCATTACTGAAGATCAACTGAGGATGCAATGTTTTCCCTATACTCTTAAAGATAAAGCAAAGAGATGCTTGATGTCGTTGCCTCCTAGATCACTCCCTACTTGGGATGCAATTTATAACAAGTTTGTTAGTAAATTTTATTCTCATGCCATGGCTACTAACTTGAGAAGGCAAATTCCAAATTTTCAGCAATCTGATGGAGAACTATTCCATGAAGCATGGGATAGATTTAAAATGCTTTTGATGCAATGTCCACATCACTAGGGAATGCCCGTGCCTACGTCATGAATAGATAGAGTTTTTTCAAAAAAATTCGGTAGAACCACACCTGTACCGAGGCAAACCTTATAAGTGCAACATTATCCCTCAAATACAACATTATCCCTCACAAACTTTGTCCCCGGGGCAAACCTTGTCCCCACAAACTTTACAAACCATAGTATCCTCAAATACAACATTATCCCTCACAAACCACAACTTCAAAGAAAAAACAAAAATACAGATATTCTAATTTCACAATAATCCAACTCCAGGGCTAGCAAAATCTAACCGTTGGTTTTTTCTCTTTTTAACTCTAGCTCCAAGCATTCCCACAACACCACCACCACTTCACTGATGCGTGGCCCAGGATCAGAAAATCCAACAATTAGATGATTACCATCATCAATCCAAAATCTTAACAGAATAAGCTTTGATAACATGTAAAAATCTAGTTCTCTAGGGATAACTTATTCCTAAGACAGCCAATATGCCGAAGTTACCTAAGAAACATCTATATAAAAGAGATACCCGCAAGCATAAAGAAAATTCAAGTTCCACTATAGTAGTTGATACCAATATGTCCAACTTTGGTTCATTTTGTTTCAAGTCACAACCTGCAACAGAATCATGAGAGCATAAACGATTAAAAAATATTGGCAATATAAAATGAAAGAATCATGATCATTACTACCATCAGCCATCTGGGTGGATCTACAAATGAAAGAGATACAATCAATGATAACAGTCTGTCTACCTGGATTTCTTCAATTGAAAATGCACATGGCACAAAAGCTATTGTACTCAAGCGTTGCTTTAGAAGAAACAATATAGAGCATTGCAGAGAAAAGCAAAGCTAGAAAGCAGAAAGTAAAAGCCAATCTCTCAAATTCTATAAATGCGCTTCATTACCAACTTGATCTAGCAATGAAGAGGCTAGGGAATACGTAAAAGCAGAAAGTATCATATCATAAAAGGCTGACCTTGATTCCAAGAATTAGGATTCAAATATAGGCTCTTCCCAACTCGATCTAGCAATAAGGCACTATACATGCGCTTCTACTGCTTCACCTTTTTCTGAGCAAATGAAGAAACCCTGGGCTGCAGGAATTGTAAAAATTTAATGCCCTGCTTAAAGTTGCAATCTCAAGTGCATAATAGCATCTCATGTGGTTGTAGTTTAGGCACCTTGAAAGGAAAGAATTTAATGTTTTGGTTTCTGTGTCCTCCAGTCCATAGTAAGCTGGATTCACAACCTGTTAGAGATAGTTGTAGTTGCCATAACATTAGCAAGCAATCAGCTGGCAACAACTTGGTTAAGAAGAAATATAAAATATTCATCACAAACTTCGAATGAGAACTGATGCACTTCAAATGTTCACCTTTTATACATTGGACATAATAAAAAGAGTGATAATGATCTAGTTGATGGTTATAGTGGGTAATCATTAAAGCCAACACGTTAAAAGCAGCTGCATATGCCATCCCAAATTCTATCCACTACTTGGGTGCTAGAACCATCCAAGCCTCATTCTACCCTATCTACCATTCTTATTCATGTGAAGCCTAGATCTCTAATTAACAATAGGACCCTAAGCCGGCCATTGTTGCCAACAATAGGACCCTAGCCGGCCATTGTTGAGCCATGATCGAATTAAAGCCTTGATCATGGATCCTACCCTTGTGCTAAATGCGATGAGTTGATCCTAACCCGACATCTCATTAGCGACGAGCGATACTAATCCTATGCTCGTCGATCCCTTATCTTGACCATCTCATTTAGAAGTCATGCATCTTGATTTATAGAGAACATCCTTAGACCCTAATTCGGATCAAAAGCCCCTAGGACCTTTATCCTAATAAACCACTTTCTTTACTTGTTTTTAAAATACCTTAGTTAACTAGTTAATCAAAACCATTCAAATTTTATACAACTATTGTAGAGATCATCTTTGTAATTCAACCATCAAATTCCCTGTGGACTCGACCCGTACTCCTACTACCTACGTTGTAGTTAAGTAATAGTTCGGTATTTTGTTTTGTCCGCCTTTGAGATAATTAACGACGCATTTCAAGGTGAGTCAAAAATGGCGCCGTTGCCGGGGAATTAGATTAGTTGAATTACCTACTTGATATAACTCTCTATGATTAGTTTTCCTTTTCTTTTCTTATCAAGAAAATACCAAAAAGAATGATTTTTGCTTACATTGTTATATCTTTGCATTGATAGGAAGACATCGCCGTGAAAAGAATTAACGATCTACAAAGACGACGGATGCAACATTCTTGGACCCGCCCATTGTAAAGTATCTCTATCTTTTGGGTGTGATAATTGATTGTTATATATGGCTGAAGATTCATTTTACTTTGATTGGTCATATCAAGGTTACTATCCTCCTAATGATCAATCTTATTATATGAGCACACCGACCTATGATTGTGCACATATGTTTCCACCGACGCATCCTTCTCAACCCTATAGCACACCAACCTATGATTGTGCACCTATGTTTCCACCGACGCATCCTTCTCAACCCTATCATTGGTATGAGCCACCCCTATCCCCTCCACCACAAGCACAAAGAGATCCGGCTTTAATGGAAAGATTACTTAATGCACTTGAAACTTTTGAGAAACAAAGCCAACTTATACATTCACACTCACAATCATTAGCCAATCTAGAAATCCAAGTTGGACAACTAGCTTCCTCGTTTGATTCATATTATGATGATGTTGATGGATGTATGAATGAACTAATACCTATTGCTTCTAATGACAATGTTTGTGATGATTATAGTTCCAATGATAGTAATGCATACAATAATGATGTATGTAAAGAGGCTTTTCCGGTTGTTAATAGTTTAGATAATCTTTTACCGGCCTTTGATGTTTTTGTAAATGAGCCGGAGCCTCTATCTTTTCATGAGCAAGACAAGACATTGACTGATGAATGCATGCATGAGTCAATGTCTCCTTTATGTCATAATATTGCTTTGCCGATTAATGAAGCTTTTTACGAAGGAATGCCTAATCTTAATGAGGATTTGTATGATATCGATTTGGCGGTTGATGAAGTCTTATATGAGGATACTCCGAATGTTGATAAAGTTTTATTTGAAAATAGTATGTTGATGCACGATGATGTGTTGGTTACTCATAACTGTGATAATGATAAGATGTTCATTGATATTTTACCGGCCTTGGACGTTTGTAAAGAATTGAATAAGAATTTACCCATTATAGATAAATACAACTATTTGGGCGATGTTTGTGTGGTCCCATGGTGGAGGCATCCATGGGAGTTTTCATATACCACAACCACCATTCCAACATTATACACGATGATGTCTCCTACAATTCAGGATTTCAAGCCATTTTCTCCGATCTTACATACACTTTTAAGACCGAAGAATACCTTTCATGGAGAGTTTGAATTATCTCGTGCCAACATTGGCAAAATGTTACAATGGCTTGTTTTGATGAATATTTTCTATAACCATTGGCACGTGAGTAAAACCATCCGGAGATGGCTTTTATCAAGACTTTGTAGATGCTTCTATCAATTAGATAGAGCATCTTATATACTCAAAAGCTTGTATTGAGTCTAGCTAAAGACGTTAAACGTAGCGCTTGTTGGGAGGCAACCCAACTATGTTTGCTTGCTTTGTTTTCCTTGATTGTATGCTTGTATTTTTCATATTTGTTTGTAAGCATGCTTGGTTTTCTTTGTGTTGTACTAAATTGAATTGATGTGATTTCGTTGTTGCTTGAAAATAAATTGAATGTGTTGTGATCATTGATCATTTCTTCGGTGGAATGTTTGTGATTTTGAGCATTTAATCATCATGAGTCATTGGGTAGAGGATGTGCCTCTTTTTAAAGTAAGCATGATGGTTTGTTGTTTGTATCGAGGGTGTACCTCTTCTAGTCTAAATGTGGAATGGTTGTATGCACTTATTGCTATATCATTATACAAAGGAAATGCTGCCCAAATTTTTCATGAACTTTAATTGTTTATCTTCTGTATTCTAATGTGCTTGGGCTATGCTCTCTTTGATTCACAGGACATGCATAAAGGGGCATTGGACATTGAACTCAATGTCAATTTCCAATCCCAATCTCTCCTCTCTACTTGACTAACCCCTTTGGATTTATTTCTTCTTCCTTATAACTCACAAATAGATTTTTTTATGCAAGATTGAACACATTACACAATTGCTGAGCAACAACTAAGGTTATCTCTTTCCCTTACCTTTCACTCGTGCTTGAGGACAATCCCATTTAAGTTGGGGGTATGCATTACATGCATGATAACCATTTTGTATTTACACTTGAAATGCCAAATGCTTGCATTAATGATTATGTGATAAATTCAACTCTTGTACCTTTTATGGATGATTGTTGCATGATATATTCGAAGCTTCACATATTTATAAGGGTTTTCTCATCATGATAGGGATACTATTCTTCATTCACTTTAACCCGCTTGCTACATGTTAAAGTTGATTGAGTAATTCATCATCACTTTATATTCGCACACTTATGAGGGGTTGATTAGTCAATTTGAGTTTGGTACCTTGAAGGATTAAGAAGTCAAAGGTAGGGATCATGGTTCGCTTAATCAAAAATGGCTATGCTCGTGTAGTGAAATCCAAAAGCTTAGTAACCGGGCAATGTGCGTAACAACGTGTATTGTTCGCGTCAAACGGCCTAGGATTGAAAAAATATATGTGTGTTGACTAGTTATAATTCGTAGCCTTCTAGGTTCGAGCAATTAAGTTCGAGGGGTGCTTTATCACCCAATGCCCTAAGACCATTTGGTTTGGGAGCCATTAACCCAAAGCTCGTTACAAGGGCCTAGAAGAGAGCTTAAGGGATTATGACATTGCACGGTCGCACACCAATGAAAAAATATAAGAGAAAAATAAAAAAATATGTGTGTTGACTAGTTATAATTCGTAGCCTTTTGGGTTCGAGCAATTAAGTCCGAGGGGTGCTTTATCACCCAATGCCCTAAAGCCATTTGGTTTGGGAGTCATTGACCCAAAGCTCGTTACAAGGACCTAGAAGAAAGCTTAATGGATTATAACATTGCATGATCGCACACTAAGTAAGAAAAGTATAAAGAGTAACCATGTTACATTTTAGCAAACATGTGAAATACTTGAGATGACTAAGCCGGATTGGGCCTTACTTGGTTGATTTTAAAAACCCCAAATACGTGTGCGGTAACATCTTACACTTGGATTCCTTGATTATACTATACTTGTACTAAGTGCTTTAAAGTCCTTGAAGGGTAATAACCATAGCTTGATTAGCATATTTCTTATATTTGTGTGATTTGAAGGATATCATTATGCACATGATTCTATTATTTGACATTGGAGTAAATCTAGATCACATATGAATTGATGTATTGTTTCTTGACATTTCGATTGTAAATGAGATGTTTGTGGGTATCATCACTGTAAACCCTCACGAGACAACACTCGTCCTCTAGGGTAAACCTAGGGGTTTAACGGCTTGTTGCACATGCTAAGTGCAATCGTGAGTCCTACGAAAGTGGCTAGTTAGATTTTATTTGTCTTTTTGCTTTGCTCGAGGACTAGCAAAGTTCAAGTTGGGGGGTGTGATGAGTCACAAAATATGCATAATTCACCCATTTAACTGGGCTTTGTTAGCTCTCAAGCAATGCATTTCTAATATCTTTTCATGTTATTTCAGGTACAAGAGTTCCCAAAGAGAGTTGAATCGATTCCGGGCTTAAAAGACATAAATTGCACAAAATCTGCCATATTCGGATTGAACCAGACCCAGTCTGAATGGGTCCAGAATTGATCCAGACCCAGTCTGGATTGATCCAGACTTGATCCAGACCCAGTCTGGATGAATCCAGAATATTTGGATCGATCCAACCCAGTCTGGATCGATCCAAACTTATTCTGGATCGATCCAAAGGTCGCTGACGGGTAAAAATGGACGGTTCGGATCTAATCCGAGGGTCCACGACTTGGGGCCTATAAATAGGGGTTTTGGCTCTAATTTTAGGATCTTTTCTCCACTCTTGTTCCCTCCTTTCTCCAGCCTTCTTCCTCCTTAGTGTGAGAGAGAGATTGAGTGCTCCAAGGGTTGGATTTTGATGGAGAAGATGGGTAAAGCCTCCTCTTCCATGGAGATCCTACCTAAGATGAGTAGCTGAATCCCTCTTCCTTGGGAATTTTGTGATGATCTTTGGTTTCTTTATAATTCTTCATGTAATGACTCTTGTGATGATGGATTTTGTATGAATTCACATGTAATTCTTAGTTCTCTTCAATGAATGCTTTATTTCTTACAAGTGTATGTAGAGAGATTACATGCTTGTTTAGTCTTTGATTCAATTCCCCAAAGAAGAGGTCATATTAGAATCATGCCTAATTTTAGGGTTTGAATCATAATTCATTGAGGAATTAAATAATCGAATGGTTTCATGATAAATTCTTATATGTAATTACTTGTGAAATAGATGTTTGATAGGTGTTTGATGTAATATCTCAAAGAGAGGTCCATGCTAGAACCATGGCCAATTCTCCTTGATCTAGGGATAGGATCTTGAGGTGCTAGAACCACTCAAGGCAAGCTATGAT
This sequence comes from Narthecium ossifragum, assembly GCA_963920575.1. Lineage (NCBI taxonomy): Eukaryota > Viridiplantae > Streptophyta > Magnoliopsida > Dioscoreales > Nartheciaceae > Narthecium > Narthecium ossifragum. The sequence continues at coordinate 6,429,167 of OY986967.1, forward strand.
CTTGAGGTGCTAGAACCACCCAAGCCATAGCTATTCTATCCACTACTTGGGTGCTAGAACCATCCAAGCCTCATTCTACCCTATCTACCATTCTTATTCATGCGAAGCCTAGATCTCTAATTAACAATAGGACCCTAAGCCGGCCATTGTTGCCAACAATAGGACCCTAGCCGGCCATTGTTGAGCCATGATCGAATTAATGCCTTGATCATGGATCCTACCCTTGTGCTAAATGCGATGAGTTGATCCTAACCCGACATCTCATTAGCGACGAGCGATACTAATCCTATGCTCGTCGATCCCTTATCTTGACCATCTCATTTAGAAGTCATGCATCTTGATTTATAGAGAACATCCTTAGACCCTAATTCGGATCAAAAGCCCCTAGGACCTTTATCCTAATAAACCACTTTCTTTACTTGTTTTTAAAATACCTTAGTTAACTAGTTAATCAAAACCATTCAAATTTTATACAACTCTTGTAGAGATCATCTTTGTAATTCAACTATCAAATTCCCTGTGGACTCGACCCATACTCCTACTACCTACGTTGTAGTTAAGTAATAGTTCGGTATTTTGTTTTGTCCGCCTTTGAGATAATTAACGACGCATTTCAAGGTGAGTCAGTATGCAAAAATCAGATCAAGTAACACTCTTAAATACCTTCAAAAATCAAAGGCATTGCAAAATAAAAGTTATATCTTGACTGAAATAGATAGAATTGTCTTAAGAGTGCTCAAAAAGAGGTAAAAAACTATAGCAAAATCAGTCATTTTAAACTCAATAATGTTCAATATAACACAAATATGGGGCAAAAATTAGAATTTGGAAACAAATTATTCTGTAATCTAAATTGATGATTCTACCTCTCTATTGTAGACCTGAGCAGGAAACCAAAACTTTGGCATCTCAAGAGCGAGATACCAAGACATAATTGAAGCATCCGAAGCATCAGGCAGAGGAGTACATGGCATCCTCTCCCAGCCATCTTCTTGAACCTTAGATTTCTTCAGCCATGAGAAAGGCAAAGTACAAAATAGAGACTCAAACCATCCGTTCAGCTTTCCATTGCCCACGGGGATGCTCGCAGCCCCCCTCCTCGAAGCCATGTATAGCTGCCAATCTCTATGCTCAGTTTGGCCTAACGCCCTGCTCCATTTCTCCCTCATGAAACCAAAGTAAGGACAAAATCAAAAAGATAGGATGTTGAGACATCTATTATCCATCATATAAGGAAGAGCGGTTGTACAAAGATAATCAAAGATAATCAAGAACAATAAAGCATTCCCGGAAAATGCTAAACTATAGATATGAAACAACAATGGCCAGAAAGTATGCAAGAAAGAATGAAAATGTATAACTTACTAAAAATATGATCATATGCAGGATCAGAAATAAAAATCCCCATGTTTGCTTCCTATCTCTAAAACTGATTCATGTGATCCTGTCATCTAGAGTTGAAATTAGATCATTACCAGAAAAATAGGAAGGAATTCTTAGGTGGGCAATAAACCAATCAACTTTTCATTGATATGCTATCAGGAGCACTAATAAATCATGCAAAGTGAAGATGCATGATGCAAAAATAAACAGAGACATTGAATCTTGAAGAGATTTAATGTCTCTTCCATGGGAATAGATCAAGAGATCGAGATGCTCATATAAGTGAAGAGATGAGAGGAGAGGGAAAGCTCACCAGAGATATGGCGGTGTTGGGTACGGCGAGGCTTGGACGACAGCGGGGGTGGAGAAGGAGATAGATCTGGCTGAATCGCATGAGGATGTCAAGATCGGCCGGATCCGGCGACAGTGAGGAGACCAATACCAACAGAAGTTGGATTTGAGGATGTAGAACAACGGAGGGAGGAGCTCCCACCGGTAGGAAGCAATTAGATCTTGGCGTTAACGGGCGGGCTTTCGAAGCTGGTAAGAATCCATAGGCGAAGGGAAGTTGGGGCGAGTCCAACACAAACAGAGGGAAGAGTACTGAGGAGGAGGAGATAAGAGAAGAGGGAAGAGTAAGATCGGAACCTTGGTGTCGATGGGAACCTTGGTGGTCATGAAATAGTCGAGGAGTTCGATGAACCAGAGGACGCCATCCGCCGGGACGATGATCATGGATAGCATGGCCGACGGCGGGTTGGGGGTGGCCAATGGCATGGGGCGAGGTCTCTACAGCTCCTCTGCTAGTGATGTAAGGGAAGAGAGCGGGGATTGGGAGATGGAAGATGGCCGACGGCGGGCTGGGCGAGGTCAGCGGCGTTCGACGACGTTCGACGGCGGGTTGGGCGAGGTCGGCGGTGTTCGACGGCGTTCGACGTCGGGCTGGGCGAGGTCGGCGGCGGCCGGGGCGTGGTCGATGGCGGATTGGGAGAGGTCGACGGTGTTCGACAGCGGGTAGGGCGAGGTCGACGGCGGCGTGGGGCGTTGGGCGTGGTCGATGGCAGCTTGGTCGAGGTCGGCGGGCTAGGCGAGGTCGGCGTCGATGGCGGCTTTGGCAAGGTCGGCGGGTTGGAGATGAAGGGGAGGGATGGGTGAGGGGGAGAGGGAGAGGGGACGGGGAGGGGACGGGGGAGAGAGGGAGAGGGGGCGGGGAGGGGACGGGGGAGAGGAAGAGGATGGGGCTCTCCTCTCCTCTCTCTCTTCTCTCTCTCTCGCATTAATTGTTTTACGGCGGGCGTGGGAAAAAATGTAGCTTGGAAGGCTGAAGCTTGGCTTGGGCGGGAAATTTGAGCGGGAGTGAATTTTTCGTTACGGATCTTAAAGCTAATCATGGAATCACAGCCATTGGATGTGTTTGTAGGCAAATCCTGACCACTCTTTATGTTTTATAGGGGGGACATTTCAAAAACCGTCCTTCCTTATATAATAGATATTTATTCTTTAGAAAATCAGATGCAATATTTCTATGATGGACTAAATCTTTTTTGTCAGATTATGGCAGAAAATGCTGCAGGTGGAGCGTTGTTCAAAAGGACACCACCAGAGGCATACGAAATTTATGAGATGCTAGGATCAAACTCGCAGGAGAGAGACACAAGGAATAAGGCGAGAGGCATCTATGAGCTTAACCGGACTGACGACATGGCAAGGCAAATCGCAGCCCTCAACAAGAAGATGGACGCGATGATGTCCACACAAGCAAAACCGGTTGAGATTTGTTCAATTTGCAATAGCGTTGGTCATAGGTTTGATTCATGTCCTTCTGGTAATGAATTTCCTGAATATGTGCAAGAACAAGCTAATTTGATGAATGCTTATAACCCGAGACCTAGATTTGATCCTTATGCAAATACTTACAATCCTGGTTGGATGGAGCATCCAAATTTTTCATGGAAAAATACTGTTAATGCTAGTATGCCTACTACTAATCAGTCTAACCCACCTGTTAAGTCATCTTTGGAAGCGACTATGTTGGCTTTCATGCAGAAAATAGACTCAAAGATGGAAAAACAAGATTCGGCCATTGCTCAACATGATGTGGTACTGAAGAATGTTGCAGCATCCGTTGGAAAGTTGGAAGTTCAAGTGGGACAACTTGCTGATGCTGTAAGAGCCCATGTTCCAGGCAAATTTCCGAGCCAACCTGAGCAAGCAAAAGCGGTCACAGTTCTTCGTTCAGGTAAGATAATTGATAATATAGATTAATGCTGAAGTTATTGATGAGTGTCATGATGATGAAAGTGAGAAAGTTGAAAAGGTGGAACCCTCGAAAAGGCCATCAATGGCCACATCTACTTCTGAGTATGAAAAGAAAGCGAATGCAGTCCCAGAGGTGCATCACAACATCCCTGCACCATATGTACCACCGATCCCGTTTCCAGGCCGCATGAAGAAAGCCAAAATGGATAAGTCTTATTCTGAAATTTATGATATTTTATCTAAAGTTAATGTGAACTTCCCACTGCTTGATGTGATTAGGAACATGCCAGCCTTTCCAAAGTTCTTCAAGGAATTAAGTACGTATAAGCGTAAGAATGAGCCGCATGAAAAGGTAATGGTTTCAGAGACAGTAAGTGCAGTGCTTCAGAGGAAGCTTCCACCCAAGCTTAAGGATCCAGGGAGTTTTAAAATTAGTATTACTGTTGGTGATACAAAAATAAGGGAGGCAATGCTTGACTTAGGAGCCAGTGTTAATTTGATGCCTTACTCTGTGTTCCGTCAGTTAGGAGTTGGTGAATTAAAACCTACTACGATGTCTTTACAACTTGCAGATCATTCAATTAAATATCCGTTAGGCATTGTAGAAGACATTTTAGTACAAGTTGATAAACTAATTATCCCTGCTGATTTTGTGATATTGGAAATGGATGATGCACCCTTGCATGATAGAAATTTACCAATTTTGCTTGGATGCCCATTTATGGCTACAACAAAGTCTATGATTAATGTGTAGGATGGCAAGCTAAGCATGACAGTCTTAAGTGAAACTGTTGAATTTAAAGTATTTGAATCTATGTCATATCCCTCAAATTCTTTTGATTGTTTCTCAATAGATGTATTAGATTCAATTGTGTTTTCTAATTTCAGACAGGAGCAAGTTAAAACTGCATTGGAAGCGGCATTGATGATGGAAGAGGATGGCGCGCACAACTATGATGGAGTAGAGGAGGTCACAGCAGCCCTTGAGGCAGTGCAGTCGTACCCCCTGGTGGATTTCGGTTAGACATGCTTGAAACCTCTCATTCTAAAATGATTTCATCAATAGTATCTCCACCAAAGCTTACGTAAAAACCTCTGCCTAGTAATCTGAAGTATGCATATCTCGGTGATAATGAAACCCTTCCTGTTATTATTGCTTCTGATATTACTCCATTGGAAGAGGAAAAATTATTGAGAGTTGTTAGAGAGCATAAAACTGCAATAGGCTGGACAATTACAGATATTAAAGGAGTAAGTCCTACTATGTGCATGCATCGCATTATGTTGGAAGAGGACGCCAGGCCTATAAGGGATGCCCAGCGTCGCCTGAATCCAAACATGAAAGAAGTTGTTCGGGCAGAGGTTCTTAAATTACTTGATGTTGGTGTTATATATCCTATTTCTGAAAGCAATTGGGTAAGTCCAGTTCATGTAGTCCCTAAGAAATCGGGAATAACAATTGTGAAGAATGAGAACAATGAGCTTATACCTACGAGGATGACAACTGGATGGCAGGTCTGCATCGATTACCGCAAGCTTAATGCAGCGACTAAAAAGGACCACTTTCCCTTACCTTTTATCGATCAAATACTTGAACGTTTAGCTGGCCATGCGTTTTATTGTTTTCTTGATGAATTTTCAGGTTATAATTAAATAGCCATCGCCCCGGAGGACCAAGTGAAGACTACATTCACATGTCCCTTTGGAACATTTGCGTATAGACGGATGCCATTTGGATTATGTAATGCACCTGCAACTTTTCAAAGATGCATAATATCAATTTTTTCTGACATGATACAAAGGTTTGTCGAGGTATTTATGGATGATTTTTCTGTCTTTGGGAATTGTTTTGATAATTGCCTTGAACATCTAACATTGGTGCTTAAGAGATGGGAGGAGACTAATTTGACATTGAGCTGGGAGAAGAGTCACTTCATGGTAATGTAAGGTATTGTTTTAGGACATGCTATCTCCAGTAAAAGTATTGAAGTTGACAGGGCAAAAATAAATTTGATTGAGAAATTGCCACCCACTATTTCTGTAAAGGGTGTGCAAAGTTTTTTAGGCCATGCAGGATTTCATCGCAGATTCATTAGAGATTTTTCTAAGATTGCACGACCTCTGTGTGATTTATTGGCCAAGGATGCTGAGTTTAAGTTTAGTAAAGCTTGTCTTGATGCTTTTAAAGCTTTAAAAGAGAAATTGATTACTGCACCTATTATGATGCCTCCTGATTGGTCGTTGCCCTTTGAGATAATATGTGATGCGTCTAATTATGCTATAGGGGTTGTGTTAGGACAAAGGGTGAATAAGGTTTCTCATGCTATTTATTATGCAAGTCGTACCCTCAATGATGCTCAAATCAATTATTCAACCACTGAAAAAGAATTACTTGCTGTTGTTTTTGCATTGGAGAAATTTCGCTCTTATTTGATTGGATCTAAAGTTGTTATTTATTCAGATCATGCAGCATTGAAATATCTACTAATCAAAAAGGATACCAAGCCAAGGTTAATCAGGTGGATCCTGCTGCTACATGAGTTCGATTTGGAAATAAAGGACAAGAAAGGGAGCGACAATGTAGTGGCAGATCACTTGTCACGATTGGAGCACATAGCCGGCCCTAAGGATGTACAACCCATCCAAGAATGCTTTCTCGATGAACAACTCTTTTCTGTGAATGGTAAAAAGCCTTAGTATGCGGATATTGTTAACTATTTAGCTAGTAATGTTATGCGTACTGATTTAAGTTCACAAGAAAAGAAAAGATTTTTGTCTACTGTTCGATATTATTTTTGGGATGATCCTTATTTATTTAAGCATTGTCCTGATCAAATAATAAGGCGTTGTGTTCCAGAATATGAGCATGATGATATATTGAAATTTAGTCATGAATTAACTTGTGGAGGACACTTTGGAGGTAAGAAAACTGCTTTTAAAGTTCTTCAATCTGGTTTCTTTTGGCCTCCATTATTCAAAGATGCATTTAATTTTGTTGCTAAGTGTGACAGATGTCAACGGTCAGGGAACATAAGCAAAAGGAATGAGATGTCTCTTACAAATAATCTAGTGGTGGAATTGTTCGATGTTTGGGGCATAGACTTTATGGGACCATTTCCTCCATCATACGGGTACACGTATATTCTTGTTGCTGTAGATTATGTATCCAAGTGGATTGAAGCAATTGCAACCAGGAACAATGACAACAAGACCGTGGTGGGATTCTTGAAAGATATGATTTTTACAAGTTTTGGTACACCTCGGGTGATTATAAGTGATGTGGGATCACACTTTTGCAATAGAGCGTTTGATGCATTGTTGAAGAAGTACAACATCAGTCATCGGGTCGCAACTCCTTACCACCCTCAAACGTCGGGTCAAGTGGAGGTGAGCAATAGGCAAATAAAGACGATCTTGGAACGGGTTGTCGGCACTACAAGGAAGGATTGGGCGGTGAAATTGAATGATGTTCTTTGGGCATATCGCACCGCATTTAAGACTCCTATTGGTATGAGCCCTTATCGCATTGTTTTTGGAAAAGCATGTCATTTACCTATGGAGTTAGAGTATAGGGCATATTGCGCAATCAAGCAGCTGAATTTTGATATGAGAGAAGCGGGGGATATGAGAAAGATTCAATTGAACAAATTAGATGAGCTGCGGAATGAAGCGTACGAGAACGCTAAAATCTACAAAGAAATGACCAAGCTCTATCATGACAAAGCAATACAACGGAAGGAGTTCAAACCAGGTATGAAAGTTTTACTTTATAACTCACGAATGAAATTCTTTCCAGGTAAATTAAGATCCAGATCGACGGGCCCGTTCAAAGTGACACAAGTATCTCCTCATGGTGCTGTTGAAATTGAGAATGAAAGGAATGGGAGCAAATTCAAAGTCAATGGGCACCGTTTGAAATTGTATTTGGAAGGACATTCAGAAGTGGTGGATGCAGTTGATTTTGTTGAACCATAAACTTGGCAGTACGTCTTGCCTAGACATTAAATAAAGCGCTGGGTGGGAGGCAACCCACAAAGGTAACCTGTTTTTAAGTTTCAATTTTTAGTTTTATGTTTTCTCTTTTGTTTTCTTTTAGGTTTTCAACCACCCTGAGGATCCTTGAAGAGATGTTCACTTACTCTATCAGGTGGCCTAGTTCTTATTTAAATTATCTATATCTCCTTTGCATGGAATTATTGGATAGCCACATCCTACAGATGTTATTCTTACGAGGCACACATTGAGGACAATGTTAATTTCAGGTTGGGGGGTGTAGACATTCATTGAGTATTGCATGCTACCTTGTAGGTTTAATAGTGTTAAATTGTACATGAGCTGAAATTTTTATGCTTATTATACATGCTGCTTTCACATGGATGGGACAATACATTGATTGCATGCGTGATAACCAGAAGGTAGAATATCATGTGACTCACACACGGACACTTTATGTGCAGTGGTAATTATAACCACCAGAGGAATGAGCATGCTATTGTTAATCTAGACCATGATTTCAGCATTAGCTAGTGTTGAGTATTGCATGCAGAAAAAAAAAAAGAAAAGAAAAAGTTATGGAGCTTTAATAAGCTGTGCCTAAACGACTATTAGGAGATCTACTGAGTAACCGGGTGTTCTTGCCTCAGGAAATTGGGAGCTCGCGTAAAAAGGTAGAATCACTAATAGCTAAAAAAAATACTACTCAATGTTTTGCTAAGTAACCGGGTCTCTGCTCCTTAAGAAGCAGAGAGTGCTCGCGTAAAAAGGCAAAATGTCTGATAGTTGAAGAAAAAGAATAAGAAGAAGAAGAAAAACAAAAAGAGCATGTTGTACTTAAAGTGCGAGGGTTGGATGATTGGTCATGAAGATAGTAGTGTGTTTGGACTAATGGTGGGTAGAAGTTGCTTTTGTACGTAACATTTGTTTGTCACGTCACATGTGTTCTTCTGGATGGTGATTAGCATGTTTGATGTGTAGAAGTTGATTTCATATGTTACTAGCATGTGCATGAGTATAGGACGTTTCATGCTATGTACTATACATAGCACTATTGACTTGACAAGGTAGAACTCTTATTATGCATGTCTACAACCTTGGACCGTTAGTGTACTTAATTATATTTTATGCGCTTTGAATTGCTAGAGACTAGCAATAAGCTGGTTGGGGGGTGTGATGAGTGCATGAAAGTGCACTCTGAATAGCTTTCTAACCATCTCAATTGCTAGATTATTATCCTTAATAAACATCTTTATTACTATTTTTATATCTACATGTTGCTTCACATAGTTGTCTGGAAAATGCAGGAAAAAGGATAAAAGAAGCTGAAAAGATTACATGAATCAACTAAAAAGATTAAACTGTACCTGCTCATGAAGAACCAGACGATGTTCCATATACCTTTAGAAAGATCTTGGAGTCTAGTTTCGGGGGAATTTTACGGTTTGGGATTTGGAGCTGCATAGAAGAAGTTATAGTGTTTTTCGTACTAGTGCGCAGGGCAGAATAGCAGAAGAAAGATGCAGGAAATAAAAGATCGATCTCTTATGCATGCAGAGATGAGAAGAAAGAAGATCGATCCTTTCCTTAAAGAGATCGATCTTAGTCGGGGCGAACTAGGTTACGAAAATTGAGAAAAAAAAAAAGATCGATCTTTATCCTAAAGAAGATCGATCCTTTGTCGGACGACTTGAAAACGAATAGACCAGATTTAATCCAAAAGCTGAAGCAAAATTAGGGTTTCTTACCCCTATTTAAGGAAGTCGTACAAGACTTATGGGAGGTTAGCCAGCACTATTGGAGGAGTTCTGAAGGCCGGAATGAGGCGAGAAGACCGCACGAAGATCCAGGGTTTTTCTTTCTTATCTTTCTTATGAATATCTTGGTTGTTTTTATGAACATGAGTGGCTAATTCCTTTGCTAAGGAACCGATGTAGGCTAACTGAATCATTCTATGTTATTGGATCATGAATATTTAATCAGTTTATTTTCCTTGTTTCATTCATTATTATAACTGAGATCTTAAATACCTTTATCTGGCCAATAGAAGTATGATAGATTATGTTATGTGAGATTGGGCAAGGGTTTATTCCCTAATCTTGCAGGATCTATGAATGAATGAGATTTAGTCGAAGTCGGGTTCAAGCTAAGACACTTCTTGGTTCATAATTATTCTTCAGAGCTTAATGGATTCTTGGTTAACACTTAGTTATGGGTTCATTACCTAGGGTTAATTGGGGGTACTTGATGAAGACCGCGATCGAACGGATCATCATACCAGAAGAACGAACCCTTGAAATTAAACTGAGATCTTGATTGATTCAATGCATAGAATGAGGATGTTATGGTGAAATCGGAACCTTAGTATTCATCCATCATATTTCCATCGTTTTTTTATTTCGTTATTAGATCATCTATTTTTGAGACTTCATATTTCTTATTTCCCTTCCTTATTATCTTTCTTTTCTGTTCTTTAGCGTTTCACTCTAATAATCTTTACAAATCTCTGTGGGTACGATACTCGTCTTGCTACTACACTGATTGCACCGATTCATATACTTGCGAGATATAAAATTTATTCATCAACGGGCTTCGATGTGCTACTCGGTATGGACTGGTTTGCGGCATACCGAGCTATCATCGACTGTGGTCGCCGGGGGGTGGTCGCTTGGACACCCGATGGGACACAGTTTGTGTTGTTGGGGGATCGGTTCTCAGCCGATTCCTTTACTTGTGGTGTGGGGAGGCGTGGCAGCGAGCTCTCAGCCTTGTTGGCTAGTCAGTCCCTATTCGGTTCTGAGGGAGTGCAGCAGAGCAGTTTTCTCAGGATTGTGTGCAACTTCACAGATGCGACATTCGTCGAGCAGCCAGTTCGGGTACTTGACCGGAGGGATCAGGTCTTGCGGGGCAAGACGATTCCCAAGGTTAAGGTATTATGGAGGCACAGAGGCGTCGAGGAGATGACCTGGGAGTGCGAGGCGCGCAAGCGGCAGGAGTTTCCACACTTGTTTCCTTCTCGAGGTACCTCTTGTCTTGTCTTCTAGTGTAGTTGTTTTGTTGTTTTCGAGCCCTACCTTTATCGAATCTCGGGACGAGATTTCCTTTAAGGGTATTAGGATGTGAGGACCTGTCCCTCCATTCCTGGGTCGATCTCTTGGGTCGAGCCCGTGGCTAGTTGTGGACCGCAAGGGCAATTTGGTAAATTGCTCCTTGTTGGTTTGTTTCACACCCGCGTGGTGCACACACAACCCCTATGTTTGATTTCTGTATTTGCTAGACTCTAGGCGGGCTTGGGGATCGATCGGACTTGTGTCAGTGGTCAGTGCGGCCAACATGTCCGGATAAGGACACGAACCGACTTAACCTGGCCCAGTCCGATCGATCGGTCCCTGGAGCGATCGATCGGACTCGAGCCCATAAATAGCCCGCGACCTTCCCCTATTTTTCCGGTTTTCTCTCGCCTTCTTCTTCCCCTCCGTTCTCCCTCCTCCAGGCACCGTTTTGGATGCTTGAAGGCTCGTTGGACTTGTGGCAACGAGAGGAAGATCCTTGGCTTGCTTGCACGCTGGCTTGGTGGCCGTACCGCGGGGAATCAGCTGAGGAGTGCGCTTCCGATATGTTTCTGCCTATGTGAGTTATTTAGGGGGGTTTTCTCTAGATCTAGCCGGTAGATCTAGGTGTTCTTGGTTTTGTTGGATGACTCGTGCTTAGCGTAATTTGTAATTTGAGTTTCATAAGATTTGATTGAGTTTTTAGTAGGCTTTTAGCATGTTTAATCTTGGATTTTCCGGTTTCGGTGTTCCTGAAGAAAAGTCGGTTTACAGCGTGTTTTTCGGCATGCACGTGCATTATGTGGACTTGTGATGAACATGAGACTTGTAGATCGTTGAATCTACTCTCACACCCGACCAGTTTCATAATTTTCCGATTTTCCTATGATTTGTTATCATTTTCCTACGGATGGAATGCGTTGCAGCAATTAAAGGTAATTAGTGAGATTAGTGATTTTGATTAGTGTTTTCCGGATAATCTAGCCGTTGGATGTTTTCCAGTTTTGGATATCTTGATCCCAGCATGTTTATATATGGGTGTCAAAGTTGGATCTCGAGTCTGACGTCGTTTGGACGCCGGATCGATGAGATCACTTAGCCCTTAATTAGAGGATCTTGTTGGTTTTAATAATATTATATGTGCTGAACATATAATATTATATTATATGTTCATCTGAGTTTTCACGGTTGCTTTCCGTTGCAAGAGTTCCCGGTTGACGGTTGCGGTACCGTCGTAATGCCGGGACCCGCTGCGGATTGGCTGACAGCTGTTGATAGTACCGCTGCAGCGATCCTGTTAGACTTGTGTGTTGATTTTATCATACTGTTGCATGCTTATCTTTTACTTACGTATGATCATAGCATTCATTCTGTTGTGCATTAGATGCATAGGGTTAGGGCGTGGGCGATCGGTCGATTGCCGATCCGAGGCTTTCGGGTAGCTCGGATTTAGCTCTAGGACGGTGGCAGGTAGCAAGGTCCAGGTTGGATTGTAATATTCAGTCGAATTTGATGATAGGCTTAGATGACTTGAATACATATTGATCGATGATTTAGAGGTCGTGTCGGCCTCGAGCCTGGTGTTGAGGGTGCAGCCGGTGTCGGTTACTCGCCTAGCAGTGTCTGGTTCCTGCTATGGGGACAATAGTGTTGTTTTCCTGATTTACCGAGGGTGGGACCAGGACAGGAGCTCTCAGTGACGCGCCGTGGGGTTGTGGGGCCCCGTAGCACACCTAGGCCTAGCTTGGGGTGGCACTGTTGTGTTCCCTCCCTTTCTGTGTGTCATATTGTAGAACCCTACTGAGCTTTATGCTCACTCCTACCCGGGCTGCGTTTTGCAGGTGCAGGCGTCAACTCTTCTTCAGTAGCCCCTACCAGGCAGGTGTTTGGTTGCGCGACGGCGTCTAGTGGTGCTTGAGGAGCGGTGATAGTCTTCTACACCCTTTTTGTTTAGATAGTATCCTACGGGACTATCTTATACAAATGTAAACCCTTTTGAAGATTTGAATGTTATATTATTTCTTTGAGATTGTAAATCTTTGTAATATAAGGGTGTTTATGAATTGTTTAGGGATACCAGTAGGTTGGAGGGAACCCCTTGCCAATATTTTTTCTGCATTAGTTAGGTTTCGGTTCGCGTCGCCCGGCCCGGTTGGGCCTTCGCGGGTCGAGGCGCGACACACATGATCCTGGGAAAATTGCTCTGTTGTACTCCCTCAAAACTAAACAGGGACAAGCTGGCCAGCAAGGCTGAAAGACCACCGCCACGCCTTTCCACACCACAAGCAAAGGAATTGGCTGAGAACTGATACCCTAACAATACAAACCGTGTCCCATCAGGTGTCCAAGCGACCACCCTCCGGGTACCACAGTCGATAACGGCTCGGTATGCTGCTAACCAGTCCATACCGAGTATCACGTCAAAGCCCATCATGTCTAGCACCTGTAAGTCTAGACAGACACGGAGGCCTCCAACCTCCAAGGAACAAGATCGACAAACCCGGTCTACCCTGACTGACCCGCCGATCGGGGAGTCCACTGACTGTGCCACCTGTATCCAACTCATCTCTAATCCTAGAGATGCCACACACATGCTAGCAACATAGGAATGAGACGCCCCAAAATCTATCAGCACATCTACCAAAGAACAAGAAAGCTGTAAGATACCTCGGAGTACGGACGGCTTTGATGCTACATCCTGGTACTGTTGTGGCGGCTGGTACAGCTTAACGGTGTCTGGCTGCTCGAGCTTTGGGAGGGCAAACACACGCCCTCGCTAGCCGCCTCCACCTCTGGAGCGACTCAACCCAGCCCCTTATCCGCGCCCACCACTACTCACCTGCTAGGCACTGGACCCTCCACCTCTACTGCCCTGTGGCATAGCGCCCCGCGCTCCTCATAGCTGATAGTCTCTACGCAATTGTCCCAGCTACCCGGTCTGGAAGAACGTGACTGACGCGCCATCAGGTTGCTGACCCTGGCCTCCCCCTGACGGAGCCAGCCCAGACGGCCCGGCCGTCAGGAGAAACTGGCAACTACAGCTGAAACTGCTGTGGGCGCTGCGACTGCAACTGGAAGGGTCGTCGGCACCGCTGCTACCCTCTGTCGAATCCCCCTCTGCTTTGGGGTCTCTACGGTATGCTGGTAGAGAATGCCGGTGGAGCTGCCCAGCATCTCTCATCCTGCAACTGCGCCTCCACTACTAAGCCGCAGTTCAAAACTGCTAGGTACGTTTGGAAGCGATGGGAACACGTCTGCCGCCTGATCTCCAGTCAACGCCCCCACTCGAACTGCCATGCCCTAGATGTGTGAACCGAGTGGCATACTGATGAATAAATTTTATATCTCGCAAGTATACGAATCGGTGTGATCAGTATAGCAACAAGACGAGTATCGTACCCACAGAGATTATTAGAGTAAAACGCTAAAGAACATAGAAGAAAGAAAATAAAGAAGGTAAAGGAAGAAATATGAAGTATCAAAAATAGAAGACTTAATAACGAAATAAGAAAGCGATAGAAATATAATGCATGATTACTAAGGTTCCGATTTCACCATAACATCCTCATTCGATGCATTGAATCAATAAAATCTCAATTTAATTCCAAGGGCTCGTTCTTCTAGTATGATGATCCGTTCGATCGCGGTCTTCACCAAGTACCCTCAATTAACCCTAGCTAATGAACCCATAACTAAGTGTTAATCAAGAATCCATTAAGCTCTGAAGAACAATTATGAACAAAGAGTTGTCTTAGCTTGAACCAGGCCTCGACATAAAGCCATTCATTCATGGATCCTGTAAGATTAGGGAATGAACCCTCGCCCAATCTCACATAAAACAATCTATAATACTTCTATTGGCCAGATAAAGGTATTTAAGATCTCAGTTATAATAATGAATGAAACAAGGAAAATAAACTGATTAAAATATTAATTCAATAATATAGAATGATTCAGTTAGGGCTATATCGGTTCCTTAGCAAAGGGATTAGCCACTCATGTGTATCATAAAAACAACAAAGATATTCATAAGAAAGATAGAAAGAAAAACCCTAGATCTTCGTGCGGTCTTCTCCCCTCTTTTCGGCCTTCAAAACTTTTCCAATAGTGCTGGTCGACCCCTCTTGTATGTCTTGGATGACTTCCTTAAATATGGGTAAGAAACCCTAACTTTACTTCAGCCTTTGGATTAAATCTGGTCCGTTCGTTTTCAGGTCGTCCGACAAGAGATCAATCGTCTTTAGGATAGAGATCGATCTTCTTTCTTTTCTCAATTTTCGTAACCTAGTTCGCCCTGACTAAGATCGATATTCTTTTAGAAAAGAATCGATCTTCTTTCCTAAGTATTTTTATTGTTTTACAATTCAGACTGCACCATTGGTACTAAAATTGACGTAACTTCCTCTAGAAAACTCCAAATCATGAACCGTAAAATTCTTCAGAAACTAGACTTCAAGAGCTTTCCAACCATGTATAGAAGATGATCTGGTTCATTCTAAGAGGTACAGATTTGATGTTGAATATGACATATCTTTGCTTCTTTAGCTCCACTTTCCTGCATATTCCAAATAACTTTGTGAAGCAACATATAAGTGTAAACATAGTACTAAAGAGACTGATTAAGGATGACAAATCCAGTAATTAAAGTAGTTATAAAGCTATTTAAAGTGCACTTTCATGCACTCATCACACCCCCCAACCAGCTTATTGCTAGTCTCTACCAATTTTGAGAGCATAAAATTATAATTAAGCACACCAATGGTCCAAGGTTGTAGACATGAATAATAAGTGTTCTACCTTGTTAAGTCAATAGTGTTCTACATAGTACAGAGCACGAAAATGTCCTATACTCATAAACATACTACCAACACATGAGATTAACTTCTACACTTCAAACATGATAATCACCATCCAAATGAACACATGTGACGTGATAAATAAAATTTACATACATAAACAACTTCTACCCACTATTAGTCCAAACACACCACTATCTTCCGGACCAATCAACCAACCCTCGCATTTAAACTACATCATGCTTTTTTTTTCGTTTTTGTTTTGAACTATCAGACACTTCTTACGCGAGCACTCTCCGCTTCTTGAGGCGCAGAGACCCGATTACTTAGCAAAACACTTAATAGTTGCTTAGGCACAACTTCTTCAAGCTCCAGAATTTTTTAGCTATCAGTTGTTCTACCTTTTTACGCGAGCTCCCCGCTTCCTGAGGCAAGAACACCCGGTTACTCAGTAGATCACTTAATAGTCGCTTAGGCACAGCTTGTTTAAGCTCCAGAATTTTTTTTTCTTTGCATGCAGTACTCAACATACTAGCTAAAGTTGAAATTATGGTCCAGATTACAATAGCATGCTCATTCCTCTGGTGAGTTAATTCCAACTGCACATAAAGTGTTCGTGTGTGAATCACATGATGTTCTACTTTCAGGTTATCACACATGCAATCAATTTATAGGTCAATCAATACGAAAATAACATGTATAATAAGCATAAACATTTCAACTCATGTATAATTTAACACTATTAAACCCACAAGGTAGAATGAATAAGGTCATGAATGTCTACACCCCCCAACCTGAAATAAACATTGTCCTCAATGTGTGCATCATAAGCAAGAAGATATGTAGGAGGTTGCTATCCAAATATTCCATGTAAAGGAGATACAAGATAGTTTAAATAAGAAAGAGGCCACCTGATAGAGTTAGTGAGCATCTCCTCAAGAATCCTCAGGGTGGTTGAAAACCTAAAAAAAAACAAAAGAGAAAACATAAAACTGAAAACTGAAAGCTGAAACTTAAAAACAGGTTACCTTGGTGGGTTGCCTCCCACCCAGCGCTTTATTTAACGTCTAGGCAAGACGTCCTAAAAAGCTCTAAGGTTCAACAAAATCTACCGCATCCACATGTCCAAACGATGGTCCTTCCAAATACACCTTCAAACGATGACCATTGACTTTGAACTTGTTTCCTGTCTTCTCATTCTCAATTTCCACAGCGCCATGAGGAGATACTTGTATCACCTTGAATGGGCCCGTCCATCTTGACCTTAATTTACCTGAAAAGAATTTCAGTCGTGAGTTATAAAGTAAAACTTTCATATCAGGTGTAAACTCCTTCCGTTGTATTGTCTTATCATGATAAAGCTTGGTCCGTTCCTTGTAAATTTTCGGAATCTCGTAGGCTTCATTTTGCAGTTCATCTAATTCATTCAATTGCATCTTTCTCACATCCCCAGCTTCTCTCATATCAAAATTCAGCTGCTCGATTGCCCAATACGCCTTATACTCCAACTCCACAGGTAAATGACATGCTTTTCCAAACACAATTCGATAATGGCTCATACCAATAGGGGTCTTATAAACGGTGCGATACGCCCAAAGAACATCATTCAATTTCACTGCCAAGTCCTTCCTTGTAGTGCCAACAACTCGTTCCAAGATCGTCTTTATTTGCATATTGCTCACCTCTACTTGCCCCGACGTTTGAGGGTGGTACGGAGTTGCGACCCGATGAGTGTTGTTGTACTTCTTCAACAATGCATCAAACACCCTATTGCAAAAGTGTGAACCCCCATCACTTATTATCGCCCGAGGTGTGCCAAACCTTGTAAACATCATATCTTTCAAGAAACCCGGCACGGTCTTACAATCATTGCTCCTGGCTGCAATTGCTTCAATCCACTTAGATACATAATCTACAGCACCAAGAATATAAGTGTACCTGTATTATGGAGGAAATGGTCCCATGAAGTCTATGTCTCAAATATCGAATAATTCCACCACTAGATTATTTGTAAGAGGCATCTCATTCCTTTTGCATATGTTCACTGACCTTTGACATCTGTCACACTTAGCAACAAATTTGAATGCATCTTTGAATAATGTAGGCCAAAAGAAACCAGATTGGAGCACTTTAAAAACAGTTTTCTTACCTCCAAAATGTCCTCCACAAGTTAATTCATGACTAAATTTTAATATATCATACTGCTCAGACTCAGAGACAACGCCTTATTATTTGATCCGAACAATGCTTAAATAAATAAGGATCATCCCAAAAGTAGTATCTAGTTGTGGACAAAAATCGTTTCTTTTCCTGTGAACTTAAATTAGTACACAGAACATTACTAGCTAAATAGTTGACAATATCCGCATACCATGGCTCTTTAGCATTCACATAAAAGAGTTGTTCATCAGGAAAACATTCTTGGATGGGCTGCACATTCTCCTGGCCGGCCATGTGCTCCAATCGCGATAGGTGGTCTGCCACTACATTATCGCTCCCTTTCTTATCTTTTACTTTCACATCAAATTCTTGCAGAAGGAGAATCCACCTAATTAACCTGGGCTTCGTATCCTTTTTGGTTAGTAGAAATTTCAAAGCTGTATGATCCGAATAAATAAGGCCAAAAAGCAGTTTGATACCCCGTAGTTTGTGACTTTTGCAGTTTAGTACCATGTAGTTTCAGAATTATCCAAAAATGCCAGATGTTACAAAACCGTTCAGTTTAGATCCAAGGGGCCAACGGCGTCACCTGGTCTAACGGTAAACAAGTCACGTGTACCACACGTGACTTGCAATAACAGATCTGGACCGTCCATTTAAATGGACGGTGGCTCGTCGTCTTCCTCGCCATTGTCGTCCCATGCAGCGACTAGGCCACCACCTATCTACCAGACTCACAAGACTCTTCCCCGCTTCACCCTATTTAGCCGGCCATCTCTCCCTTCTCTCTCCCCTCACTTCCACCATCGGCCTCCATTCTTCCTCTCCTCCGTTCCGTGTGCCCGCCGCTGACACAGCTCGCTGCCGCTTTCTACCCGAGCACCACTCCACCGCCGGTCTCCTCCCTCTTCTTCGGGTCTCCTCTCTTCCTCGCGTCCACCTCTTCCTCGCCGGCGTCCCCCATCTGTGGCTCAGTGCCACCCGCGAACTCGCCAAGCCACCGCACCGCGCCACCCCAGCGCTCCTTCGCCCACGAGCCGCCCACGCTCGCTCATCCCACCACCACCACTGCGCCGTCGTTGCCCCCGAGTGCCGCCCCACCGCCGACCGGCTGCGTCCTCCACTCCGTGCCTCCTCTCTCCTTCCTCCTTCCTTTGTTTTTTTCCTTTTTCATTCCTTCTGTTACTTTTGTTTGGATTTGGACATCACTCCGGCTAGCATGGAGTGGATTTCGACGACGAGAGCCTCCTCCCGCAACCACTGGCACCGACCACGACCTCGCCTCCCTCGTCCCCAACGACCCTGTCGCCTTCCTTCTTTTCTCTCTCCTCTTTCCTTCCTCCTCTGTTTTTTCCTTCTTTGTTCCGCCTGGCATGCCATCGACCAGTTCGCTGCCGAGCTCATCTACCATCGTCGCATTCTCGCCCACCCATGCCGCACCTTAAACTCCTCCACGGTTGCCGCCTTCTACGTCCCCTTCTACTCCGGCCTCACCGTCGATGAGCTCGCCGAGCTAGCCACCAACCCCCTGGTGAACGCTTGGATCGCCGAGACGGATCCGTGCTTCCCCATGGAGATCGCCGACCTCTGCGAGGAGATCTACGACACCAGCGGCAGCGACACTTACACCGGGCAGCTCGTCGTCGACGAACGCGACGGCGCCGCCTACAACCTCCATGGCGTCGGCAAATGCTCTCTCTCTCTCTCCCGTATCCCTCTCTCTCTCACTTCCCACGTCAACAAAACCTGCTCACGTCAGCCAAAACTAGTCAAAATTGATAAAAAATAGTCAAAATTGCATAATTACTGGTTTGCCGTTAAAATGTACAAACGGACGTTTGATGATGGGTTTATACTACACCACTATGTAACCTGGAGTATTTTTTGATAATTCTGAAACTACGTGGTACTAAACTGCAAAACTCAGAAACTACAGGGTATCAAACTGCTTTTTAGCCAATAAATAATGACTTTAGAACCAATTAAAAAAGAGCAAAATTTCTCTAATGCAATAACAACAGCAAGTAATTCTTTCTCAGTGGTCGAGTAATTGACTTGAGCATCATTAAGTGTGCGACTTGCATAATAAATAGCATGAGAAACCTTATTTACCCTCTGTCCTAAAACAACCCCTATAGCGTAATCAGAAGCATCACATATTATTTCAAAGGGTAACGACCAATCAGGCGGTGTAATGATAGGTGCAGTAATCAACTTCTCCTTCAATATATTGAAAGCATCAAGACAAGCTTTTATAAACTTAAACTCAGCATCCTTGGCCAATAAATCACACAGAGGTCATGCAATCTTAGAAAAATCTCTAATGAATCTGCGATAAAATCCAGCATGGCCAAAAAAACTTCGCACACCTTTTACAGAAGTAGGGGGCGGCAATTTGTCAATCAAATCTATTTTTGCCCTGTGAACTTCAATACCTTTACTAGAGATAGCATGTCCTAAAACAATACCTTGCCTTACCATGAAGTGACTCTTCTTCCAGCTCAATGTCAAATTAGTCTCCTCACCTCTCTTAAGCACTAATGTTAGATGTTCAAGACAATTATCAAAAGAATTCCCAAAGACAGAAAAACCATCCATAAATTCCTCGACAAACATTTCTATCATGTTGGAAAAAATCGATATCATCCATCTTTGAAAAGTAGCATGTGTGTTACATAATCCAAATGGCATCCGTCTATACGCAAATGTTCCAAAGGGGCATGTGAATGTAGTCTTCTCTTGGTCCTCAGGGGTGATGGCTATTTGATTATAACCTGAAAATCCATCAAGAAAACAATAAAATGCGTGGCCAGCTAAACGTTCAAGTATTTGATCGATAAAAGGTAAGGGAAAGTGGTCCTTTTTAGTCGTTGCATTAAGCTTGCGATAATCGATGCAGACACGCCATCCAGTTGTCATCCTCGTAGGTATAAGCTCTTTGTTCTCATTCTTCACAACTGTTATTCTCGATTTCTTAGGGACTACATGAACTGGACTTACCCAATTGCTATCAGAAATAGGATATATAACACCAACATCAAGTAATTTAAGAACCTCTGCTCGAACAACTTCTTTCATATTTGGATTAAGGCGACGCTGAGCGTCCCTTATAGGCTTGGCGTCCTCTTCCAACATAATGCGATGCATGCACATAGTAGGACTCACTCCTTTAATATCTGCAATTGTCCAGCCTATTGCAGTTTTATGTTCCCTAAGAACTCTCAATAATTTTTCCTCTTCCAATGGAGTAATGTCAGAAGCAATAATCACAAGAAGGGTTTCATTCTCACCAAGATATGCATATTTCATATTAAAAGGAAGAGGTTTTAACTCAAGCTTAGGTGGAGATACTATTGATGAAACCATTTTAAAATGAGAGGTGTCTAGCATGTCTAAACGAAATCCATCAGGGGGGTATGGCTGCAATGCCTCAAGGGCTGCAATGACCTCCTCTGCTCCATCATAGTTGTGTGCATCCTCCTCTTCCATCATCAATGCCGCTTCCAATGCAGTCTTAACTTGCTCCTGTCTGAAATTAGAAAGCACCATTGAATCTAATACATCTATTGAGAAACAATCAAAAGAATTTGAGGGATATGACATAGAATCAAACACTTTAAATTCAAGCGTTTCACCCAAGATGGTTAGGTGGACCCGGGATCCGAAGATCTGGACTTGGGCTTGTGTTTTAGCCAAAGTATGACTTTCTGGGCGAAACAGATCGATCTCCCCTTAAGGAGATGGATCTTCTTGTGCCAGGAAGTTGCGGCGGTCGGTTTTCTGCGTAGACGGCCGTCGTTGGCCGTCGCTCTCCACTGTCAGCGGTGAGAAGAAAGATCATCTCTCCTCTCCCTTACCCTCTTCCTCTCTTCCCCGGCTCCTTCTTCTCCTTCTTCTCCTTCTTCTCCTTCTCCTCCTTCTTCTGCTTCTCCTTCTCCTTCTGCTTCTCCTTCTCCTTCTACTTCTCCTTCTTCTCCTTCATCATCTTCTTCTTCTTCTTCTCCTTCTTCTCCTTCTTCTTCTCCTTCTCCTTCTTCTTCTGGTTTTCCTCCTTCTTCTGCTCCTTCTCCTTCTTCTTCTCTTTTTTCTCCTTCTCCTTCTCCTTCTACTCCTTCTCCTTCTCCTTCTCCTTCTGCTTCTTCTTCTTCTCCTTCTCCTTCTGCTTCTTCTCCTTCTCCTTCTCCTTCTCCTTCTGCTTCTCCTTCTTCTTCTTCTTCTTCTTCTTCTTCTTCTTCTTCTTCTTCTCCATCTTCTTCTTCTCCTCCTCCTCCTTCTCCTCCTCCTCCTCCTCCTCATCCTCCTTCTTCTTCTTCCTCCTCCTCCTCCTCCTCCTCCTTCTTTCATGCGGTTATGTTTTCCTTCCCCTGTTCTGGCTGCTTCCTTCTTCCCTTCCGTTCTCCCTCCTCCGACCATCAATTTGAGTGATTGATGGCTCGTTGGATTCGTAGCAGCGTGAGGAAGATCCAGTTGGACCTGTATGTTATCTTATCATATTGTTGCATGCTTACCTTTTACCTGCGGATGATCCGAGCATGCATTTTATATTGGCCTGGACCTACCGCGGATTGGCTGGCAGCGGTCGTCAGTATCGCTGCAGCAGTCCAGTTGGACCTGTATGTTATCTTATCATATTGTTGCATGCTTACCTCTTACCTGCGGATGATCCGAGCATGCATTTTCGATTGTGCATCAGATGCATAAGGATAGGGCATGGGCGATGGGTTGATCGCCGATCCGAGGCTTTCGGGTAGCTCGGATCTAGCTCTAGGACCGTGGCGGGTAGCGTGGTCCAGGATCAGATGGTAGTATTGAGTTGATATTGATGATAGGCTTAGATGACTTGAATACATGTTGATCGATGATATAGAGGTCGTGTCGGCCTCGAGCTAGTTCTAAGGTGTTGCCGGTGTCCAGTGATCCATGTCTCTTGAGTTGAGGGTGTGCCTACCCAGCGATCTCGTTTCCAACCTAGTTGTGTCGGTTTCCTGCTTGTGAGACAGCATTGCTGGTTTCCTGCTCACTGGGACACACGGTGGGGTTATGGGGCCCTATGTAAACCCAGACTTGTTTGAGGGTGACACTGTTGTGTTCCCTCCTTTCTGTGTGTCATATTGTAGAACCCTACTGAGCTTAGTGCTCACTCCTACCTGGGTTGTGTTTTGCAGGTGCAAGCATTATCTCTTCTTCGGTCGTCCCTACCGGGTAGGTTTTTGATGGCGCGACGGCGTCTGGCGGTGCTTGAGGAGCGGTGATCGTCATCTACACCGTTTCTGTTTAGATAGTATCCTACGGGAGTGTGATGTATATGAATGTAACCTTTGAGGTTTTGAAATATTATTATATTATATCTTTTGAGGTTGTTAATTATTGTTAACTACGGGTACTTATGAAATGTTTAGGGAAACCAATAAGCTAGAGGGAACCCTCGCCAAAATTATTCCGCATTTAGTTAGGTTCCGGTTCACGTTGCCCGGCCAGGTTGGTCCTCCGCGGGTCGGGGCGTGACAAGTTATGCATATCAGTGGCGACGACCGCTAGAGTTTGCAGTCGGTGACAGAGGGTTTCTGCGAGCATCGCCGTACAGAGCGTCAATCAGGATTGGCAGAGGTGGTAAGTTTGCGTCGAGGTTAGTCGGATCGTTCGAGATCCTAGAGAGGATTGGTGTGGTAGCTTTCCGCCTGGATCTTCCTCAGCACATGTCAGCTGTGCAACCGACATTCCACATGTCGATGTTGAGGAAGTATCACCTGTACCCGTCTCATGTCATCAGGGTGGATGACATCGATCTTGAGGTAGATGCAACGTTCGTTGAGCAACCAGTTCAGGTACTTGACCGGAGGGATCAGGTCTTGCGGGGCAAGACGATTCCCTTGGTCAAGGTACTATGGAGGCACAGAGGCTTCGAGGAGATGACTTCGGAGTGCGAGGTGTGCATGCGGTAGGAGTATCCACATTTGTTTCCTTCTCGAGGTACCTCTTGGCCTAGTCTTCTAGTGTAGCTTTTTTTCTGTTTCCGAGCCCTACCATTATAGAATGTCGGGATGAGATTTCATTTAAGGGTATTAGGATGTGAGGACCTGTCCCTATACTCCTGGGTTGACCGTCTGAGTCAGGCCCGTGGCTCGCTTGCTTGTTTCACGTCCAATGCGCGATCCGGTGGATCGTATTGTTTCTTGGGCCGCAAGGGCAATTTGGTAAATTGTGCCTTGTCGGTTTGCTTCAGACCCGCGTGTACACAAACTGACCGTGTTTGTGATAATGTTTGCTTCGAACGGTTAGGTGAACCCAGGATTGAAAGATCCGGGCTTGAGCTTGTGGTCATCTAGCCCAAGTCTAGCTTTCTGCACCAAAATGATCAATCTTCTCTTACTAAGAAGATCTATCCCTTAGTGTCCGAAAGTCAAACTAGATCATTATGAAGGATCAATCGATCATTCAAAAGTCGGTTCGTCTGTCTAAAAATGGACGCGACCTCCTTCTTTAATCTCTTTTGAAATCCATCGTTCCTTAGCTCAGATCCGGCTGGATTTGAAAGAGGTTGAGGGCGAAGTGAGGACCTGTCCCTCTATTCCTGGGTCGACCGCCTGGGTCGGGCCCGTGGCTCGTTGTGGACCAGAAGGGTAATTTGGTAAATTGCGCCTTGTCGGTTTGTTTCACACCCGCGTGTGCACACACTGACCTTGTTTGTGTTAGTGCTTGATTAGAATGGTTAGGTGGACCCGGGATCGGAAGATCCCAGCTCGGGCGCGGTGAAGCTTGCTTTTGGGCAGCTTACGGCCCTTGAGCGATCGGTCGCTCCGAGGAGCGATCGATCGGACTCGTGAGCGAGTCGGTGGGTTTTTCACCCGTTCGGATCGATCCAAACGTTTTGGATCGATCCAGCCCATCTTGGATCGATCCATCTTGGCCTTCGATCGATCCGGGCACTCCGCAGGGCAGTTGAACTGCAGCAGAGCAGTTGAGCTGCCGTCGCTCTCCGTTGTCAGAGGAGAGGTCCTCTCCTTCACACTCTCCTTCACCTTCTCCTTCACCTTCCCCCTCCTTCCCTGGCCTTCCCCTTCTCTTCTCCTTCTCTTCTTCCTTCTCTTCTTCTTCCTTCTCCTTCCTTCTCTCCCGCGGTTCTGTTTTTCCTCTGTTTCCTTCCGGGGCATCCATCTTCTTCTCCACCGTTCTCCCTCATCCGGCCACCGTTTTGGACGTTCTAAAGCTTGTTGGATTCGTGGCAACGAGAGGAAGGCTCCTGGTGTGGTTTGGAACCTCGTTAGTGGTTGGTTTGCGAGGGATCAACCGAGGAATGCGCAGTCCGGTAGTTGTTCTACCTACATGAGTTAATTAATGGGTCTCGTTAGATCTAGCCGTTAGATCTTGATGAAATTGTGTTGTTGGATGCATCTTGTCTATTATAATTACTGATATAAGTTTCATGATCTTTGGTTGAGATTTGACTAGGATTTATGCATGATTAATCTCGGATTTTCCGGTTTTCTGCTGTTCTTGAAGAACAGCTGGCTTGCGGCGAGTTTTCCGGCTTGTACATGTATGATCATGGCTTTTGGTAAACATAATAGTTGTAGATCCCTTCGTTAGCTTTCCATTCCAGTTTATTTCATATTTTTCTGATTTTCCTACGAATTTTGGTGATTTTTCTCGTGGCCTGCGACGAGGCTGCTCTGAAGCTGGTATGAAGCTTTGGATCGATCCAAATTGTTCCGGATCGATCCCAAGCTGACTGATGGCGTTTTATGGGTTGGTATGAAGCTTTGGATCGATCCAAATTGTTCCGAATCGATCCCAAGCTGACTGATGGTGTTTTATGGAGTTTTGATTAGCTGTTTTGATTAATGTTTTCCCGTTAATCCAGCCGTTGGATGTTTATGGATTTTGGATATGTTGATCCCAGCATGTAGAGCTACTGGTGGCTAAGTTGGATCTTGAATCCGACATCATGTGGAAGTCGGATCGACGGGACCAACTAGCCTCTAAGTAGAGGTTTTGGTGTTTTGAATATAATATTATAAGCTTCGATTACAATAATATATTTTTACTGTTCATCGAAGTTTTCGGGGTTGCTTCCCATTGCAGGAGTCCGCGGTTGACCGTCGTGGTACCGTCGTAATGCCGGGACCCGCTGCGGATAGGCTGGCAGCGGTTGGTAGTACCGCTGCAGCGATCCTGTTGGACTTGTATGCTGCCTTGACATACTGTTGCATGCGTATTTCCTATTGCTTGTGTATGTTCATATCATGCATTCTCTGTTGTGCATTAGTTGCATAAGGTTAGGGCGTGGGTGATTTGTGGATCGCCGTCCCGAGGCTGGAAGCTCGGATTTAGCCCTAGGACCGGGGTTGGGTAGTTTGGA
Source organism: Narthecium ossifragum (assembly GCA_963920575.1). Lineage (NCBI taxonomy): Eukaryota > Viridiplantae > Streptophyta > Magnoliopsida > Dioscoreales > Nartheciaceae > Narthecium > Narthecium ossifragum. The sequence continues at coordinate 6,455,167 of OY986967.1, forward strand.
CTCGATTCGAATTGTGGTGCCCAGTCAAATTTGATGATAGGCTTAGATGACTGGTACACATATTGCTTGGTGATTATAGAGGTCGTGTCGGCCTTAAGTCGGATGCTGAGGTGTAGCCAGTGTTCCACTATGTTGACCCTTGAGTAGAGGGAGTTGCCTACTTAGCGGTGCAGTTTCCCGCCTGCAGTGCCGGTACCTGCTTGTGGGCCAGCAGTGTTGTATCCTACTACTGAGTGCGACCAGACATATGACCAGCTCGGCTGGAAGACCATGATCGTGGGCCTCAGGGACATGCGGTGGGGTTATGGGACCCCTGTGTACACCCAGATCTTACTTGAGGGCGACAGTTTTGTGCTCCCCTTCCTTCTGTGTGACGTAGTGTAGAACCCTACTGAGCTTTATGCTCACTCCTACCCGGGCTGCGGTTTGCAGGTGCAGGTGCCAGCTCTTCTTCAGTAGCCCCTACCGGGCAGGTGTTTGGTGGCGCGACGGCGTCTGGCGGGGTTTGAGGTTCGGTGATCCCTTCTACACTTTTGTTATAGTTAGTCTCCTACGGGAGTATGATGTATAAACTGTTGTAACCCCTTTGAGGTTCTTGAATATTATATTCTATCTTTTGAGGTTTGAAATTATTGTAATATTCAGGGGTGTTTATGATTTGTTTAATGAAATCAGTCAGTTGGGGGGAACCCCTCGCCACTATTTTCCGCATTTAGTTAGGTTCCGGTTCGCGTCGCCCGGCCCGGTTGGGCTTTCGCGGGTCGAGGCGTGACAGCTTGGTATAAGAGCATAGGTTGTAGATCCCAGGGTTAGGATCAGGATACGGTTGAGATTGAGTGTGGAATGGGATAGTTCTAGGTCTAGAACATCCTTGCATGTCTGTTTGCGATTGCGTGTGACATGCTTATCTATCTGCTTGCTGCTGTGTTTTGTTGCTTCCCGGTTGCGTCATGACGTCTCAGGGGGAGATGAGCGAGTAGAGAATAGGACGTGTCGCCTTTATACTCTTGGAATCCTGAGAGGTGGGCCCGTAGTGGCCCAGAGACGATGTTGGAGATCCTTCGACAGTAGAGGACTGATTGAAGGAGGTGTCCCGGATCCTGGATGTTTTGGGCATCCTGGAGTATCGCTTGCTTAGGAAGCTGTTGTTTTCTTGCCTTTCCAGGAAGCGATTCGTAGTGGCGCTTGTCGGGGCCACTAGGGACACTGTTGGTTGTGTGTTGAGAACAATTCGCGTACTATTCTCTGGCACCTACCCTTGGAGGGTGGTGTAGTTGGGAGTACTCTCCTCTGGTTCTGGGTACTCGCACCGCGTGGTGGCACGTGGGTTGGCTGGTTCATCTGACTCGGTAGGCTAGGGCGACAGCAGGGTGCACCCTGGACTGTGTGTTAGCTACTGAGACAGGTGACTTGAGGGTTGACACCGGGCAGTTGGCCGGTGGTCGTGGTGAGTTTCGGGGTTGTCGTTCTTACTTCTGGGGAACGGCAGGGTAGCCGTTGGCAGAGGCAGAGGTTTCAGCATCAGCGACAGCCATGGCAGCAGCAGCGTCGTACCGGTTCTTTGAGAGGTAGCCTGGACCGTCATACTAAGAGGTAGTCCACCGGGTGCTCGAGTGCTAGCCGTTGTTGGTCTTTCCGCCGACGGTGTTGGTTGCGAGGGGCGCTGGGCGCTTACCGCAGAGTAGTCGGGCGTGACACACGGTGTGGGCCAGACCGGTGGACTAGTGCCTCTGTTGGGGTAGGTACCTGGGGCAGACGCATGAGTTGGTAGCTTCAGCAACATCCGGTTTCAGAGCCGCCACCTTCAGCTTTCAGGGCTTCTCGCAGCTTGCGTTTTCCTTTGTGGCTTTAGGTTTTCACCCTTGCGACTCGTCCCCGTCTAGCCGTGCCGGCTTGGGACCTGAGTCGAGTGTGGCTTGAGAGTAGCCACCGATTGGGACAAGAGCTTGGGTTGGTTGCTCTTGTCGGGACGTTTCCTAGAGGTTGGGAACCTCTAGGTGTCCGTCGCCCACGTGTGGTGCACGTTGGGGTTCGACGGCTTCCTTGGTTGCATCGGTTGGTCGCGCACCAGGTTGTGCTTCTTTGGCCGTGGGAAGGTGTCGTGAGCACACCTAACGGCGCTGTTTCTCTCTCGTTGAAGATCGCGGTTCGGCGATCCTTCTGCTTGTCGAGAGTTGGGGTTTGTTCACCGGCTTGTAGTGAACTCCTTCCCCGTAGTTTTCGAGGGTGCTCTTGAGAGCAGCTTTCCCCTCGTGTTGTTGTTGTTGTTTGTGCAGCTGTCCTTCTTGAGGAGCTTTCTGGTTGTCGCCTTCGCGGGACACCGAGTTCGAGGTCGAGATTCCTTTGGGCGGTTGTGAGCGTTGCGAGTTTGCATGTGGATGCCAACAGCATTTGGAGAGTCGAGGACTCAGTCGGCCGAGTCGGTAGCTCGGGATTTTCCTTCGCCCAGGTGTGTACCTCAGAGTGTGTTCCGGTTCTCATTGTGGATGGTTCCCTCCATACTTGCATGGGCGTCAGGAAGCTAGTCAGTGTTGCAGCACAAATTATGCGCCCGCTGCAGTGTAACTATGATGTGTTAGCTGTTGAGAGACTCGTCGACCCCTTCAAAGTTTGACCTTCGCATCGACTACACCAACTGAGGATTCGGTATTGCGACATCCCGGAGGCAGCCTTCCGTACGAGGTACGGACTATACGAGTTCACAGTGATGCCGTTTAGTCTTACGAACGCACCAGCAACTTTCACAGATCTGATGTAGAGGATCTTCAGGCCGTACCCTGATCAGTTGCAGTAGCGTTCATCGACCGCATCCTATTGACTGGCGCGTTGAGGAGGAGCACCAGCGATATTTAGCGTTAGCATCGCAGCTGCCGAGGGTGTATCGGCGTTATTTGGCTCCCAGCGCGAGGTCTTGGCCTTCAGAGGCAGGTTTCAACGGACGGATAGTTTCAGCGACAGGCAGATCAATTGATTCAGCCAGGCTCGACATAGATGTGCGACAGCAGAGGTTGAAGACGGTGTTCAAGATTTAGTAGAGGCATCTCCAAGACTGCGGGACCGTTGACCAGAGTGACCAGGAGACCGGAGCTTTTGCCTTAAAGTCACTGAGTCAGTGCCTTTAAGGGTATTAGCCATCAGCAGTGGTTAAAGAGGCTAGAGCAGATTTGGTGGACTTGTAAGCTCATCAGAGACAGACAATCAGTTGGATCAGATTTCAAGGATCATATTCCAGATGACCTCCCCTTCGGTGTTTGCAGCATCCCAGCCCTCCCGGGCAGAGTGATATAGACCCAGGGTATATATATCCGGAGCTCGTGGAGATCCGTGTTGTGGTTGGTACCGAGCACATGATAGAGGGCTGGACAGCGTCAGTAGATGGCAGGTCGTGCTTAGGTAGCAGTGTTGCAGATTCGACATACCCATCATAGCCCGTTCCAGTGTCAGAGTGGGAGCGGAAGCACACCATAGCGAACGTCATCACCAGATTGCAGGAGGCTGTTAGGTAGAGTACGCCCCACTACTAGAGTTTTCCTTTTCCAGCAGCCATCAGTCCAGACGGGTGCAGTGCCATTCTAGGTGTAGCACGGCAGTTCATGCCGTTCATCCGATTGCTCAACAGACGTTGTTTAGGCACCATCCACGATCCCAGACGTCGTCAGACAGTTCTCAGGGAGATCAGCACAGAGCAGACGAGAGAGCTACTCAGGTCAGAGGCGATGATCTTTGGAGTTCTCAGTTCCTGATAGGGTGTTCTTGAAGGTTCCTCCGTGCAGAGGATCAGCCAGAGTTGGCAGAGAGCAAAGACCAGACGAGGTGGAGGTCGAGGCAACCCTACCCCGATAGTCTGCACCGGGACCATGACGGCGTGGAGCGACGACGACATCGAGCCTATAGAGTTTCCTGACGGCTTTAGCAGACAGTTGATAGTACCCCAGAGGTGGAGTAGCAGATCCAGAGTTACACGAGGACATCCTACGTGAGGTTTACTCCTCTCCTGTTGCTGCTCATTCAGGAAGCATGGAGATAAATCATGGATTTCGTCGTCAGCTTGTTTGGCACCAGATACAGAGATTAGATGCAGAGATCAGATACAGAGATTAGATGCAGAGATCAAATACAGAGATTAGCTGCAGAGATCGGATACAGAGATTAGATGCAGAGATCAGATCCAGAGACCAGATGCAGAGGTCAGGTCAGCACATATGAGATGAGTATGTGTGCCACATAGCAGTTCTCTTGTTAGAGAGGTGGTCAGACTACATGGAGTTCCAGTTTCTATCGTGTCAGACCGTGACCCCATGTTTACCAACAGGTTCTGGCGAGGCTTTCAGGAGGCAGTTGGCACACACCTGACTTTCAGTATGGCATTTCATCCGCAGACAGACGGGCAGTCAGAGCGGACGATCCATATCATAGAGGACATGCTGAGAGCATGTGTCCTCGACGCCGGAGGCAGCTGGGAGGAGCACGTTCCCTTGGTGGAGTTCGCCTACAACAACAGCTACCAGTCCAGTCTTGGAGTAGCACCTTTCGAGGCGTTGTACGGTAGGCCGTGTCGTTCCCCAGTGTGCTGGACAGAGCTTGGACAGGCTTCACACACCGGTCCAGACCTCATCAGGCGGTCGTCAGAGAGGTTAGTGCAGATCATGTAGAGACTTCTGACGGCTCAGAGCCGGCAAAAGAGTTATGCAGATCAGAGGCGACGACCGTTAGAGTTTGCAGTCGGCGACAGAGTGTTCCTGTGAGCATCGCCGTACAGAGGATCCGTCAGGTTTGGCAGAGGTGGTAAGTTGCGCCCAGGTTTGTCGGGCCGTTTGAGATCCTAGAGAGGATCGGCAAGGTAGCTTACCGCCTGGATCTTCCTCAGCACATGTCTGCTGTGCATCCGACGTTCCATGTGTCGATGCTGAGGAAGTATCACCCAAATCCGTCTCATGTCATCAGGGTGGATGACATCGAGCGTGAGGCGGACATGATGTTCGTCGAGCAGCCAGTTCGGGTACTTGACCGGAGGGATCAGGTCTTGCGGGGCAAGACGATTCCCTTGGTCAAGGAACTGTGGAGGCACAGAGGCACCGAGGAGATGACCTGGGAGCGCGAGGCGTGCATGCAGTAGGAGTTTCCACAGTTGTTTTCATCTCGAGGCACCTCTTGTCCTGTCTTTTAGTGTAACTGTTTTTCTATTTCCGAGCCCTACCTTTATCGAATCTCGGGACGAGATTTCCTTTAAAGGTATTAGGATGTGAGGACCTCTCTCTCTATTCCTGGGTCGACCGCCTGGGTCGGGCCCGTGGCTCGTTGTGGACCAGAAGGGTAATTTGGTAAATTGCGCCTTGTCGGTTTGTTTCACACCCGCGTGTGCACACACTGACCTTGTTTGTGTTAGTGCTTGATTAGATGGTTAGGTGGACCCGGGATCGGAAGATCCCAGCTCGGGCGCGGTGAAGCTTGCTTTTGGGCAGCTTACGGCCCTTGAGCGATCGGTCGCTCCGAGGAGCGATTGATCGGACTCGTGAGCGAGTCGGTGGGTTTTTGACCCGTTCGGATCGATCCAAACGTTTTGGATCGATCTAGCCCATCTTGGATCGATCCATCTTGGCCTTCTATCGATCCGGGCACTCCGCAGGGCAGTTGAACTGCAGCAAAGCAGTTGAGCTGCCGTCGCTCTCCGTTGTCAGAGGAGAGGTCCTCTCCTTCACACTCTCCTTCACCTTCTCCTTCACCTTCCCCCTCCTTCCCTGGCCTTCCCCTTCTCTTCTCCTTCTCTTCTTCCTTCTCTTCTTCTTCCTTCTCCTTCCTTCTCTCCCGCGGTTCTGTTTTTCCTCTGTTTCCTTCCGGGACATCCATCTTCCTCTCCTCCGTTCTCCCTCCTCCGGCCACCGTTTTGGACGTTGTAAAGCTTGTTGGATTCGTGGCAACGAGAGAAAGGCTCCTGGTGTGGTTTGGAACCTCGTTGGTGGCTAGTTTGCGAGGGATCAACCGAGGAATGCGCAGTCCGGTAGTTGTTCTACCTACATGAGTTAATTAATGGTTTTCGTTAGATCTAGCCGTTAGATCTTGATGAAATTGTGTTGTTGGATGCATCTTGTCTATTAGAATTACTGATATAAGTTTCATGATCTTTGGTTGAGATTTGAGTAGGATTTATGCATGATTAATCTTGGATTTTCCGGTTTTCTGCTGTTCTTGAAGAACAGCTGGATTGCGGCGAGTTTTGCGGCTTGTGCATGTATGATCTTGGCTTTTGGTAAACATAAGAGTTGTAGATCCCTTCGTTAGCTTTTTATTCCAGTTTATTTCATATTTTTCCGATTTTGGTACGAATTTTGGTGATTTTTCTCGTGGCCTGCGACGAGGCTGCTCTGAAGCTGGTATGAAGCTTTGGATCGATCCAAATTGTTCCGGATCGATCCCAAGCCGACTGATGGCGTTTTATGCGTTGGTATGAAGCTTTGGATCGATTCAAATTGTTCCAGATCGATCCCAAGCTGACTGATGGTGTTTTATGGAGTTTTGATTAGCTATTTTGATTAATTTTTTCCCGTTAATCCAGCCGTTGGATGTTTATGGATTTTGGATATGTTGATCCCAGCATGTAGACCTATTGGTGGCTAAGTTGGATCTTGAATCCGACATCGTTTGGAGTTCGGATCGACGGGACCAACTAGCCTCTAAGTAGAGGTTTTGGTGTTTTGAATATAATATTATAAGCTCGGATTACAATAATATATTTTTACTGTTCATCGAAGTTTTCGGGGTTGCTTCCCATTGCAGGAGTCCACGGTTGACGGTCGTGGTACCGTCGTAATGCCACCCACTACGGATCGGCTGGCAGCGGTTGGTAGTACCGCTGCAGCGATCCTGTTGGACTTGTATACTGCCTTGACATACTGTTGCATGCCTATTTCCTATTGCTTGTGTATGTTCATATCATGCATTCTCTGTTGTGCATTAGTTGCATAAGGTTAGGGCGTGGGTGATTTGTGGATCGCCGTCCCGAGGCTGGAAGCTCGGATTTAGCCCTAGAACTGGGGTTAGGTAGTTTGGACTCGGTTCGAATTGTGGTGTCCAGTCAAATTTGATGATAGGCTTAGATGATTGGTACACATATTGCTTGGTGATTATAGAGGTCATGTCGGCCTTAAGTCGGATGCTGAGGTGTAGCCGGTGGTCCACTGTGTTGACCCTTGAGTAGAGGGAGTTGCCTACTTAGCGGTGCAGTTTCCCGCCTGCAGTGCCGGTAGCTGCTTGTGGGCCAGCAGTGTTGTTTTCTGCTACTGAGTGCGACCAGACATGTGACCAGCTCGGCTGGAAGACCATGATCGTGGGCCTCAGGGACACGCGGTGGGGTTATGGGACCCCTGTGTACACCCAGATCTTACTTGAGGGCGACACTTTTGTGTTCCCCTTCCTTCTGTGTGACGTATTGTAGAACCCTACTGAGCTTTATGCTCACTCCTACCCGCCCTGCGGTTTACAGGTGCATGTGCCAGCTCTTCTTCAGTAGCCCCTACCGGGCAGGTGTTTGGTGGCGCGGCGGCGTCTGGCGGGGTTTGAGGTCCGGTGATCCCTTCTACACTTTTGTTATAGTTAGTCTCCTTCGGGAGTATGATGTATAAACTGTTGTAACCCCTTTGAGGTTCTTGAATATTATATTATATCTTTTGAGGTTTGAAGTTATTGTTATATTCAGGGGTGTTTATGATTTGTTTAATGAAATCAGTCAGTTGGGGGGGGAACCCCTCGCCACTATTTTCCGCATTTAGTTAGGTTCTGGTTCGCGTCGCCCGGCCCAATTGGGCTTTCGCGAGTCAGGGCGCGACAGGCGATCTTTGGCTTGGCAGCTGGGATTGAGGCTCCTTCTGTCTAGGTAGGGATGTTACCTACTTGTCTTCCAGATTTTGTGAGTTTTGAGTTCGTTGTGATCTTTTGCTTAGATCTGCTAGTATGCATGTTCGTTTTCAATGCAAGTACCAGTTTTGGACCGGCTTGGCCGTGGAACCCGCCAACGTGAGTGCGGTGACTGGGTAAGAGCCGGTGAAGGCGTTGGCCGGCTGAGGGTACACCTGAGAGGAAGATGAGGAAGTGGTTGGATGTGGGGGAGGTAAGGAAAGGAGCGCGGTGGCTTTCAAGGCATCGCTCGGGCTTGAAAAGGGCCAAAAACACAGAGAGAGGAAGAAGGGGAAGAAGACTTGCAAGAGAACTATGGAGAGAAGAGAGAAGTACGGTGGTTGGAGCAAAGACTTGCAAGAGAACTATGGAGAGAAGAGAGGAAGAAGAGGAAGAAGAGGAATGACTTGGAAAATGAATCTTTCTTGAACAATCCATCGTCAGTGGATCGAGCCTGGACTACGATAGTTTTATTCTTTAACTCTACAATACTTCTCTCATTGATCTAAGGGCCTTTAAAAAAGTAAAGCAATACAAGAGTTCTAAAGGGAGTTTAAGTCAACCTTTCTTAATGAGCAAGCTAGATGACTTCCTACACAAGCAAAGGCTAAACTAAGAAAGCAAGAGTCCTATTACAGCGTAGATAACAAAACAAGGAAAGCAAGTAATGGACATAGACTAAGATAGGGTGAGACAGTTGGCTCGTCGACCCACTAGTCGACTCAGGACGATTCACCCAAATTGGTTTGGCTCGGATTAAATTCAGGTCGGGTAGGCTCATGGGCTTTTGGATCCAAGTCGGTCCGACCCTTGGGCCTTAGTCTGAGCTGGAGACCTGTTACAGTTTTATCCGTAACACCTTCTTCTTTTTTCTCTCTAATCGAGCGCTCATCATATTCTATTATGCATTTATCACACCATCAAGATTTGATTTAGAATCGACTTTAATATTACAATTTATTTTCATGTAAGTAATTGTCTACGTTGTGCAAAGCCTAGTTACCAATAGATTGGATTCTTCATATGTTGTAGCCTTTGCACAATAAAAATCAAAAGTTCTTTCTCTTGTTTATATTTGGTCTTAGATTGTAGAGTGCACATTATCATGTTCTTTAATTGGTTTATTTGGTTTTCTTAAACATGAGAATAATCAATGTTAGACATGTTACTGGTAAACATTTGTCTCTTATGGTTTTAGACCTTATAATGTTTGGATTTTCTACTACAGAGATCTATTTACCTATTCATCAACAAAACCAATGTCGATAAAAATCTCAGCTAAAGTGTACAATCTTTTAATTTGTGCAGCAGGTACTCCAAGTTGGTGTTAATAGTTGTAGTGGTCTTGACGAGTGTTGTTGAGCTTTTGGGAAGGGTGGCATTATCTATGCATCCTATGCCTACCTGTTCATGTTACATACTGAGGGAATTTTTGGTGAGTTGGATGGGGGTGATGTCTTGAGTAATGTATGGCAGCTTCCAGTAGGGCCGAGGGTGCGGCAGTTTGTGTGGAAAGCTTTGTTGGGAAAAGCTCCCTGTTAGAGAAACATTGTGGAGACTTTGCTTATCTGCTGATAGGGAATGTCCTCACTGTAGATGTGAACCAGAAACAATCAATCATGTGCTAATTGAGTGCTCTTTCGCCGAGTGTCTTTGGGTTTCTTCTTGCGCAAGATTGGCCAAGTTGGGCTTCGTGGGATGTAGTACAATTCGTTGAGATCTTGCGGCGCTCTTCTTCGGATCAACGATGCAGGAGATTGAAGATGCTTGTGGCATACGCCATTTGGCTAGTATGGAAGAACCGGAATGCATGCGTCTTCGAGGGCCAAGGAGATTCTACGATAGTAGTTGCGCATCGGGCTTTGCGGCATGCAGAGGAGTATGGCAAACAATTCTTGAGGAGATCTAACACTATAGTAGAGGTTTGTGCTGCGAAAATGGCAGTTGTGTGGGTGGATGCATCAAAGTCACATGATTCTGCAGCGGTTGGAGCTGTGTGTGAGGGATGTGATGGAGTTGTATGGTGGTTAAGAGGTAAGCCGATTGATGCTTGCTCTGTTGTTGAAGTTGAAACCATGGCAGTTCTTTATGGACTGCAATGGGCTTTCGAGCATGGAGAGCAGAAGGTGATGGTAGAGTCTGACTCCAAGTGGGTGGTAGAAATTCTAAATGGCAATGGGACTTGGCCGCCTGAGATAGAGCATCTAATCAAGGAGATCTGGGCGGTCTCTATAGTCTTTACTTCCGTTGGTTTTGTTGTTATCCCTAGGTCTGCTAACACTTGTGCAGACAAGGTGGCAAAGTTATGTCGAGCATCTGGCTCTAGTTTTGGTTGGAACGTAGGTGATGACCCAGGTGTCCTTGAGCACCTGTAATTTCTGTTTTGTACTCAACCCTAGGGCTCAACTAACCAAACAAAAAAAGCACAGAGTTAGAAAGTCTAGTGGCAATTAACTTATCGTCATTACATGGCTTTCATTTCCATTAGTATCAGAATTCAGAATTGAGTCTATTTTATAATACCAAAGAGCTTATTTGCTAATATACAATTCCAATCATACAAAAGCATGGAGTAGAATGTTCTTAAGAAGAATTTAAACTCGCAAGAATAGCATGCACTTTATCATGTGTATTTTTAATTAATTAATAAGTCAGGATTTCCTCATATAATCAATTTGCATTCTCAATTCTCGTGCACAAATAAGACTTTTGTATCACAACAAAATAATAGCTTACCTGAATTTTGTGCTTCTTGAGTAATGGGTGCATGAGGGCAGGTTGTTTATATATGTCAACACAATCAAATATGTCTCCATAAATGCTCTGAGAAACAACTAAGTTTCATTTGTTAGTACAGCTAATGACATTTCTCAACATAAAATTTGACTTATAGATCAAGACATTTATTTGATGCTAATAATTTATGATGAATACAAAAGGATTACAATTGGAAATGTCATTGATCTCATCATCATAGTATTGAGAGAAATATGAAACCTTATTGCTACCCTAACGGCACATTTGGTTCGCGCAAGGAATGGGGACGAAATGGGATTGAGGGACGGAATGGGATTGGAGGACGGAATGGGATTGGAATGGGTTATTACCAAGGTGATTTTATGATATCAGGATTGGGAATAGAAATGAAGCATTACCGTGTTTGGTATACAAACAAAAGCCTAGGAATGGAATACGAATGCAATACAAATGACTAAAATAGCCTTTGTACTTAATAAAATGGTGGGGAGCCATATCACCAAACAACTTAACCAAATATGTAAAATGGCTACGAGCTTTGTGATGCAACGCAACCAACGCAACAAAATCTGATCTTGATGCAACGTAACCAAATCCGATCTCCATTGGGGTTGGGGAAGCACACAGATCCGATCTCCGTCGCTGTGGAAGAATGGCAGCTGGCGTCGAGGAAGTCAGTTGCATCGCTGGACCGTCGGTAGGTGCCGATTGGAACTCTTGCTGGAGATGTGAGTCGTGCGGCTAGCGGAGGGGATGGAGCTGCGTCGCGGGACCGCCGTTCACCAAGATCTGGTGGAGTGTTGGAAATGTGGGTCGTGCGGCGTACAGAGGAGACGTCGATATCACTAGAGGAAATCTCGCCGAATGTAGGGAGGTTGATGCGGCGGGCTTGAGGCCTTGGACGGCGACAGACGCTCCCCGTTGGATCGGATCACGAACGACGCTGGAGTTCCACGATGAGATCTCGCTAGATGTGGGGTTGATGTCACTAAAGAAGATCTCGCTGGCTGTGGGATTGATAAGGCGGACTTGAAGCTACACACGGCGGTAAGGGACGCCCACCCATGGGGTCTGGTCCGATGAGGATGCTCCGAGTGTTGGAGCTCCTGCCTGCGCATTTGAGAGAAAACAGCGATCGGCCCCTCTTCCCTTTCTTTCTATCATGTCGGGCGCTGGAGAGAGGTCGCTAGGGGAGAGGAGAAGAGGGAGAGAGGTAGCCGGAGGAGGAGAGAAACATGGGAGGAGAGGAGAAGAGGGAGATGGGTAGCCGAAGGAGAGGAGAAGAGGGGGAAAGGTAGCCGAAGGAGAGGAGAAGAGGGAGAGAGGTAGCAGCATGAGAAGAGAAGACGGAGAGAGGTAGCCGCAGGAGGAGAGAAACAGGGGAGGAGAGAAGAAGAGGAAGAGAGGTAGTCGCAAGAGAGGAGAAGAGGGAGAGATGGAGGAGAAGAGAAGAGGGAGAGAGGTAGCCAGAGGAGGAGAGGAGAAGAGGGAGATAGGTAGCCGCATGAGAAGAGAAGACGGAGAGAGGTAGCCGCATGAGAAGAGAAGACGGAGAGAGGTAGCCGCAGGAGGAGAGAAACAGGGGGGAGAGAAGAAGAGGGAGAGAGGTAGTCGCAGGAGAGGAGAAGAGGGAGAGATGGAGGAGAAGAGAAGAGGGAGAGAGGTAGCCGGAGGAGGAGAGGAGAAGAGGGAGAGAGGTAGCCGCAGGAGAGGAGAAGAGGGAGAGATGGAGGAGAGGAGAAGAGGGAGAGAGGTAGCCGGAGGAGAGGAGAAGAGGGAGAGAGATCGCGATCAAATGGGTAGATTAGTAATTATATTTTCTATTCCCTTAATCGTCAGGAACGGAATGAGCCAGTCCGAGGTATGAGATAGGATTGGCCTATTCCCAAGTTGTCAGAAATGAAGCATTCCATTCCTGACGATAAGTGACAACCAAACAATAGAATGAGATTTGACTCGGGAATTGACCATTCCATTCCCAACCCTTTTGTGCAACCGAACAGGCCGTAAGAGGCTATGTTCGCTTACACGATGAAGAAGGTAGACGGAGAGAAAGAGGGAAAGAGAGAGAAATGGGGATGTCCTTGTGGAGTTTAATATGAAAAAAAAGAATATATGAAAGTGTTAATCTAATGGATACGATTAAGAGTATCAAACGTACATAATCTAATCAATTTCTTTCTCCGATAGCTATGATTAGCTATCCTAGTGAACACTTATATCTCAAAAAAGTTATTTTTATATTCTAGTTAAGCATTAATATCGTTCGTGACAGAAAGGAATAATGATCCCTCCATGAGAACGGAAACCCCATTCCTTTTCCTTTCCTACACTCGAAAGCGAACCAAGGGTTGGGAATCACCATTATCTCTCTCTCTCTCCCATTCCCGAGTTATAAAATATATATCTCTACTCATTAGTTGGAAATTATAAAATACTATCATCTGATTATAGCTACTAAGACTCCAAGAATGAAATCGCAACTTACTAAGAATAAGATGACAAAGAACTATTCTCAATGAGAAGCAATCGACGTTTGGCTATTTAGTGCAATAAATATGATATGACGTTTGGCTATTTAGTGCAATCGACGCCATGAAAGAAGTATTCTCAATGAGAAGCAAAACTGGATAATCTTTAAATAAGATGACAAAGTTACTGGATATATATCAAATTACTGTCGAATGTAATTTCTATACTTAGACATAAAAATATCATGTATCTACGTACCACGATTGTCTTGATATGGTCCACATCTCGGACTTGAGGTACTGACTCTTTGATCAACTCGTCTTTTGGTGATCTTCGCAATCTAGCCGCTTCTCCAAATGCAACAACTAGTAAGAAAACTAAAGAGAAAATTTTCATGTTGTAACCCATATCTCTCACAAAAGCACAAATGCATTCTAAACGGCTGACCCTTACCCTTTAAATAGGCTTTGTTGAAATTATTTGGAAGGGAAGAGTGGGATGCATGCTGAAATTAAATGTAGGTAACTGAATAAGACCGGAAGATTCATCTAGAGGTACTTGGATGGTCATAATTAGATTCTATTACTGGATAAGATTATTGGGAAAGATATATCAGGTACATGCATGGTCATTGTTGGGTCTATGATATCAAACTCACTCAATTAGGTTGGGTTAGTTGTTTTAGACTCACTAGACCAACTAGCGTGGTTTATGTTATAATGATTGAGTTGGGTCATTTTGTAAAGGATGAAAACTATTCTCTTGTGTTGAGAGTGGAGAGGTTAGAGAGGGGTTGGGTTTTCATCTCTTGGTCTTCTTCTTCATCAAGTCTCTAAGGTGGTTGGAGGTTGTTTCTCAAGTTATCCAAGGCAAGATTAGTAAGGTGGAAGAGCTTGTAGAAGGTGGAGTTAGAAGGGTTGTCATTGTATCCAATTAGAGATTGGTAGTATCATCAATCTCTTGTAATCTCTTGATTGATAGTGGATTGATCTCCTTGCCGGCTGCCCGTGGACGTAGCCCCTTAGTGGGTGAACCACGTAAATTTTTCTTGTGTGCTTGTTTGCTCTCTTTCTCCAAGTTAATGTGTATGTGATTTGTCTACCCAAAGCCCAAGATCCTTGGATTTTTCGTGTACTAAGGAGGTTAATACTTTGAGTGTATCTACCTAATCTTCATTGTAATCCTTAGGTGGAGGCTTGTTTAGCTACAGTCATTATTAGATTCCATTGGTGCCGAAGAATACTAGAAAATATTGCTAATAAGATTATTAAAGAATACTATGAGGGAAAAACATTAAAATGAACTGACATTGTTGCGCCGGAAGGCACACTCAATGCAAAAATCCACTACCAATCGAGAAGAAAACAAACCAAACCAGCAAATCCAAAATTGTAATAAAAAGAATAGAGGAAGAGAAAATAGAGAACGCACCAAAGAGCATGAGTATTTACGTGGTTCGGCAATAGCCTACATCTACTGGCGGGACGGGCGATCAATCCACTATCAAGATGAAAGAGTATTACAAGTACATAGCTTATCTCCTAAATCCCTAATATCTATCATCACAAAGATTAGGGTTATAAACCTTATCTCTCTAGAGTTCCAAAGGAAGAAGAGCAAGACCTAAAAATAATCTCTAAAACCCCTATTTATAGGCCCCAAACAATCAAGGATCGGATTAGATTAAAACCTTCCAATTTTTTCGTTTACAGTGTTTTGGATCGATCTAGAGTATGGTTGGATCGATTCACCGTGAAAAACATGAAAACAAGCCTCTAGAAACAGGGTTGGGATTGGGATCGCTCCACTGTAGCTTTGGATCGATCCACTATACAAAGCTACAAACACGTCTCTAGAATATCTTTTGGATCGATCCTAGCTTCAGTTTGGATCGATCCAAGATGCAAATAGAGCCAAAACTCAACAGACATGACATCGTATAATCAAGAAAGGGATGGAAAGATTCCTCAGATACGTGCGTGTCATGATTAGAATCCATTGATGCTGAAGAGTACTTGGAAAGATTGTTAACGAGATTTAAAGAATACTCGGTGGAGAGAGGGCAGTCGATGTATACCGGAGAAGGGGTGACGCAGGCATGATTTGGGCAGAGTAACACGTGCCAACTCTCAAAAATGCCCACAATCGGTCGAGAGAGGGCAGTCGATGTACTATGCCGGAGAAGGACTGACGACCTCACTGAACCGCAGCAGAGAAGCTCTAGTGAGATTCCATGGCAACAGTTTTAGAATGCTGCCAAAGATATTTAGCAACGATTTGCAGCGGAAAAGATCAAAAGCAGCACCCATATACACCACACGATCATCTGGTTCAGATTCCTGTTTTCAAATGTCCAGAAGATAATGAACACCATGATTCAGTTTACATTGTGAACCCAAAAGTAGCATCATTTAGGTCTAAGTTTTAACCAGAGAAGTCTCCATTTCTAAAGTACATCGAAAAATCATACAGAAACATATGCCTTAGGCCACCTTGGCCACAAAGAGCCAACCCGTTCTATGTAACCCTGAGCATCTTTCCTTTCTATTCCAAAAAAAAAAAAAAAGTTGTTGGTACTTGGTACTTTTAATTAGTGGGTCTGCAACAGATTTGTCAACATGATAACAAAGAAGCAGCAAAAAACATAGCAGATTGCATGGTAAAATTCAGTTACAAGAGAAGAGCATGATTGTAAAAGCCTGTGAAATAGCCTTTTGTACTGCTTTCATCTTGTACAATATTAGTGTCATGTCTACTCTTTTCAGCTACAATATGTCATCAGTGACAATGACATAATTCAGCATTTGATAAGATTATGCAAATTATGCAGGCCCCATGACCATCAATAGCACCCAAGTCAAAGTGCACGCATGTAAACAATAATGTCATCAACATCCAACACAAATTGCATATCTACATAAGTTATCAATCCCAACAACCTAAGCAACACCACAAATTATACAAAAACCAGATAACCAATATTCAAATATGAGTACATGGAAAACTTAGGACCTGTTTGGATTGAGGATAAGCATGTACAAAGGATTTGTTGCTAAATAGACCCGCTGTTATTCACTTTTTGCACTTTATGACCCCCTCTCATGTTTTTTTACATAATATGACCCCATACACGTAAGGAACACGTGTATAAACTAATACATGTATAAACAATAATTATACACGTACCATGATACGTGTATAATCAAGAATTATACGCGTATTAATTTATACGTCCTTACGTGTATGGGCTCCTATTATGAAAAAACACATGGGATGGGTCCTAAAGTGCAAAAAGTGAATATCATGGGTCCTATTTGGCAAACAATTCCATATATAAACCCTACTTATGTAGCCAAACATTTTTTTTCACATCCTGCATAACCACCTTGTATAATCATGTGATGCCGGTTGAGAAACTGAACAGGATGAACCAACGAGGAGGCTGAACCAGCGAGACGCCCAAGGCGATCTGAGCGAACCCGATTTCCGTCAGTCCGAATTAGGTCTTCGGACGACCGTGGCCGTCGGATGGCATAACTTTTGATCGAGGTGTCCGATCGGGGCGTATGAGGTGTCGAATCAACTGGCTCGCCGAGCTCTACAAGAATCATCGAAGATTTCTCTGTGATCCAAGGTGTTCCGAGCCCAAATTCCTTTTTCTGATGCCCGAAAATTCAGTTTTATTAAAAACTATCCACATTTGGCGGTTTTTTCATAACTAGTTTTTTTTCCAATTTGAGTAGTTTGATTAATAGTTTGATTGGGATTTGCTCCTATCTTTAGGCAGTTTGAGTTCATCTGTAAGTAGGTTTCTCCTTAATCTATAAAAGGGGATCTAAGGTTTATTTCTGACGTGGTTTTGGATTAATAAAGAATTGGGTAGTTTTCTCCTCTTGAGAATTCTGGTTCTCTCTCCCACAGAAAAGATGGTTGTCTCTCCCGTCGAGAGGCCTCCACCTTCACGCTCACCCTGCGCCATCTTGTTTGTGAATAAATCATCGATCTCGTTCGAACGAGATTTCTATTTTATTTCTGAGCAAAAATATTTGAATTACATTTGAGGAAATTGTAGGCACCACACCCCTGGATTGCCAAATTGGCAAATCTATCATTTACATCTCCGTAGGGAACACCTCCGATTCTAGATCCAATCAAATGAAAGGTTTGCATTTTAAAAAAAAAGAAAGAAATAATGTCTGTGACCGCCACCTTCATTGACAGGATTCTGAAGTTGGAGGAATGTTGTTTGAGTTTTTATTGCCAGAGCTTCGAGACTGTCGGAGTTGGGGAAGGGATTCGGGGGCCCTGACATAGCCTGTCATGACAAATTCTAGTCGTCGATCTCCATCCACTTATGGAGAACGGCTAGGATTTGTCTGGCCACGTCATCCCCTCTCACCTCCCACGATGTGTCACACGTTCTCTTCCGCTCTTCTCACCTCCCAATCCAACCAAGCATCGCCGGCGGCAATCACGGGAAGGAGGGATCGGCAGTCGTTGGCGACGGTGGATGAGGGTTCATGGGAGTCTCGGGCTTCGATCCCCGGGTTGGAAAGTTAGATCCAACAGCGTGGAGGTGAGAAGGAGTGGGATGGCAGCGCTGCTTTTGGAAAAGAAGAGCCACTGGCTGGTGTGGCGACTGGAGGTTGGAGGAAGAGGGGAGATGGTGGTGATGCCGAAGTTGTGGAGCTTGGGATTGAATGGGAACTCTCCGGAGTTGAGCGGCGTTGGCGGCCTGGTCGGAGGTCTAGGAGGTGAGTGGAAGGTGGTAGAGGTAGGCTTGGATATGGCCGTGGTGGAGCTTGGGAGTTCGCCGGAAATGAAGGTGGTTGGAGGGTTTCTAATGGGATTGGGAACTGGTGGCAGTCAGTGGTAGGGAAAGGAGGAGGTTGGTGGACGGGTAGAGAGAGATGGAAGGGCTAATGGTACTGGATGGGGAGATCTCCAGAGATGGCTTGGAAGGAGCCGGATCAATGGCGAGGAGGGATCGAGAGGCGAGCGGGCGATGGATAGATAGATATCGAAGCTGAGACATCCAGGAACCCTCAGGCACCAGCGACGAAGAGGTCGTGGGAGGCCTGGGAAGCGATCCAACGGCTTGGATCTGGACTTGTGGTTGCGGAGACGGCTGATCCAGCAAGGGCGGCACAGTGATGCTTGAGGAGGTGCATGCTGGCGGTGCAGTGATGGTTGAGGAGGTGGATGCCGGCGGCGATCGGGCGACGAAGGGTGCTCGACGAGGCTTGGGGATGTCGAGAGAGGGATCATGAGGGGCTACAAGGGTGTTCTTATGGGGTTTTGGTGGTGCGTCGGGGAAGAGGTACAGGAGGGCGGTGGCTTGGAGTTCAGGGTCGACGAGGGGATTGTCGGCGACGACGATCAGCGACAGGAACTGAGGATGTGGAGTAGCGAGGTTCTGAGGAGGATGGTGGTGAGAGGGGATGATGTGGCCAAACAAATCCTAGCCATTCTCCATAAGTGGATGGAGATCGACGGCCAGGATTTATCATGGCAGGCCCTGGCATAGTTAGGAGTGAGCATTCGGTGTTCGTCCAAAACCGAAAAACCGAAATTATTTTGGTACAAAATAAAAAAAACCGAACCGAACCGAATTCTTTAAAGAACCGAACCAAAATATTTCGGTTTTAAATTGACAAAACCGAACCGATTTCTTTGGTGAAGAAGAGGGGTTGCTGGCCAGTTGCGAGGTCATTGTGATGTAGAAGGACAGTTGCCGGCAGCGTCCGACCTTGGAGACTGGAGTTGCGTAGGAAGCGCCATGGGGGTTTGCTAGTGGTTTTAGGGGTAACTTGAGGGTGCTAGATTGGTGGAAGACATATCGGAGGTAGGAGGAAGAGCTAGGGTAGGTGTAGGCGAGTGGGGGAGAATAGAGGAGATCCGGCGAGGGTGGAGCGGTGTCGACCGGGGCATGGCCGCTGGTTGCTGGTGTCTGGCGGCGCTGGAGGGCCGAGGATAGAGAGGGTGAAGAAAAGGGGGGTTGCGGAGGAGGCCGGTCTCAGATGAGGGAAAGGGATGAGAGAGAGGGAGCCGATACGGCTGTGATCTGGTGGCGGTAGTAAAGTTGAGCGACGCCGAGCGAGGCTGGGCCACTATTTGCCGGCGTCTGGCGACGCTGGAGGGCTGGGGATAGAGAGGGTGAAGAAGAGGGGGGTTGCGGAGGAGAGATCGTGGAGTCCCAAGTTGTAATAGTAGTACCCTGGCCTGGATGCCCAGTGGGATTGGAGGCGGAGGCGATGCTGGTGGTGGTGGGAGGGAAGGATCCGTTGAGAGATCGCCAGATTGGGGCGTGGAGTATGCGGAGAGGGTGAAGGGGTTGGGGTAGCCGATGGAGATGGTGGAGCTCGGGTGGAGGACGGGAGGAGCACGAGCTCTTCGACGTCTTCGTGGCGGACGCGAGGAGCGACTGGACGAGGCGAGTCTTCGTGGCGGACGCGAGGAGCGAGGTCGAGGCATGCAGGCAGCGGAGGAGGAGGTGGGTGAGAATTGAGATTTGGTTAGACTAGTATGGGTAATGGGTAATGGGTAATGGTTGTAATGGGTTAGACTGGACCAAAATAAACCGAATCGAACCTTGGTAGCTGGTTTAAGTTCGGTTTTTTGGTTTTACCTGAAATTTTAAATTCAAAACTGAACATAACACTGAACTATTTACGTATTTGAAAACTAAACCGAACCGTTTGAACTGAAAAACCGAACCGATTGGACCGAAATAATTCGTTTCGGTTCGGTTTGGTTTCAGTTCGGTTTTGCTCACCCCTAGCCATAGCTATTGCTATGTGAGGGCCCCTGAATCCATTGGGGAAGACGTTATCCGAATGTCGGAGCGTCACAGCCGATGTTTCGAGGTTATTGGAATCGAAGAACATCGTCCGAGAAGATCTTCAGATGCTTTGTCGTAGGAGCCTCATGGCCGTTGGAGTTCGGAGGATGTTGTCCAAGCGGTGAAGCTAGTGCCGTCCAAGCGTCGAGGCCTATGAAGTCAAGGGAGTGCCTGGATCTTCACTGTCGAATCTTTTGATTTGAGAAAGCACCTGGATCCAATCTCCATCGCCGTCGAGGAATGGCAGCTTGGGCCAAGGAAGCCGACTAGAACAGAGGATGTGCGGCAGGGATGGAACTGCGTCGCGGGACCGTCGTTCACCAAGATCTGGTGGAGCGCTGCTTCATTGGCCCGTCGGGAGAGATGAAGAAGGCATGATCGATCCTTCTTGAGGCGTCATGCTTGGCCCGTGCATGATCAATCATCTGGTGGAGATTGATCGATCATCTTCTTGGCTGGCATAGACGAGGTCCCAGGTCACGAAGATGATCAATCATCCTGGAGGGATGATCCATCCTTTTTGGCTTGACAGGGACGAAACTTCTGGTTCACTAAGAAGATCGATCATTTCTTGGCAATGATCGATCATGTTAGTGACAGGAAGGTGTTTTCATTGGTTTTTCCCCGCCGGTTTTTGCATGTACGGGTTTTCTTTACCGCTTTATACCTGTACATATGATTAAGCATGTTAGCCCCATATTGAGGGGTAGTGGTGAACCGGGAGAGTCATAACTCACGGGATTGTGTAGAATAAATGGTCTGGTTGCCCTCCTGCTTTCCTTAGCCTCGCATGCCAGCGTGCGCCGAGGGCATAATTATGTTGTATTGATAGCCATGTTTGTCGGGGTTGTATCCCGTTGCTAGTTGTTCTCTGTGAGCTAGCTGGCAGTTGGTGGTGTTTCCACTGCAATAGTTCCTTGACTTGCTTACCTGCTCACCACCCCGGGCCGACAGCGTGCCGAGCCCAGACCCTGCTTTATATCATCACATGTGTTGCATGCTTACTTGCTTTCCTGCGTATGTTCATAGCATGCATATGTTTGTGCATTAGATGCATAAGGTTAGGGCATGGGCGATCTGTAGCTCGGTCCAGGATTTGGTGGTGCTCAGTCGATCTCTATGATAGGTTTAGATGACTTGAATACTTGTTGATTGAGTTTTAGAGGTCATGTCGGCTTCGAGTCGGGTATTGAGGTGTAGCCGGTGTTCAGTTCTCTTGTCTCTTGAGTAGAGGGTGTGCCTACTCAGCAATGTTGGTTCCCGCCTAGCAGTGCCGGTTTCCTGCTCGTGAGATGGCAGTGTTGGTTTCCTGCCTTTCTGAGGGTGACCCAGTATGTGACCAGTTCGGCTGGAAAACCATGACTGAGACCCCTCAGGGACACGCAGTGGGGTTATAGGGCCCCTGTGTACACCCAGGTTTTGCTAGAGGGCGACACTATTGTGTTCCCTCTTCCTTCTGTGAGTCGTAGTGTAGTTTCCATGCTGAGCTTAGTTGTCCATTCCTACCCGGGCTGCGTTTTGCAGGTGCATACGTTAGGTTCTCTTCTATGGCCCCTACCGGGCAGCTGTTGTGCGGCGTGGCGGCGCCCGACGGTGTTTAAGGAGCGGTGATGATCTATTTACCCTTTTTGTTATAGTTAGCTTCCTATAGGAGTATGATTGTATAATTAAATTCCCCTCTTCGAGAATTTTATAGACTTGTATCTTTTGGATTGTATCTTGTCGTTTTGAGGTTTCTGTATTCTATTTGTTTAGTGAGGGTGCTTGAGGATTGTTTAGGGAAATAAGTAGATTAGAGGGAACCCCCGTCAAAAAATTTCGCAGTTAGTTAGGTTCCGGTTCGCGTCCCCCAGCCCGGTTGGGCTTTCACGGGTTGGGGCGCGACACGACGGATCCGATGAGGGAGCGCTGGGTGATGGAGATGGGGAATGCCGTCCAAGACCTCGCTGAGTGTGGACTTGATGCCGCGTGTTTGAGGTTGTGAATGGCCGTCGATGATGAGGATGCGCCGGGGGTGCTCATCCTGCTTGATCACCCGAGAGGATCGCCGGTCGATCTCCTTCTCCTCCTCCTTTCATAGTTGTCGCTAGACGCGGGGTTGATGATGAGGCGCCAGAGAGGGTGATGCCGACGTAGTATGGGTTTCTCCAGATGTGGGGTTTGATGCGGCGGGCTTCGTGGTTGTGCACGGCGGGTGAGGGGTGACGGACGCTCCCCCCTTTGGATCTAATCCGGCGACGGACAGTTCCCCTTTTGGATCGAATCATGAACGGTGTTGATCCTAACCTTGTTTTGATGATGCCAATATACATTAAATGATAAAATATATGTTTAATATTTATGACCCTTTTAATTGAAAGCCTTAAATTCAACATTTGAGTTATGATTGTGCTAACGGTCGATGCATAGATCGACCGTGGGAATGCGACGGTCGATCCATAGATCGACCGTGGGGTTGTACGGTGGATAGACCAAACTTGGCAAAATGAAATGTTGGCTCGCGGTCGATCGGAGCATCGACCCTGGGAAGGCATTTTCTTGACAGAGCCTGATAGTCGATGCGACGGTCGATGGACCGGTCGACCGTGAAGTTTGGATATTGTGATTTTAAATGTTGTAGGCTTACGGACGATGCAGCGGTCGACCGTGGAGTATGATGATGAAAAGTGAAGAAGCGACGGTCGATCGGAGCATCCACCCTGTGAAGCATTTTTCACAACAGAGGCTCACGATCGATCTGGCGGTCGATGGGTGGATCGACCCTGGCTCAAGAAGGCTGAGTTTTGGTACCTGACGGTCGATGTGGTGGACGATGCATGGATTGACCGCCAGCAACATGCAGAGTAAAAAACTAACCGTTGGAGAGTTCCAGGGAGCCGTTGGAGGCGTTTGTTGAGCTATTTGAAGGCCAGATATAAGTAGTCTTTTGTTGTAAACTTGCCAGAACTATTATTGATATTTTTGAGATCATTTGGGCAAGTCTAAGCAAGAGTTTTCTACTCATTTCTCTTTGACCTATAACCTTTGTAAACCTTCTTTGAGTGTGAAGAAGTATATTGAGAGCAACCCAACAGTTGTTGGTTGTGATTGTAAGGTTACCAAGCACCAGAAAGCTTGGGGGAAAAGCTTGTAAAGATTTGCAAGTAGTGGAACCTTGATCGATTACAAACGCTGTCGTTAAAACGTTGCAAACTCAATCAAATATAAATTTATAATCCTTATTCAATCACTACACTATTAGGTAGAATAGCGGTGAAGTCGGGAGTCGATCCACATGGAAAACGTTGGAAACTGAAATCAATTCTCGAAACCCTAAAACTAAGGAAAAGAATCAAAGACAGAATAAAGTTATCTAATCTAATAAATAAAAGAGAAAAAATGTTGATTGATTTGAATCAATGGAGTAGTTGCTTAGGAATTACTCAATCCGCCCTAATTTCATTATTAGTTTTCTCTAGTTATCATCTTGTTCCCTTATCTCAACATTATGGATCATATGGCTACAAGCTCACATGAATCCCTAAAAGAAAGCTAATGTTCCCAACGGCATAACCTATCTTTGCTTGGCATAGATTGTCTTTGGTCCTACAATTACATTAAATTATACTACTCCTAATGACCTTGGCACAACCTATTTTCGCGTAGCATAGCTTATCTCAAAGGCAAACCAATGACTTCATGAAAACCATCTCATAAATCTCTACAATTAATCACAGAAATCATGTAGGACTGAAAGTACGTCAAGGGAACTCAGTTCCTTCAACTCTATTAACAATAAAACCATATTAATGAGATCATGCATCGAGAAGTTCACAAGAATCCAACTAAAGAAAAACCAAAACTACACTAGGGTTTCATGAATAATCCTAAGTATAATAATTAGCAACTCATCTTTTGGATGAAAGTTATCGGGTTGGAGTAGGAAGCTGTCACCATCCACATCCTCTCCGTCTTCTTCTTCCTCCACCAAAGATTGTCAAAACGATGCTTATTTTTGGCCAGCCAACACCTTCTTATATGTGTATTCCCGGAATTAGGGTTATGGGTTGAGTTGGACCTCTAGTGCAACTCAGATTTCCTGGTTTAATTCTGACAGGCTCTTCCGGTCGCGACTGGGTTCAACCCGTCCGGAATTTGGAAATGTGCTCAACGTGAAAGAGGTAGATTCGGAAGCCTTCTATCCTGTCCCGAAGATTTGACATTATTTGGACTTATATGGAATATGTGGCGAATATTCTCCTGAGAACGTCGGACCAGTTTTCCAGCAGCTATATATCTTTATCTTCTTCAAAACTTGTATTAATCCATCATGCGTCTCAAACAATGTCCAACATAAAAGTTGTAGGTCTTGACGTCGTCTACGACATACTAAATTTCCAGAATATTTGGACTTATACAGAATATATAGAGAATATTCTCCTGACAAGCGATGAAGCAGTCTTTATCACATAAATTCATCATTTTAGTCGAAATTCTTATATTTCTTCTAAAATCATGATTAAAACTATTAAATACAACTACTCTAGGCCTAACAAAGGTAATTTAAGGGGTTTAATTATGAATAATTTGTGACTTATCAAACCTCAAGGAGGACCTTGAGAGAAGTCGACGTAGACCAAGAGTTGGGTCGAATCACTATAAAATCGATGACATCTCTCTAACCTTTCTTTCATATATTCTTGCATGCTAATTTACTTTTGTTTCATCTCATTTACAAGCATTTAAGGTGTTAGATCTCTCCTACCTGATTTTTCCATTAATCTAGTTTTTCGAAAAGAGTCTAATTCACCCCCTCTTGGACCTTCAAACGAAGCTACCAGGTGCTGGATCGACGAAGAAGGATGCACAGACTGCTCTTCTCCTGCCTTTTTTTATCTCCCTTCTCTCCTCCCTCTCTATTTGCCAGCCCCCTCTCTGTTCGCCTCTCCTTTCCTTTTATAGGCGTTTGGATGTTTGTTGAGAGGTTGGTGAGATACGTGGGAGCGTATCATGGGATCCTGGGGGTGTTGAGATTTGGTTCCCGGGTGTGTCGTTGGGAAGCTGAGGTATTAGGATTTTTTTTTAACCATCAGATGAGAGAGTTAAGATTTGAGCTTTCAAATTTTAAACGTGTCTTTTAAATTTGAAGTTCATGTAAGAACTTATTTAAATTTTAAACATTTATTAAAAATTCAAGTATTTATCTCAAATTTGAATAATCGTTTAGGCATCGAATATTTGTCCAAATTTTAAATAAATTTTAAATGTCTTGTTTGAATTTTAAATTTAGATGTTTTATGTAACATTTTGGAGAATTTACTGAAATATCCCAGGACATGCCGGGTGTAAATTACCAAAACACCCTTTTTATCGGTCATGTGTATTTTGGACCGAAATGACCACATTTTAGGCCGTGACATCCTTGAAAATGTAGAATAACCAAGAGAGAAGTGATTGGGGTACATGTCACGTAGGCATGTGCATCGTACATGGCCACTTTCAACGGTCCAGATCCACTCACATCCGCTGGTCCCCATCACTTAAGCCAATAATACATGACCACCTCAACCATGTGCAGTGTACATGGCTTTCAGCCATGTACACAAAACTTTTTTTTAACCAAGATACCCCTGAGGGTTAATGATAGAGGTAGAATGATCGATATACCGCTGGGGTTTTAAATGACCAAAATACCCTTTGGTTTTTGTTGTTCATGTAGTATCCATATATATTTTGGAGGAATGTGCCCTTAAGGTGAACGAGACCTTCAAAGGTTGATATGTATGGATTTCTATATAATCATCTCCTGAGAGGTGAAAATGACCAAAATGCCCTTAAAGTGAACAATTTGGGGAATACCTTTAAATTTCTTTTTGTAGTTTATGAGGGATGTAATTTAAATTGCCTAAAGGATGATGTAAAATATGCAGAGCACATATTTTACCATAATTCCATGAATATCCCTGGCGGGTTAAAATTACCAAAATGCCCTTCGGTTCGTGTAGGATGCCGTCAGAACCAGATTAGGTTAATTGGGTTTTGATCAGAGAATTTGAATATATTATTTAGTCACATTTATGAATTTAATGTGTTTAAATTTAAAGGCATATATGTAATTTCATAAATGCTACGAAATCAGGGCGCAAACAAAACTGGTGTCAACAAATATCGTCAACCATTGCACAAGTATCACTTATGTAATGTTTTTTATCACATCCAGGAAATAGGATAGTGGATGAATAGCTTACATAACTATGCTTATTTGACCAATTTACCCCTGCTTTTAACGCTATTTAGCTGCCTTTACTGTCTAATCCCCCGATACCCTCCCTCTCCCCCCTTCTCCCTCTCGGATCTCCTTCGTCGCCGCTGCCAAGAAAGACCCCATTCGCGGCGGGCAGCCATCTCGCTGCCGCCGGACTGGATCTAGCTCCACCAACTCTCTTTCCTCCTCCCTCTGCTCATCCCCCTCCCATTGCACTCGGTCCTCTTTCTCCTCCGCCTCCTCTGCTGCCACTCCCTTCTCCATCCCCTTCTCATGGGAACACCAACTCGCCGTCCCCAAGATCCCGGAGGAAAAAAAGGGAGGCCATCGAAGAAGAGATCGGAGGGTTGAGATCTGTTTGTTTACTTAGAAGAGGGGAGCGGGGAGGTTGAGATCGAAGGAGGGGGGCTTCTTCTTCTGGCCCTCGCTTCTCTCCTTCCGCGCGATCGCCACCGCGGCGCGGTGGTGGCCATCATCATCTTCTTCTCCATCTCGCCTCTCACCAGCACCTCCATCGCCTCGAATCTGTACCCGTAGTACTCCGATCCACTACCCGGCGGCCCTAGGAACAAATCACCCCGGTCCGGCGCGCATGCCGACCTCCACGCAGGCATGGCGCTCCACTCCCCCAACGTCCTGCCACCAGCTGGAGGCGCAGCCGCGGCGACCGTCACGACGTTGGCCGCGGAGGAGTTCTCGAAGGCGACGATGGTAACTTGGGAGTAGCCGATGTTCGTCTTGGCCTTGGAGCCGTGGAGGCTACGGTCGGCCTCGTCATACGCTCGCGTGGCCTCCTCGGCGGTGTCGAAGCCCCCCAGCCACTTTCTCGTCTTCTTCCACGGATCCCTTATCTCCGCTGTCAATCTCCCCCACGACCTCTTCGTAATCCCCGGGTAGTGCCCCTCTCCCCCACCGCCACCGCCACCACCTCTGATAGATCCTTATCCTGGTCCACCGCCGCCGCCGCTGCGAACCCCTCCTTCCTCAGCCGCAACGTCTCCACCGCCGCTACCGCCTGCTACTTGGCTCGATGAACGATCCGCCGCCCCCCAAACAAGCCAGCACTGTCCCGCCGTTGCCAAAGCCCACGACCTCCTAGTCGTTCGTCTTCATCTCTCAAGACCCACAGTCGCTGACCTCCTAAGTCCGCCAGCTACGCCATCCAACGACGCGATCCAATCCATTGGATCGACTTCCCGAGCGAAGGTAACCCCTCCTCCGTTAGTCCCGGGCTCCGGCAAGGTTCCTAACCGCCGATCAAGCTCCGCCTTGTTCTCAGCCGTCTCCGTCAAATCTCCACCCACATCCATTCACACATTTTCGTAGTAATTAAATAACTAAATTATTAAGGATAATATATTTTGGCCTATTAATCGAACTTTGGTAATTAATAAAGCAATACAATAGCATTGACATGAAGAATTATTAAGCAAAAACATGAAATAAAAAGAATGGTAGTTTTGGTATTTTGCATCTAAAGACAGTTATCCATGGAATTTATCTCATAATTTATGCATGATAATAAATCAAACATCTTTTACTTATGCAAGTATGTCATAAAGTTATCATTGCATAAAAGTTATGTTATTTACTATGTAAATTTATCCTATCCTTAATCCAAACGAGTCCTTAGACAGTTCATTGAATATATCGATTCACAGGAAATTGGTCTTCTCTTACTTTTCCTCTCATCCTTAGTCGGACTGGAGCAAAAAGGGTTGAAACCTTAGACGTATCATAGATTGTTGTGACAGTTCCTATGAAAAATAGGTTCTCTAATTGGTTTGAATAAAATACCGTCGACTTCTAATTATGTTACTTAAACTGCATACATGTGTTGATATTTCGGGTCCAATTAATGTTTCTAGGTTGTTCTTTTAAGGATCATAATCTCCATGCTTCTAAATGTGATATGCTTATGCGGGCAAGCCAAAACATACCTTGTGAGCAGAATGCAAGTGTGGTTGCAAAATGCACACTTGTCTTTTTCCATTTGACTGTATCTGTCATGGGTTGTCTTAATTTGTTTTGCAAGAACCATATTTTATATGAGATATGCATTTTATATTTGATGATTTCCCCAAATAAGTGTGGGCTCTGTGTGGTCTCTGTGAACTCTTTAATCTTATAGGACAATAAAGGAGGCAAGCCATATCTTTGTTGTCGAACATTTATCTTATATGACTACAAGATGATACACCAATTATCATACAGCACTAATCAATAGTAAACCATATTACTTGTGATGAGCATTGACACATATGTAGAATGTAATGCACCTATAGTTGACATTGATATATGATGTATTCAAGCATATTACATTTAAGCCTAAAGATGGTATGGAATTTGATAGTATGGATCATGCATGGGAATTCTGGATACGGTATGGTAAGAAAATGGGGTATGGGTCATCCATGTTGAGATAAAGAGGATATTTTGTTGTTCAAGAGAAGGGAAGCGGGGAAAAGATAAAAGAGAGAGTGAAGATGTACAACGTCGGTGGGGTACTCGAGTCAGGTGTGAGACGAAGTTGGATGTGAGACTTGTGAGGGGATCAAACAAATGTACTGTGCATCAATTCATAGAAGAGCACAACCATGATCTCGAGCCTAAAGAAACAAGGCACTTGTTGAGGTGTAATAAAGAAGTAACCGAGGTGCAGGGTAGAATGATCGAAATGGCACATTATGCCGGTTTAAGGCCCATGGACACACATGAACTAATGGTGATAGAGGCTGGGTGAAGAGCTTGTGTTGGCTACACTACAGAGGATCAGAAATCATACCTTCGAGATAGGAGACAACGATGTATGCAATATGGTGAGGCGGGGGCCATCTTGACATACTTTAAAAATAAAAAAATGAGAAATTCTTCATTTTTTAGTGATATGCAGTTGGATACCGAAGACCACATCACGAAAATGTTTTGCGCTGATGCGGAAATGGTTGTCAATTACCAAGTTTTCGGTGATGTGGTTACCTTTGATAAGGCATAAGGCATATAGGACAAACAAATGCTTGTGACCATTTGGGGTTTTCACTGGGTTTATGCTAGTCCTCGAGCAAAGAAAATATAAAAAGAAAGCAATAAATCTAACTAGCCACTTTCGTAGGTCTCACGATTGCACTTAGCATGTACAACAAGCCTTTAAACCCCTGGGTTACCCTAGTGGAGGAGTTATAGTCTCCTGAGGGTTTTCAGGGATGACACCCACAAACATCTATACATCCCCTTAAATATATCATCAGAAATCAATTATAATATTCATCAACTCTAATGCATGAAATAGAAATACTATCTATGAATACACCCTTCAACTCATAATCACATAAAAACATAGAAAATCTTTCCTCCCAAGAATTACGCATTTCTCTTAAGGAATTAGTATTTTCTCTTAAGGAATTAGTATTTTCTTCCATTTCCTTCAGCATCGCCAACATTTCTGGTTGAAATTGCCGACTAGGGTAGGTATGACCTCTAAAATCCGAGTAATAAGAATATGAATATGAATCATAGGCCGGGTTTGGGAAACCATGAAACTGCCAACTAGGGTCGGTATGATCTCTAAAATCCGAATTATAAGAATATGAATATGAATCATAGGACGGGTTTGAGAAACCATATATGTCATTATTGTAAACGGGTTCATAACCAAAAGACAAATCATCATTCCATATGTCACCCGGTGGCATATTATAATTCGGGTCCATAACCAAGGGGGTTTTTTTTTTTTAATGAAAATAAAGATCACTATAGCACAAAAATTAACTAAAATCACTCCCCGGCAACGGCGCCAAAATTTGATGTGCTGTCGCAGGCACTCAAAAATAAATCCAATACTCTTCAAAACAAATGTAGTAGTGCGAGTACGAGTCGATCCCACGAAGAGTGTTTAGCCTAGTTTTGTGCTAAGTGAACAAAAATAGGGGGGTTTTAAACGTGAGGAAACAATAAAGAAATAATCTAAAGCGAAGAAACAAGTTAAATCAAGAGAACAAACCTTGGTCTGAGTCAACATCCACCATCGGAATCCAGCAACTGATCATAGATGCAAGTATCAATCAATTCATACCATGAATATTCACCGTTCGAATTAAATTCGAATCTCTCCTTGATCATAGTTAATTAGAAACAAGCGATCTAATCAACCCTAACTACTAAACAACCTAAGACACGCGCTGTAGATTTAATCTAGTAGCAGTGTTAAGAATAGGGAGATCGATGAAGCTAAACAACACAAGCACAGGCGGTTGCATTTAATCTAGTTGAATATTCTTCCTAAGACCTAACAATCTGTGAAACGCAGTAGATTATTAAACCCTAGTTGCTTCGCAGATTAGAGGGATCAAACAATTCCGGATTTGATATCCAACCTAGCAATAGATCGCAATGAATAATAAACTAGTAGCGCTCCTAGCAATTAGACAAGACAATCATGAAGATTTAATCACAGAAGAACATCCAATACTCATGTATAAACTGAACAATAAAAATAAATTAGATCTCACAGTTTCATTGATTCCGAGGTTTCAATCTCCTCGACCAAGGATCAAGATTTAGCCACGCAGGGCCATCGAGAACAATCCTCAAAAGATTCCAATAAACAAGATAAAACCTAGAAAAAATATAAAGGAGGAGAAAGAGCGGCCAAAAGTGTCCAAGAATCCCCCCTCAAACCCTAGAAAGAGTCCTATTTATAGCCTCAAGTGTATCCACCCTCGGATTAGATCACAATCGTTGATTTTCTTTACTGGAAAAGTCCGATCGATCCTTCTCGGGGTGTCGGATCGATCGGTCTCATTAAAAATCTTCAATTTCTAGTTACGCCCGAGTCTGATCGATCGAACTATGGGCGCTGGATCGATCGGATGCGTAAAAATCCACCTTCTCTAGCTATTTTTGAGTCCGATCGATCCAACTTTAGGTGTCCGATCGATCGGACCCCTTAGGATGGATGGATGGATCGATCGGACCATGTTCAGCCAAAAAATACATGTTCTGTCACGATTCTGCATAGTTGGATCGATCCAACCTGGGGTGTCGGATGGATCCAACTTTCCAGCATATTACTGTTCTGCCATCCAGACTGCGCCATTGGTACTAAAATTGCCGTAACTTTCTCTAGGAAACTCGGAATCACGAACCGTAAAATTCTCCAGAATCTAGACTTTAAGAGATTTCCAACCATATATGGCACATCATTTGGTTCTTCATGACCAGGTCCAGATTAATCTTTAAAGTTGATCCATGCACTCTTTTAAGCTTCTTTTCGACTTAAGGACTTCAATTGCATCCTAAATCAAAATATAAGAATAATGAGTGTATTTAGGAACTAAATAAGCATAGGAGACTAAGTATTAAGGGATAAAAATATAACATTATGCATTCTCATCAGTCCCGGCGGCAAGGAGTTGTTTTGATTGTGGAGGAAGCTTCGTGGTGGCCTGAGGAAGGTTATGGAGGTGGTTTGGGGCGGTGAGCGGCCGTGAATGGCGGTGAAGACGACGGCGGGGGGGCTCACCGGCGTCGAAGGAGAAGGTGGCGAGAGAAATGAAGGACGGGGATGAATAGTTGGAAGGTTGGCGGAGGTATCGGTGGTATTTTTAGGGGCTGGGGACGACCGGAGAGGTGGCGATGGGCGGCGGTGGTCGTCGGCTCGGGGATGAGCTGACGAGCCGAGACGACGAGCCGCGGGGATAAGAAAAGAGCAAGAGGAGAGAGAAAACTCAAAGAAAATAAAGAAAATTCGGAAAAATAGGAAAAAGACGGAAAAAAACGAAAAAAAAATCATGGAAAATCCTAAAAATTAAGGAAAATATGGGAAAAAAATATAAAACTTGGGTTGCCTCCCAACAAGCGTGCAATTTTAAGTCTTTCGCTCGACTTCCCGAAAAGGTGCCATTATAGCATGGATCCGTCTAAATGACGAAATCGATCACCCCACTTAGAATAATTTCCTCCATATAATGCTTGAAACCAAACCCAACCCCACAGTAAATCAAGTAGTTGATGATGCAGGCTAACAAAGTTTTTCCTCCCAACAAGAGAACTAGAGACCCCACCCTCTATAAAAGGCAACCTATCATCATGTTTCATTTTGCAACCCGGTCTACAGTATGTGTCCTCCAGAATAGTGAAACTATCAATCGGGTGAACCGGAAGTGAAAGGTCAAATATAGATAAAAGACGCGGTGAAAGCAATGATGATGGTGCAGATATAGAGAAAAGAGGAGGTGGCTCAACCTTAGGATATACTGCCGCATCTGTACAAAGATGAGTGTCGGCATAATAAGCACACAATTGCCCCGTATCTATCACAGGTGCGGGAGTAAGAGATAACGGTGGAAGGTGCTCAACCACCCAAGAAATAGTTTCAGACAAGATGTGTGGTTTGATGTCATCTTTCGATTGTGCAGTGTCCCGATTAACATCATCAGAGTCAGAAGCAAAGGCATTCAAAATGTCAGACAGAATGTCATTATTTAATTCAACATCATCATCCTCAGAATCATACTCATCCCAAATTGTAGGCAATCTATCATCATGCAGTTTAAGATCATAATCATCATCGTCAGAATCATACTCATCCCAAATTATAGGCAATCTTTCATTGTGCACTTTAAGATCATAATCCTCATCGTCATCAAAGTCATAAGCCCTCGAAATTGCAGATAATCTATCAGTCATTCTAACAGGAGACTTATCATCAAAGTAGTCAATCAAACTATCAACATGGAAGCATTCATTCTCACGCTCAGGCAAACATGTAGTCTTAAAGACGTTCAGTTTAACATGCATATGACCAAAAGAGACATCCATGACACCAGTTCTACAGTTGATATTCGCATTTGCTGTAGCCAAAAAGGGACGTCCTAAGATGATAGGCACGGTTTTTTTACAGTGAACAGCGGGTTCCATATCCAAGACGACAAAGTCGACTGGGAAAAAGAAGTTGTCCACCTTCACTAAAACATCTTCTACAATGCCTCTAGGAGTCCTAATGGATCTATCAGCCAATTGTAGACTGATCAGTGTCGGTTGGAGTTCTTCCATCCCAAATTCCTTATAAAGGTAGTAGGGTAAAATATTAACACTGGCTCCTAGGTCGAGAAGGGCACCATCAATCTGGTAGTCTCCTATGCAACAGGCTACGGTAGGAGTACCAGGGTCTTTCAATTTGGGTGGAGTGTCATGTTTCAAAATCGAACTGACTTGTTCAGGTAAAATGGTTTTCATGTCCCCTTTGTGTTTTGTCTGGCGTTTATGAGTGCACAGGTCCTTAAGAAACTTGGCATACGAAGGGATCTGACGAATAGCCTGAAGCAAGGGTATGTTGATGTTGACATGTTTGAACGTTTCAAGGATTTCTTCAGTAGCTCTTCGGGCTTTGATGGTTGGGTACGGGTCCTTAAGAGCTTCAGGAAAATGCACCTTAGGGATATACTTGCAAGAATCAGGTTCTCTAGAATCAGATAGGCCAGTATCAGGTGAAGAATAAGAATCATCTTGGGATGGACGATTGATCTTCGGATCGGGCGTTTGATCATCCAGATTGATAGGTTCACCTATTTGGTTATCTACTGTTTTGCCACTTCTGAGGGTCACCACGGCTTTGACACTCTCAAAGTTTTGGCTTTCTACATAGTGCTGGCCTCTCAGGTTGGTGACAGATTGACTTGGCAAGTGATCTTCCTCTCTTTTGGACAAGATGTTAAAAAGTTGACCAACTTGTTTTTTTAAATTTGAAACGGATTGAATCGTTAAAGATAAGTTGTTTTTCAATATGAAGACATCACCTTTGACAGTTGAAATTTCGACCTTCATGGATGACATGTCCCTATTGAAATCACCTCTCATCTCAAAAAGTGTACTCATGATAGAATTTAAAGTGGGCTCAGTTGATGATTCAGGAGGAGGAGGTTGAGACGTATTCTGTGGATAATGTGAAGAGTACCCAGGGATTGGATTTGCAAAAGACTTAGGTGGGTACTTGAGAGTAGAATTTTTAGCTAGATTGTTTTGCCCTTGAAAGTTACTTGACGGTTGTGGCCAACCTGAATTATAGGTATTCGAATAAGGGTTGTTCTGAGGTTTGGAAAAACCATAAGTTGCATTAACTTATTCCTGAACAAAGTCAGGGAAATTGGGGGCCAGATGACAATCAGTGATATGATGACCAGAATTAAGGCAAAGGGCACAGGTTTCAGAAGAAGTGTGAGGTGATTGTTGAGTAAGAGTTTGACCTGTTTTCAACTGATTCAACTTTTTAGTTAGGAGGGCTACTTGTGCGGAGAGACTTTGGAATTCAGAAATTTCATGAATTCCCCGAGAATTACGAACAGTGGTAGACCGACTCCTAGAGACTGAGGCATTGTGTTATGAATTTTCAGCAAGGTTATCATACATTTCCCAAAGAGCATGCCATAGCTTACTAAGAACAACACCCCCGCAGCAGGCTTCGACCATTGTCCTATAACGATCATTAAGACCATTATAAATCGAGTTTGGAGCTAAGGTTTGAAGCCAATGTTTAGCCTTGTCTTTCAAAGAAAAAGGGAATAGCTTGAGTCTAAAGGCATCATCATTAAAATGCTGAAGTTTGAACATAGAAAGGATTTCAAGAAAACTAGCAATGTGTCCATAGGGATCCTCATTCTCACGCCCATAGAAAGAAGGTAAGGCTGTAATCCAGTTAGGCTTAATCTCATAATGTGTAGCATTGATGGTAGGTGGGTTGAAAAAAGAAGCATCGGTATAAGGTCCAGGTAGGAAGTGATTCCTAATTGGGACTTCTCTATTATTGTGATCATTTCCACCCCTACCCATATCATCATTAGGATCAATGACATGTTCCTCGTGTTCAGCCATTACGGATTGCAAGTTGCTTATGGCTTCCTGGTAATTACTTAAAGATTTCTGTCCTAAGGCTCTAGCTGTCCTGAGTGTGGCCTCTATTTCTAGATCCAAAGGTTCCAACGGATTATGTAGGGATCGTCTACCTTGCATGCAAGATCACACCAAAAAGAGAAAAAGAAAACAGAATATTCGAAGGAGAGGAGAAAATCTGGAAAACAACGATTGAAACGAAGAATTTTAAGGCAATAAGGCTTAGCTGACTGTGCAGTTCCGATCGGTCGGTTTCCAGTCCGATCGGTCGCTCCAGGCCGCAAGCTCCTTCACTCGAAGGCCACTTCAAAGCAGATGGTTGTGAGGCCTGCTAGGTCTACCGTGGGACAAGATGCCTGCGCCTGGAGGGCGAGGCTGAGTCGGGTAGCCGGGTAAGCAATCCCACAACGCCTGGGTATGGTTCGGGGTTCGATATGAGTATATAGTAAACTCTTAATTGACACAACGCGTTTTAAAGCCATGATGGCAATGAACCGCAGAAAAACTCCAGTGTTAAGCGTCTCGCTGGGCCTCCAAGGGGGTGGATTGTGAGGCCCACTGGGTCTACCGTGGGACAAGATGTCTGCGCCTGGAGGGCGAGGCTGAGTCGGGTAGCCGGGTAAGCAATCCCACAATGCCTGGGTATGGTCCGGGGTTCGATATGAGTATATAGTAAACCCTTAATTGACACAACGCGTTTTAAAGCCGTGGTGGCAATGAACCGCAGAAAAACTCCAGTGTTAAGCGTGCTTGGGCTGGAGTAGGTTTGGGAGGGGTGACCTCCCGGGAAGTCCGATCAATCGGTGGGTTGATCGATCGATCGGCTGCGGTGAGCCAAAAGCGGACAATATTGTGTCAGGTGGGGCCCTCGGATGGATCCTGGTCGGATCGGGAGCCCGAGGCCGGGGCCCAGTGGAGGGCCGGGGTGTTACAATGGCGCATTCCGATCGATCGGATTCAAGTCCGACCGGTCGCTCCAGGTGCCTGGCGAGTTGTGTTTTTCTTCAAGAAAAATCCGTTCCAGAAAATTATCAGAAAAATCCTAAAAAATGTAAAATAAAGTAAATAAAAATAAAAACTAACTACGCTCAGAAAAAGAATTAAAAGAAAATTAAATCGATACTCCGTTGTAAATCAAAAGATTCCCCGGCAACGGCGCCAAAAATTGATCGCTCGCAAATGCGTCGTTAAATCAGATGCACAATACAATTTAGAATTTATAATCCTTCAGTCAATACTACTCTACAAACGTAGAACAGTGGTGAGATCCGGAGTCGAACCACAGGAAAAGATTGTTTAACAAAAGAAGAAATCAAATTAATTCTCTAAACTCAAGTCCTAAGGCAAAGAAAAGGAGTTTTAATGGTTTTGTTATCTAAGGAATTAAACTACTGAAAAAGCAATGAAAAGGTTGGGATAAATCAATGAAAGAAAACCTAGGGATTACTCAATCCACTCCAATTTCACCTCTTGTATTCTCTAGTATCCTCTTGTTCTCTAATCTAGACATATGGAATCACGGCTTCTTAAGCTCGCATGAATCCCTAAAAGAACGCTCATGTTATCCTACGGCGTAGTCTATCTTCGCTTAGCATAGACTGTCTTCGGACTTAACCTGAGTATAATCTATCATTGCTTAGCATAAACTATCTCAAAGGCATGCACAAAAGCGACATTAAAATCATCCTACGAATCTCTACCATCAAGCACAGCAATCAAGTAGGACTCAACATACGTCAAGGAACTCTGTTCCCTCAACTCTTTATAAAATAAAACCATATTCATAGGATCATGTCTTGTATAAAAATACAAGATTCAACTAGAAAAATACAAGAAGGTTACATTAGAGCTTCATGAAATCCCTAAGTGAGAGATTAGCCACTCATCTTTGGGATGAAGGCCATGTATTCGATGAAGAACGCTTGAGATCCACGCCGCATCTCCGTCTCCTTCAGCAACCCTAATCCTCCATTTTTTTCTCTATGAGGGCTTCTGGTTTTTGGCTAACAAAACCCTTTTTATATGCTAATTCCCGGAATTAGGGTTTTGGGTTGAGTTGGACCTCAAGTGCAACTCGGATTTCCTAATTCAAGTATGACAGCCTCTTCCGGTCGCAACTGAGTTCAACCAGTCCATAATTTGGGAATGAGTCCAACACGAAAGATGTAGATTTGAAAGTCTTCTGTCATAGCCCGAAGATTTTATAATATTTGGACTTATCTGGAATATTTGGAAAATATTCTCCCGAACGTTGATGGACCAGTCTTCCAGCAGCTAAATATCTTCATCTTCTTCAAAACTACTATCAATCCATCAGGCATCTCTGAAAGTGTTCAACATGAAAGTTGTATATCTTGATGTCTTCTAGATGTCATCCAAATTTCATAATATTTGGACATAAGAATCATTTCTGGTGAATATTATGCTAACAGTCAACAGAGAAGTGTATTTCAGCATATTAACCCTTTTTTGTAATTTCTAGCTTGAATCTTCATTAAACCTGAAATCAACTAACAAACTATCAAATACAAACACTCTAAGCCTAACAAAGACAAATTAAGGGGTTTAATTATGAATATTTAGTGACTCATCAGTTTAACCACCACAAACAGATGGTTACATTTGGAGCCGCCCTTCTGTACAATGAAACTATAGTCCTTTGAGTGGCTATTTGAGACATTTTTAAAGACGCATGGAGGTAAAACACCCCTTACTATTTTTACTGATCAGGATGCGGCAATGGTGAAGGCCTTACAATTGGTAATGCCCGGCACTTGGCATTGCTTATGCACTTGGCACATCTTACAAAATGCCACGAAACACCTAAGGGGTGGTTCACATGTGTTTTCAGAATTCAAAAAGTGTATGCTTGACTACACTAATGAAGATGAATTCGAAGCTGCATGGGCAACTATGGTTGAGACCTACACAGGAAGTAAGGGAAAATTGTGGTTGGATGGTATCTACTATTTGAAAGGAAAATGGGCAGCATGCTACATGAAGTCGACCTTTATATTCGGGATCAGAAGTA
Source organism: Narthecium ossifragum (assembly GCA_963920575.1). NCBI lineage: Eukaryota > Viridiplantae > Streptophyta > Magnoliopsida > Dioscoreales > Nartheciaceae > Narthecium > Narthecium ossifragum. The sequence goes on from OY986967.1 coordinate 6,493,288, forward strand.
CACAACTAAGTGAGAGCTTAAATAGTGATATGAAGACGCACTTAAGATGTGATCTAAATGCAAGAGATTTCTTTCATCACTTTCATAGGGTCTTGGAAAATAAAAGACATAAGGAACTGGAAGCAGAGTTTGCATCAAGACAAAAGACACCAAATCTCATTATGGCTGACTTTCCTCTGATGATTCAAGCTGCTGAGGTTTAAACCCCCACCATATTTAGATACTTCCAGCAGGAGTTTTTGCAAATTTTAGCATATCGCATAAAACAGAAGATTGAGAACCAAGTCCCATATGAGTATATATTGGCGCCATATAAGAACTTGAATGTTGAGTATAAATTTGTTTTTGATCCTAACACCAGTCATGTGGAATGCATGTGCAAGTTGTTTGAGAGTCAGGATTCCTTTGCTGTCATGCCCTAAAAGTTTTTAGCATGCACGACATGGCTGAAATACCACAGAAGTACATTCGGACAAGATGGACAAAATTTGCTAGGAATGTCCTCCCAATTAGACCCAAGCATACTGAAGAAAATGAAGATTTGCATACTTGGTCGGGTAGGATGGCATCCCAATACATGAGAAATTGTTTGAAGTTGGGAACTAGTTCTAGTGGTCGTCGAAAATTAGAAGAAAACCTTATGGTAATTACAAACATGGCTGACAACTTCGCCAAAGTTGATATTGTTGACGATAGTGACATGCATCCCCAAAATAAATTGTTGATGGGATAGGATTGGAAAAAAAACCCGCCCGAGCCCGGGTATTCATGCATACCCACCCTGACCCTTTAGGCGGCCAGGCCCGGGCTTTGAAAGCCTCAACCTAGTCCGAGCCCGGTTGAAGCCCTGCCCGGTACCACGAGTCGGGGCGGGTTTTGGGTCGGCCCCGGTTTTCCAACATTTAATTAATATAGTTAATTATTTTTTTTATAATTGAAAAACTTAAAAATTCATTAAAAAAACATAAAAAATAAAAAAAAAATACAGAAAATTTGTAGAAAATTTGTTTTATTGTCAATATTAATTTTCAAATAGATTGCATATTTATGGGAGGTATTGCTTCCCAATAGGATGGGCACATCCCAACTATGTTGGCACCTACACACCTATAAAATCATTTGCACCTCTACCCTAAGTTCTGAAAACATAAATTACAAACTTAGAAATATAGAAGTAATATTGCATTCATACAATCATGCTTCTTGATAGAGCTTGAAAAGTGTCGTGGCTTAACAAGTATGCTCAAAATTACACATTTAAAATCAAACTACTAACTAACTACTTTAGGGGTAGCTAGCAGTGAGTCCGAATCGATCCACAGGGAAATAGGATTGAGTTGAGATGCTTTGTATAGTCTCCTACTAATGAATTAAGGAAATGTTTGGAAGTGAACTAAACTAGCTTGAAACTAAGGATTTATAGATGCAAGAAAAGAGAACAATGAATTCTTATTCCGTAATACGGGTTCTACCAGGTCTTCCTAAGATCAGGGCACACTAATCACATTGAATGGCTTTCCTAATGGTTGATAGGTGAATGACTAGTTCTCCCTATCACTCAACAAGTTCCGATTAGGATCCCATGTCGGTGAAAGCAATAATCTAAAATTCGGTGATCTAATGGTTAGTTATGATCACCGCTAACGAATCCTCTGATTAGGATGAATTCATCGCGAGAGCATAAGTATTATACGGATTTAGGTGTAAGATCAAGATGGTTCTCACACCTTGATGGCCAAATCTAGAAAGATAGGATAAATGGAGGATTAGGAATAGAACGTAGTGGTTCTAGCACTACTATGGTGGTTCTAGCACTATACAATCCCTAATCACGGAGAAGAATTCATCTAAGATACCATGGTTCTAGCATGATCCTCCTATTAGATGAGTCCAATTCAAGCCCTAACATGCAATAGCTCTAGATCTATCACACAGTAGAACAATCCAACCATCCAACAGTAAATAAACACCAAGATTATAAAAGAATGAAGATTAATCCATATAAGCCATGCAAAAAAGTATACAAGCCCTAGATCTTAGAAATCCTTAGTGGAAACCCTAGTTACATCATAAGAATCCCTTGGCGAGGGGTTTAGTTACTCATCTTTAGGGTTTGATCCGTAGGTGAAGGTTGATGAAACTTTTCCGCCATGGATCTCCTCCAAAAGAATCTCTAAAGAAAACTCTAAAAGTGGAAGCGAAACTGTTCTTCACCTCCAAAAGAGCAGCCCCCGAAAACCCTAAAAGATGCTTATTTATAGCCTAGGAACAACCCTCTCCCGGATTAGATCTGGGCCATTAATTTTCTTCACTGGCAATCAAAGGATCGATCCTTCCATGGAGGAAGATTGATCCTTTGTCTTCACTTGCTGGCCACGCCCGTAAAGGATCGATCTTCCTATAGAAGAAGATCGATCTTCTTCTTGTGTCGTTGGTCTCAAACCGTGGATGATCGATCATTCCATGGAGGAAGATCGATCCTTTCCAATCTAGCTCTCTGTCACTGTTGACGCACATAAATGATCGATCCTTTCAAGTGTGATGATCGATCCTTTCAAGTGGCGCTCTCTGTTAGCTTAATGTGCTTTAAATTATCGATCTTCTTATGAGGTGAAGATCGATCTTTTATGCTGGAATTGCCCTAATGTGTTCATTTTAGCTTCAAACTTGATCTAACCCTTGTTGAGGTCTTTTGTACCTGAAATAGGGTAAAGATAGTCAGTGAAGCATTGCTCGGAGACTAACAAAGCCAAATTACAAGGAAGATTTGTGAACTTTTCAAGTCTTACCACTTCTACATCTAAATCTTCAATTTCTTCCATCATCCCTTCTTCAGCTTGCAGGTCTTGGAGCCTCATCTTTGCAGCCCACCAATCCTTTAGACATACCAAAGCTTTGACTGTCATTGAGTCCAAGCTACTTCTGTAGTCATCTATCACACACCCACTGAAACTGAATGCACTCTTAGAAGCTATGGTAGACATCTGAGTTGCTAGTATATCTCTTGCTAGAATAGAAAGAATAGGAAATGCTACTGATCCTTGTACTTTCCACCATGCCACAATATCCAGTTCACTACCAGGTTCAGCAACATATACGGGAGAGTTTTAATATTGTTGGAGCTCGGATGTTCCAGATCGTAATGGCACTTCGGAGTAGAATAAGTATTCAACATGTCCATCATCCCTAATTCATCTTTACCTTTTCTTGGACTTAAGCGAGATGAAGATGTCTCTTGACTAGGTCTCGTACCATACTTAGCATTGTATTCATCGAACAATGTCTCAAAGGCACGTTAAATTTTGGCGTGATAAGCCATCATTTCCTGATCTTCATTAGAGTACATCACTTGAAAAAATCTCAACAAACCATCATCCTTCATGTTGGGACTTATCAGCATCTCAAAACCAAGAATCATGGGAATTGGTCTAAAGTACTTATTAAATTTCATGCGCATGTTATAGATCACGGTACTAAGATAGGAGTCATTGGTATTATTAGAAAGAAATCTAGAAATATGGTGAATGTTTAGACAACCAAGTGTTACAGTCGGTTTATATGAAGAAGATAGACTAACAGTTGCATTATAGAATATTTTGAACATCCCACGTAAACTTTCTATAACATTTCATTCATCATCGGTAATCAATCCTAAACTAACAGAAGAAGATGATGATCTAGTAAGAGCATAGTCAATATATTCATTAATGGCAACTCTATGCTCGATAGCATCACTTAGCATAAAATAGGTAGAGCTCCATCTAGTTTTTACATCAATTTGAATCTTTTTAGGTTTCAGTTCATGTCTCTTATAAATAGAACAAAATTTTTTAAATCTTGTATCATAAGTTCTAATGCTGTAGACAATATCCCTTACCTTTTGGATACCGTCTTTGATATGTTCAAATGCAGTTTGAACAATAAGATTAAATAAGTGACACATTCATCTGCAATGTAAATAGCCACTGTTACCGGGAAGAGGTAAATCACCTTTGAGCCGAACTGCAGCAACATTATTAGAACTCGCATTATCCAAATTTAGGCAAAAAAAAATTATCATTAATGCCAGTAGTAGTAAGTTTGGCCAGAATCATATCGGCAATTAACTCGCCGGTATGACAATCTTCAAGAGGGATGAAGGACAAAATTCTTTTCTGTAAAATCCAGTTTCGATCTATAACATGGATAGTAATACATAAATAAGAGATCGTTTGATTTGATGTCCAATTATCAGAAGTAAGAGAAAACCGGCCCGGAATACAAGATAAGTAAGAAATAAGGTTTTTGGTTTCAATCGCAAAACATTTCATCACATCTCGTTGTGCAGTATGCCGTGAAACTTTCTTATATACCGGCTGAAAACCGGATCTAATCATATTCTCTAAAAACACATTCTCGGTGGTGCTAAAAGACTCATTGTTCATAACGATGTATCTAACTACCTGCATTCTAGCATTTTTGGATCATATGAGAAAGTACAGAGAGAACCTGAAGAAGAAGAAGACTGTGATAATAAGGTTTGTCAGATGTCTTGTTGTTGTCTGCCACCTTGTGTGATTTGATGGCGTTCAATGTGCCGAATTAAATATTTCGTACCTGATTTATGGTGAGCACCCAACTCAGCCCAATAGATCGAACACCTAGCTTTGACATCGGTGACCTTATTTGGATCATTTGGGTCTTCTCTCTTTTCTATTCTTTCGAAAATGTCCCATACATGTGATTTGCGTGGTCATTTCACCGAAAAAGGCGTAGCAGTGGCGGCTTTCCCTTGCCCTCCTCCTTGTGTGGACTCCTCATCAAGGTTGATGGGTTGTTGATCCCATGCTGAAAAGTTCGACGGGGGGAAGCCATCAGTAGCTGGAGAGTGGATGCTTAGAGTTGGAGAGTTGGAGAGTTGGAGTTAGGAGCTTGAATGAGAGAAAGAGAGAGAGAGAGAGAGAGAGAGAGCTCTTAGACTTAGAGATTCAGATTTTTTGAGAGGATGTGAGTTCAAACTGAAGGCAATGGGTCCATTTAAAGACCACACGTATGAAGATCAATTCCCCAAATTGTCCTCGAAATATGGCCGTTTATGGCCGTTTTTTGGGGACAAATCGGATATAAGTCAAAAATGACGAAAGTGCCCTAATAATTTGACCGTTTATGGCCGTTTATTAAGGGCAAAATGGTCATTACGTATGACACTTTAAAACAACAAAAGGCAAGTCAGGAAACATTTGACAAAATTATCCCTAAAAATAACCGTTTTTTAACTCTTTTTGAGGGCAAAACGGTCATTCTCAATGACATTTAGGGGGAAAAAGAAAAAAAAAAGAAAAATATTTGAATTCAAATTTAAAGTTCAAAAAACAGAATGTCAAAATTACCCTTGAAATATAACCGTTGTTGACCGTTTATACAAGGCAAAAATGTAATCTTACATATTATAATAAAAAAAATACAACAAATTCAAATTTAATTTAAAAAAACCAGGCTGGGCTCGGGCCCAATAGGGTTTGGGCCATAGGTACCCGGCCCGAGCCCTAAGCCCGCTTGAATTGAGCCAGCCGAGCTGGGCCCGGGCTTGTGGGCTTTTTGTCCAGCCCTATGAGGGGAGAGTCAAAGGTGTAAAGAATCAAGGTGGACGGAAGGCAACGAAGCATCCCAAAAGTTGTCTTGAAAAATAGAAGGTCAAAAAAATAGGACCCTTGACTCAACAAAGTGTCGTTACTACACAGGTACCTTCTTATATATGTTGCAAATATTTGAAGTAGTTGATGATTTTGATATGGCAATTTTTTCTGTGTACGTCTTTACCAATAGAATACCAATTGGTCCGATTTTCAACACTCATAGGACGTTCAGACTATCTTGATGATCCATATCCAACGGAGTGGACTTATACGCAACTGCTTACAGTAATGACTTTATTTGATCTTGTCAACACTATGTTTGCAATATTATAGCCAAAGTACTCACTTTATTTATCCTGTTAGCATTTTAATCTTGTAGAGTCAACATATTTTTGGACCTTCATCATCACAAGCTCCAAACAGCGGTCACCAACACACATTGTTTCGAGGGAACCAAATTTGAATTTGTTTGTAGAAACTTTCTCTCATGCATCGCATTGAGGTTCCATTATACAGTTTTGTGGGGTGTTTTGGCTGCTGGTAGCAGATTTCCTGTAGTTTCGTGCAGTTGTTGTGAGAGGTTGGGATGCAAATCAAAGCATCTTTTGCAAGCTAAAGATATATTCTTTATCAGTTGAGCTTGATCTACTGTGATTTTAGTTACTTGATAACAATTGATTTCTGAATTATGCAGATGAATGAGGTTAAATGCGATCTTCTTTTCTATTAGTCCTACATGCTTTCCATTTCATTTGCATATTTGAATGTAAAGTCTAATCATTATTTGGCATCACATGTAAAGCTTGCGCAAGGAAAGTGTGAATATGGTTTCTTTTTCCAAAGTTCATTGGCATGTAGAACTGCCCATTGATTGAGAGGTTGCTTGTATATCTGTTGGTACGTTATTTTGTATGTGTTGCTTTTATTTTGTTTGAGATTGCCATTGTGTAACTCACAAGATTTTCTCTTGGATTGTATGTTATGTCCAACTTATTTTGATTTCTTCTATTAGTGAATGCTTTTGTCTTGCGTTAAGCTTGTTGGTGTCATGTGCATTTCTATTTGCTCTTATGTTGACAATGGTAAAATATAAGTTCTGATTTGTTATTACCTTGGATGACTGATTAAACATGTCAATCATTTAATGCAATTGGGCCACTCTTGAAATTGTGGAAGTGGCAAATTCATTTTGGCATGTTTTGGTAAAAAAAAAAATTATTTTCTGAAGACGAAAAATTTAGATAGCATATGTTATCCTTGATTCTGCCTTTTTATGTTGCCAGATAGATAAAGAAATTCTTCCATGCTCATTTCAAAGTTGTTGTGATCTTCAAGCGACAATGGTTACTTATGCTCTGATTGGTGAACCATAGATCACATTCTCAGACCTATTTTGACTTTTCTATTTTATTCCCTTTATTTCAGATGTGAAAAATGTATTCTTATGTCAATTGTTTACAAATTTCATGGTTATTTATGCTCGGATGGAGATGGAGCTCTTTCGCTACTTCGTTTTCCCTCACTCTGTTTGTGTCCTTGCCTTTTAACCATTGATAGAAGAAATGAAAGAAAGCTTCACACACTTGAAGTTATTGGCATGTAAAGACTGCGGATCCCAGCACGCGGTCCATGTAGAGGAAGATGTGAAACATATCAGTTTGATGATCGCGTGATGCAGCCGTCCCTAATCAAACGGTTCAAAACAGACGATGTATGCCCCGCGATGCAGGGCCCCCAGATCCAAAGAGGAGTGGTGGAGCCGATCAGCTAGGGTGGAGTGCTCGAAGATGGATGGCAAAGCTTAGGGAACTGTGACATAGGAAAAGGAGATCACTAGGGAGCAGAAGAAGGGTAAGAGGAGAACATATAAGTGGAAGGAGAAGCTCACCTCTCCGTAGGTAGCTCACAATGCTGCTTAATTGCTATGGCGAATCACAAGGGATGGCTTGGGTGGTCTCACCGGCGAGGATGAAGAGGGAGCGATGGGAGAAGGGAGGTAGAGAGGGAATACTTACAAACCTAATAGTTACTTATTGTTAAAATTAAATAATTACAAGGTCATTGCCTAAAAACCCATGTAGAGCAACGCATATAAGGACCTACCTAGCAACGGTTCTAGAGAATTCCTACAAACTCTGATAGTTTTACAATATTTTAAAACCCGCTGTTAAATTACTGTTGTTAAATGTTAAACAATCAAATTATACTTTGATACCCTATAGTTTCATGAATTAGCATTCTAATACCCTCATCTTTCAAAATCACATAAAACTATCCTATAGTTTCAAAACCTAGCAATTTAGTCCAGGTCGTCAAATGCCGTTAGGATGAGTCACTGATTTGATACCCTATAGTTTCATGGATTAGCATTCTAGTACCCTCATCTTGCAAAATCACATAAAACTATCATATAGTTTGAAAACCTGGCAATTTAGCCAGGGTCGTCAAACGCTGTTAGGATAAGTCATGGAAAACCGATCACGTGACATGCATGTGACCGGTTTTCACCCATCCCCTGTGAGCGAAACTGCTACAGCGGAGACCGGCGACACCCAAGGTGAAGGCGGCGATGAGGTTCCAGCGAAGCCCGGTGACGCCCAAGGTGACGGCGGTGGAGGCGGTGACTTGGATGGCGACGAAGCTTGTATGACGAACGTCACCATGAACTAAGGGAACGCGATAACTGCCTTCTGCCATGCGAAGGCAAGGACCATTGAGTGTGTCGCGGTGCCGGCTGCCGGGGGGAGCCAGTACTAGAGCACTCGACGTTCTATCCTCGCCTTGCGCGTGTCCGGGTCGAGGAGGATTTGGATGGCCCTGAAACTAAAGAAGCATATGGCGGCGGCGACGATGAGGAGGTGGAGGAGGAACAAGAACAACGAGAAGCGGTTGATGTAGTGCCTCAAGTTGAGGGAGCCCACCGAGGTCTGGGAGGTGGAGCGGACGGCGTAGGAGGAGGCGGTGGCAGCGGAGAGAGGAGTCGCGGTGACTTGGATCGGGGCGACGGGGCGTTGGGTCTGTAGACGAGACACTTGGCTTCCTTTATTTGTTGATGACGAGTCCTCCACCACTACCACCACCTTCTCCGCCCCCTCCTCGCCGGTCACGTATGTATGAAAACCGGTCAAGTGCGTGTCACGTGACCGGTTTTCCGTGACTCATCCTAATGGCGTTTGACGACCCGAACTAAATTGCCAGGTTTTCAAACCATAGGGTAGTTTTATGTGATTTTGCAAGATGAGGGTAATAGAATGCTAATCGATGAAACTATAGAGTATCAAAGTGTAATTTGCCCGGTCATGTAAGTGTCACGTGATCGGTTTTCCATGACTCATCCTAACGGCATTTGATGAACCGGACTAAATTGCCAGGTTTTGAAACTATAGGGTACTAGAATGCTAATTTATGAAACTATAGGTTATCGAAGTATAATTTGACCAATGTTAAACTATTTACAGCAATTATCTAAAATTGTTGTAAAAGATATAGCTTTCACAACAGTTATCGAAAACGTCACGAACAGCCTTGCTTCTGTAATGGTTTGTCCAAAACCGCTGCAAAATCATATTTTTTAGCAGCAATTTCGAAACCGTTGCAAAATGGTGCATTTTTTTGTAGTTATTTAAAATGTTGTGTCAACCAATAGTAATAGAATTGGACATGGGAAGAGATTTAATGGGCATAGTACTCTAGCTATATATGTTTTCTTCCATTCCAATTGCTTAAATGATCAATTGGAGTAATCTAAATATCAATAGTGATGAATATTGGTAGTATAGGAAATGAGTATACTATTCCCCATTTTGTTGGATTTTTAGTGTTATAAACCAAGATTTTATGTGCTGTTTTGTTGGCTCAATGAGCATCAGTAAATGGGACATAGGAAGAGATTTTTAATGTTATAAACCAACCTTCACAAGCACAAGGCAGTCCCGGTGGAAGCTCCAGGTATCAGACTCCAAACTGACGCCTCCTTCGATATGCTCTCAGGTACGGCTGGCATTGGGGTGGTGTGCATCGGCGATGACGACCTTTTTCTATGGTCTGAAAGCACCTCACAAGCCACCAGCTCCATTCTCCTCGGGGAGCTCCGTGGCATACATTTGGCGGTCAATATCGCGCAGCAGTGGGGCTTCAAGCGGATACTTATCGAGAGCAACTCACTCCATGCAACAAGAATGATAGAGGATAGGATGCCATTAACAAAGGAAAGCAGGCGCACCGTGCAGGACATATGGTGGCTTGGACGCAACTTAACGGATTTTCATGTCTCCTACATCCCCCATGAAGACAACATGCATGCGGACTGATTGGCACGTGAGGCTCTTAGACTTCGATTGGAATTTATGGATTCTGAGGGGACTGTGGGGTATGCCACAAGTCCCCTAGTGTAGTCCTGTACTTAACCCTTAGCTGGGTCCTTTAGCCTTTAGGCTCAATTAATCAAAAAAAAAATACTAGCACTCCGTTACCTTCTCTTGCATGTTAGCAATAATGTTCTTAAAAGGGCGCAATGGTTGTCTGTGTATATGAGAGTTTTGAAGAGACAAACGTAAGATGGGTCCATAGCAGAATCCTTGGGCCTGACGCCCCGTGTACTAAAATGTAAATCCACAAGTGCTGTAGTGTACTATATCTTGCTTAAACAGTTTAATTTTTTCCCAGCGCAAACAAGCTAACTAAAGCATGTGTGCTACGGTTCGATTCCTATAATATGATAGAGTATGAGCATATGTTTAATGTCTTTGTGCTCATCTTCTAGAAGGGCAGTCGACAACACTACCAAATGCTGACTGAAGCAATGGCTCGATGTTTGAAAATCCCATCCTGCTATTTTTATACATAAGCCCAGTTTCCATACTCGAATTCATTTGATCTTTGATGCCGTTACCGTAAAAAATTGGCAAATTTTTAGGGCAAAAAAGAGGGTCAAAATTGGCAAATTTTTAGGGCAAAAAAGAGGGTCAAAATCGGCACATGGTGGGACTCAACTATTACTGATCATGGAGGACAACCGTCACAAGCCATAGGACAACCATATGAGATCATGGGGGGCAACATGGAGTGCAACCGTCAGAGGTCATGAGGGAAACCGTATGGAATCATGCGAAGCTATTCTCTTGAGAAGTTGTATGAATATCTTATAGAAGAAGAGAATTGGGGACACGATTCTGATAAATGAAATCTCCTTTATTCCTGCAGTTCTTTCTACCTAGGAGTAGTGTCACACCTCGACCTAAAAAACCCATCCGGACCGGGGTGTGAGAGACCCAAACCTGTTCAAATCATCTCTGGCCCATTTATATAACAAAATATAATATCTGATTTTAAGAAATTGATCTGGGGTCAAAATTGTAATTTCTAACAATTTATTGATGATCACAAACTGTCAATTTATACATTTAGAAGTAATACAACATTTACTAATACAAATTGTTCATCAAATAAATATTTATACATAGATATGAAAAAAAATCCTCAAATGGGGAAATTATACATTTATGTAATCTATCATAATAAACTGAAACCCAACTCCTCAAACACCTCCAGAGGTCGACGCGCCACCAAAAGTCTGTCCAGCTAGTGCTAAAAAAGAAAAACTTACGCCTGCACTACCAAAACACAACCCGAGTAGAAGTGAGTGATAAGCTCAGTATGGTTCTACTTTGTGTCACACTAAAAAGGAGAAAAACAACAACAGTGTCATTTCTCCACCTAAATCTAAAGAATGCCAAGGGGCCCCATAACCGCATCAATTCCTAAGGTATCTCACCTCTCTCAACCGACCACGCTGGAACTAGCTACCACGCTGAGAGAAACAGAAACCAAGACTAAGGTGGAAACATCCTTACCCAGCAGGAAACCACTTCATAGGGACACACATAAGCGGCATCGACAACCATTCTTAGCCCTTGGCCTCGGAGAAGCGACACGACCCCTAATGCTCAGAAATAATATAATTGTGGCCAACTAATACAAACCTCGATAATACAGATATTAACACAGCAATTCACGCCTTAGACCTTGTTACTAAGCCTCGGTCCTACAGCTAGATCCAAGCTGCCCGAGCCCTCGGATCGGCGATTAACCCGTCACCCACGCCTAACCTTGAACGCCTCTAATACATACAATGCATGCACCAATACAAGCATCTAGCCTAAGTGTCACTATATGTCACATCAACAATTACAAGTTCAACCGTTAAACTAAAATACGATAAAAGAATCAAACCTGATTCTCAAATAGAAATCGGCATTACAACACCGCTATACAATAAACCTGTTTAGGGACTTCTTGCACTGCATGGTTTATTTAACTGTTGGTGACCCAATGAGACCTGTTGTAGGGGGTTCTTGCACTGCGTGGTTTAACTGTTGGTGACCCAATGAGACCTGTTTTGTTCTGCTCGTGCAATGACAACAGTGTCCACGTCTATGACCTACCACTCCATCGTAGGTGTAGCTGATTCGCTGGCACACACGATTTTTCAAATGTAGATGCCTATTAGTATTAGGCGCCTCTTTTTCACTCTTCTCTTGCTAAAACTTATCTTGTTTCATTGCTCTAGATTTAGCAAGAATGGTGGTAGGATCTTCAGCAAGGAGGAAGTGCGGAGAATTAAAGGCTGGTCCAGATGGCTTTATCTTCACCGGAGATGGAACCGGTGAATTGAACGTATGGAGGTGGACTTCGCCTATGCCGACCACAGATTGTGTCAATTGGCATCAGATCAGCTTTTGCATGTAGAAACTTTGTACATAAGCTATTTGTGATATGCTCTGAGATGGGTGCCGCAAGGAGATGAAACCTGCAGAATTTTGTTTGTCTTCCAGCTGATTGATTCTTCTGTACACATCTTCCCATTTCTAATGGAATCAAGGCCTCGAAAATTAAGAGCCTTGTTCAGATTTGTTTTACCAGATATCTGGTCCTTCATTGATGCTAGTGAGTTTGTGAACACATATGTTCAACACTCCAGACATCCTAGTGTCATATTGTAACGCCAATGATTTTTATACATGCAAAGCAACGTATCTTGAAGCAGGCCGTGCATTTGAAGCAGACGGTCACTTGATCTATGCTTACAATTGGTAAGATGTTCCTTCTCAAGGCATCCAACCCAAGACGTGTGTAATAGTCCAATGGCATACATCTTTGCTGCTTGCCTCTTTCATGCAGCTGGGATTTTGTAGCCTGAAACAGTGAGCCAGTAGAGATATGGTTGATTAGTGTCAATAAAGGAGAGCTCTTGATATCTAAAACAATTAATGACTGAAGGATGGGTTACTATAAGACAACTCACTTCCACAAACCACAAGTGCCTCCATTTGGGAGAGCTAGGGGTATCCAACTGCGCCGGGCTGGGTTGGAGGCAATACCCGGTCCAGCCCTTGTAAGCATCCAGACCGGGCCAGGCCATTGCCGGGCCCAATAGGTCTTCCAACTGGTCCAGCCCAAGTATGACCTTAGCCGGTTTGGAGACCGGGCTGGGCTCGGCCCGGTTCTTAAATAATAAAAAAATCATGGACCAGTGGCTGGTCCGGGGCTCGGCGCCGGACGACAACCACCAAGCACTCCAACGGGGGGTCAACCCCATCTCTCGCCGAATCCGAGCCCCTCCTCATCGCAGCGACTCTCCTCCAACCCCGTCCAGGCGGGATCCGCCGTAGAGCCGGCCCGTCCCTCGCTCGCGGCCGTCTTCCAAGGGGATCGGGTGGATCGGGGCGACCAGCGACGAGGTGGAGCGGGAGGGAGAGACTCGAGACCGGCGACGAGGTGGTTGGATCGGGGTCGGCGTCGTGGACGGAAGTGTTGCGAGCGTCGTGAACGACGGTGAGGTCGGTGAAGCTTGGGCGCGGCGAAGAGATTAGGGCCGGGATCGGGCGGTGTGGAAGCCGGTGGAGGTTGGAGGAGAGATGGGGCCTCGAGCAGGCGTAAAGCCTCGCGTCGCCGCCGCTGCGGCAGTTGGAAGCAATGACGCCGTTAGTGTTGGAGTGGGAGTAGGGGGAGCAACGAGGGAGCTCCAGGGGGTTGCAGAGGAGCTCCGCACGGCCAGAGGGGAGGGGGAGGCATCGGTGGAGGGAGTGGAGGGGCACGGCGTGTCCGACGACGGCTGTGGAGCGGTAGACGGAGAGATGGGGGCAGGGGGGAGGCGTGTGGCAGCGGGGGAGGTGGCTGGAGGATGACATCATCAGCAATGGGGATCAGCTCCGACGGCGGCTGCGGAGGTGGAGGAGAACCAAGCCCGCCTCCGGATTGGCGCTGGCGCCGAAGAGGAGAGGAGAGGAGAGTAGCCTACCGGGATTAATTCTTTGTTTTTTTAAAGAATAGGTGACCGGGCCGGGCCAGACCGGGTTTATGACCAAGGGGCCCTAGTCCGGCCATGTACCCGGATTAGCCCGGTCCAACAGGGCCAACACCCGGACTGGACCGGGTTACGGCCCTAGCGGGCCGGGGTTGGACCCATACCGAGCCGGGCCATTTGGGCTTTTTGGACACTCCTGGGGAGAGCTCTCTAATAGTAGCTAGCCACCAAGACAACAAGAGGCGTCCTAATATTTAGTTCCATGGAGGCACTTGTGGAATGTTGAAACTAAATATCTATGCCTCTACAAATTGTAGACAATCTGCTCAAAAATTGCCTAGAATTTGTCGACACACAAAAGCCACCGAGCCACTTGCCTGCCTCCACGAATTCTACACAATTTTTCTTGAGCATCTCCCATTAGCCATGTTACGAGCCACTAGCTTGTAAGCTCGAGTACCGGGTTCATGTCTGGGTCGGACAACAGGGGTGTACCCTAGGTCTCGATGCCACTCCTTACCTATGGCGGCAGGAAGGTGGGGTCATGGATGAGGGTGAAATGTAGGGTAGGGGGTAACGGATGGCTAGGATTGATTTGGGCTTGATCGGATAGAGGGAAAGGCTTATGGCTTAGGATGGCTAGGGTTTGTTGAGGAGAGGCCAGAAATGGCTCAGTTTGGCTCAAGGAAGACCAGATGGCTCAGTGATGAACCAGAGAGGATTGGCTCAGTAAGTGAGCCAATCTGTGAGGATGGCTCACATGCGGCTCGCAGCAGCTCGAAGATGAGCCGACGGCTGACAGGGATGAGCCGATGCCGTGGGGAGGCATCAAACAGCCGGATCTCGCTTGGAAATGGTCATGAGGTGACGGGGATGACGGATCTGGGGTTGGATGGAGTTGGGAGGCCGTGGAGTGGTGGTTTGGAGGCGGAGGCGGCGCTTGATTTGAGAGGGGAGGAGGTTGGAGGTTCTAGGTAGAGAGATGGGGGGTCGTTGGCGGCGTAAGAAGTAGAGGGGAGGTCGTGCCGGCGCCGAAAGGGAGTGAGGCGTCACATGGCGGTGGCGTCACCGGCGAAGGCTCAAGGATGGGTACGCGCGGGATTAAGGGTGTCTCACCGGAGTAGTGGAGGTGGTGGAGATGACTGTTATGGAGGTGGTGGGCATTGGGGTTGAGGAAGATGGTGGTGGTCGGGGATAGAGAGAGGAAGGTGGCTGATGGATCGCCGGGGCTAGAATGGGCATTGGAGGTGATGAGGTTGGTGGAGGGATGGAGAGAGGTGGAGGTGGAGTTCCCATAGATTATTTGGTTCGCCGGAGGGGGAGATGGTCGGGGATGGGTGGTTGCGATGGTGGTGGTGCTTTGGGTGTAGTTAGGGTTAGATGGAGAAGATGAGGAGGGATAGGTGGAGAGGATGGCTGGAGTTGGGGGGTTCGCTGGAGATGGGCGGCCGGCCGGCCGACAACGGGCGACGACGGCTGGTGGTGGTGGGGTGCAACCCATGGTTGGTTTTGCCACTTTTTACCTTCTTTCTGTTTCTTGTCTCTTGATCCGTGTATTTATACTTGGTATCATTTGGAGGCACAAAAGATGAAACGAGTGTGAGCACGTTGTACAACCGGTTTTGCTTAAAAGTGAATGACGCTCCATTTGGGAGTGTGTTTGCACAACCCAAACACACCTTTTTTTGGACCAGCCACAACCGTGTTCATAAAAAACCTGTTTGGCTAATAATTTTCGCTAGTGGGGACCACACCCAAACTGCAGCAAAATCAAAGCAGTTGAGAGGTGCTTCACTTTGGCCGCAGCCAGGGTGCGACGTAAAAAAACACAATACGTTATTTTTTCCCCAATGCGCGAGGTTGTGGTTCGTCGGGGTTGCATCCCCGTTAGAGTAATTTCGGTTGACGGCTGTGGACACCGTTGTAATGCCGAAATTGACTCTGTTGCTCGTTGTTTGCTTGTGGATCAGTTATATGCGGGATAACTGTGGAACCTTAGCCTGTCAGGTGTCGAGGTGCACTAAAGACTATTATATATCTGTTTTATCGTTGTTGTGTTAGTTAGATCTTCTTTGCTTTAGACCTTTGCTATGTTACCCTTTGGCTAGCTGTGAGTTATGCTCAACCCTGTATATTGATATGTCATCCTGTTGCATGTCTATATCTCTTTATTTGTGCCTGAGCATTTCATGCATCTTGTTTGCATTAGAACATAAGGTTAGGGCGTGGGTGAATAGGGTCTTTGCCGATCCGAAGCTCTCGGGTAATTCGGATCTAGCTCTAGGACCGAGGATGGGTAGTAAGGTCTAGGACATGATTGTTTTAAGTTGGAATCATTGTATTCTTGAGGTTGGTCTCTAGCTGGCTAAAATCATTCTAATTGAGGTGTAGAGGTCGCCCAGGGATCCAGTCTCAGTACCTATGCTAGGGGAAGTTACATGCCACCATGTGTCCTACCCCCTTCACTTCAGTGCTTGGTTGTACAGAGAGGGGCGGCTGTTGACAGTGAAGGTCATAGAGCGCATGCCCTGCTGTAGGCGGTGGACGTGACGTGAGTTTCCCCTAGAGATGAGATGGAACCCCAGGACTTTGTAGTTCCCTTTCCTTCTGTATGCCGTAGAGTAGAACCCTACTGAGCTTTGTTGCTCACTCCTACCCGGACTGCGTTTTGCAAATGCAGGCGCCAGTTCATCCTCTGTAGTTCCAGCTGGACCATCTCTTGACGGCGCAATGACTTTCGGAAGCGTTTGAGGTTGTTGTGGGTTACCTGTTGTACTTTGATGGCTTTGTATAAAGACATCCCTCGAGGTTTTGTTTAAATGTATAATTTTTCCCTCTTCGAGAAGTTTTGTTAAGAATATGTATCTAGTGTCTAATAGTACAACTTGATGTTAGCTTAATAGAATCTTGTAGTGTAGATTGTTAGAATTACAGCTTTACCCTTGGAAGTCAGATTATTCAAATTATCTCTGTTTTCCGCATTGTATCGCGTCAGATTGGATGTGAATAGTAGTAGGAATCCTCATGCCCCGGACCGGATGGGTTTTCTGGGTCGGGGTGTGACAGTCCTTCTCCTTCCGATGTTAACACCCCATGAATCGCTTGATCAGTGAAATGGCGAAAGGAGACCTCCCCATCTCAGCTTTCTAGATAGCTAGAATTCTACCATGCTTTCTTTTAAGGTAGAAGATAGGTTTTCCACATGGGCCCTAGCTTCCTTGAGATATATCTCAGTTGTTCCTCCACTACAACTGTCTCCAAAAGAAACAAAAAATCCAACTTTTTCTTTTTCAGTAGTTCCTTGGCCACACGTCGCCCTTATTTTGCCCAGGCCATGGCAATTCTATATGAGGAACCTTGTCATGCTTCACCGGTTGTGAGGGGATGCTCGTCCCCTGAGCCTGCCCACTTGAGACGCTTGGTCATGCCACCCTCCACGCTTGGTATCTCTTCCATCGTCTGGTCCTCTCCCTCCAATTCATATCGCTTCGGAGTAAAACCAGGAGGTATCGTTCAGCTCTCCATCTCTTCCAGATGAGCTGGAGAATCCTAGAGCAAGGCCTCATGCATTAGAAGTTCCTCACAGTGATGATGGTGATCCAGAATTTCCTCATCCATCCTCTGCACATCTGAACCCTTCTGCACAGTCTCCTTCCCAAAGATATCCAAGGACTCTGCCAACTGATACCCGCGAGAAACGACCAGCGATCCAGGCCGAGAGTCGCGATTCCGTTCCCTGGCGTACCAGCCAATCTCATGCAGCGACATGTCAGCTAGCTCCTCGTCATCCAACTCTGATCCAACTCCGACCGTGCATTCGCGATTGGGCTAAATTTGTTAGGTGTAGCCCACCCCTTCCTATTCGGCCCACTTCCTTTGCTTCCTCCAGGCCCAAGCCTAGGTTTGCCAGATGGACCCGCCAGCTTCCCTTTAAATTCACCCACCGCACCCAGCTCTCCACTAACCCTAACATCACCGCCGCCACTCCCGCTGAGATGCATGTCCTCTCTCGCCGTTGTCGCCATCCCGCCGCTGCCTGACACCCGACCGTTCTCTGCCACAGACCTCTCCTGCCCTCGTTCAGTGCCACATCCCCCACTACCCACGGAAACCAACGCGTTGGCAGGTCTTGTCCCTTGCTGAGCTGGCATCCGTACATCGTCCCTCACCGGAGCTCCAGATCCAGGCCTACCTGACGATCCCCCCCCCCACCACCGGTGATTTTGCACCGTATGCCACTCCGCAGGGCCCCCAACGAGAGCCTTGTTTCCCTCAGAGGTAACAATCTCTTCACTCCTTTCCTTCCCATCTCTTCCTTGATGCACTAGGGTTTGGGCACCTCCACCCACCATTAGTTGCTTACCTTTAGCCATTGCCTGCTCCGCCATCAACGCTTTCTCCTTCGCTACCACTGGGCAACGTTCATCCTTATGTCCAAAGCCTCCGCACCCATCACATAGAGAAATATTCTCATACACAAAGGGTTGCATGAAGACCTCCCCATTGTCCTTCGTTGGCTCCGTAGCGATGCATGTCAACTGAGCGATATCAACTTCAATGCACACCCTGGCGTAGTTGCAGCGATCCGTGTACTTCGTAACCACATCGATGGCGATGGGGGTTCCAACATCCAAGACCATCTTGAAGATAGCTTCCCGATCAAAGAACTATAGGGGGAGATCCGACAAACGGATCCAGACCGGTGCCTTGGTGAATGCCTCCGTCGTTGGCCGGAAATAGTTCTGCCATCTAATGAGAGCCAGGGTTAGTCCATCAACCATCTAAGGCCCTACCGTGAAGATACGCAACAAGTCCTCCTCGGAATTAAACTTGAATGCAAAAACCCCTTTCACCATATCAGTAACGAGGAACGGGGCATCCGTCCTCCAAAGCATCGCCAGGCGACGGCGAAGGAACTCCAATCCAACTCGTCCCCCTACAAACCGTCCGAAAAGGGTATGACTCTATTTATCACGAATTCTTTGTAATAGCTCCGGTAGCATCACAAGTCTTTCCAATTCTGAACTTCCCCGCTCCTTTCTTCTCAATTTCCACAGCAAGGTCGGCTCCACTCATGGTCACAAGGGCACTGAGGGTCGTCGCTGCAACCCTTGCCCAAGACGTTGGTGACGATCGAGAAGGTGTATTCCCCGGGGCGCGTGGAATAGAAGAATCAGAGGAAACAGAATAGCCAAGGTCAGGCGGGCGAGACACGCGAGCTCTCATCTCGCATGGAGGTCTCTCAGCTCGCCTAGAGGTCTCTCCATGAAATTGGGATATCCCTCTACAAATTTCTTTTTGGTCATATACATGGATCTTTTTCAGCACTGACAAATATTTGCGTACATTGTGAGAAAAAAAAGGCACTTTTATGTTTATTAATTAAGGATACTATCAAGAATGAAGGGAGGCAAATGCCCTACATATTGACTTCTACATTTTGCAAAATCCTCCGCCATGTTGCAGCCCATATCCAGCATTTGCCACTGATAGTGATGAATAATCTTCACAATTTATGACAACAACCCATCGCCTCTATTGTCCATAGCGGTTATCAGTGACTGAAATCTTCGACACTACAAATCCAACTTCAGGAATGATTGAATCTGCATAATGCGATCGACCATTCTATACGTCCAATTCATAGTGTTTCTCTTCGTGTGTGTTTGGTTGCACCGAACAAGCGGAATCACTTGAACGAGTGGAATCGAGCGATTCCGGTTCACTAGATTCAAGTGTTTGGTAACACCGATTTTTATGAACGGATGGAACCCACATTCACGTGATTCCATATTTTTGATATTGCAGCATCCGCGGTTCCGAGGATTCCTTTCCGCTACTTCCGTCCCTAAGGCAGCAGCCAAACGCCCCCTTAGAGGATAAAAAAAATCAGAATTCATGAAAGGAGGTAGCTTCTTGATTCTTTGCAACTTTATCAGCCAAATAAGTAGAACTAAATGGCACCAAGGAGATTATCAACAATTAGTTCCCCATTTTTTATCCACTCAAGCTTCGAATCATGTACACCTCCGATCATCACCCAAGCGCACAATCTTTCTGCTCCTCCACGATTCCTCGACCACCACATTGCAAAAAAAAACTCTCACCATCGTCATCACAAACCCTCACGAGAACCAACATCCATGTATCCTCATGTGGCACCACGCCTAGTCTCAGCATCACCTCTATGACTCCGCACGCCCCCTCAGAATCACCCACTTCACAAAAACCCTTGACTAGTGCATGGAACACCGAGAAATGTGGCACAAGGCCCTTCCCAACCATCTCATCCAAGTACCTATTAGCCTCCTCCAACAGTCCCTTACTGCACATACACAGGCCATTACTAGACGAGACGAGGTTGGGCAAACACCCACTTCTCAAGCATATCCTCGAGCACCTTGCATGCGTTGAGATAGCGGCCCTCTCTGCATAACCCATGGATCACTATGTTGTAATGCACTATGTCCGGGTTGCAACCCCTCACCTTCATCCGACACAACAGCTTGTTGGCCTTCCGGAGCCACTTCTTTCAGCAAAGACTGTTGAGGAGGGTGGTGTAGGTGAGGGCATCCGGGACGAAGCCCTTGGTGAGCATGTCCTCCAAGAAGTCGGAGGTGGGCAGGGTGGTGTAGGTGAGGGCATCCGGGACGAAGCCCTTGTTGAGCATGTCCTCCAAGAAGTCAGAGGCGGTGCCCACCTGGCTTTTCCGGTAGAGTCCCTACATTAGTATACGATAGGAGTCGGCATCTAGGTTGGGGCCGTGTTGGAACATGCGATTGAAGAGGGAGTAGGTGACGACGAGGTTGCCAGACTAGGCGAAGGCGTGGATGACGATGTTGTGGGAGCGGGTGGCGATCAGCATGTGTATGCAAGCTAAGGAGCCGATCGAGGGCGGCGGAGGAGACGACGGGAGGAGTATGAGCGGGGAGAGAGGCGGCGGTGGAGGAAGAGAGATTTGAGCGCCAACGGAGGCATGTCTCTTGTTTCGCTTCCCAGGGCTTTGGAATTTATATGTTTGGTTTGACCCGTATGTCCTTGAATCGAACCATGTTGCTCGGCCATTTTGAGAAAATGGTTTAACCCAAATTGTGGCTCAAAAATGGCTCGTCATAGGTTCAAATTCGAGCTCGATGATAGCAAGATGATAACTAGCTGATGACGAGCCGAGAATTGAGTGAGGATCAGCTAGAAAACCCATTTAATTGCATTACTAAAGCCTTTTCTCATATTTGTAATTTTTATAGCTTTTATCAATTTTTTCAGATATATTTAAGAATTGAAAGTGACTTTATTCTCAGCCATTAGATCCACAAATCAAACACTAAATTAAACATACACATGGTGAAGCTAAAGATGGGAATTAAGCTCTAAATGATACCTGACTGAGGATAGAGCAGGTGGAAAACCAGCAACCAGAATTCAAAAGTCATACTTCGTTCGCCCACTCCTTAAGATGAGGCACATCATATCACGCATGTTGGACGTCGAATTGAAGAAATTCCAAGCCTCCAACATCAATCGCTTCCTCGAACCCTTAAAGTGAACAACCTGAAGAAGAACATTGTGCACACACATTCAGGGGTTAATTCTCAAACACGGAGCGGCCAGTGATCATTCTAGCCGACACAATGTAGATCACATCCCATACACCTTCAACAGATAGGAAATATTGAAGGGAACAAGCAGTATTCTTCTAAGATGCATCTACTGGGACCAGGGTCACGAAACACCTAAATTGAAAAACAGGTAGCCAGGTCTTTGCAACAATTAAACGAAGTAGCATACAGCCACAGAAAATGATTTGCAAAAAGCCGACAATCAATTGTGTCAATAAGATTTAACCAAAAAAAACACTGGAGAGCTTGACCTATCAACAAGAAGTTTATAGAACCAGCAGGGGTCATGTAAAGTTTAAATAGATTGGTATTTTCATTGGTTATCACTTCATTACTGGGCATGGGCCATGTTGACGGATAAATGCACAACCTGAAGGATCAGGTGACACACCTGGACAAGATGTCTACCCTCTTATGGTTACCCCTGCCCGCCTTATATGTGAAAATAATACCTACCATGTTTTCCCGGCTTGTAACTTGCTAAGGTTGTATCGTCGCTCTAAATATAGTTAAGAGCATACCTAAGGGATTGGGAAAGAAACATTGCAATGAACTCTGGCAAAGCATGCAAAGATGTCCAATATGCAAATAGAACGTGCTCCAGCACAACATAGTGAAAACACTCCATACACACAATAGATAGATTATAGCCTAAAAAATGCTGGGTAAGATCTAGCTTTTATTCATCACTGAATCGAGCAACTAATAATCGACCCACCAATTGGATGCAATCATGATCAAATTATTCTCATACCAAATCAAAAACCTTCAAATACCACTAAATGACACCTAAAGCTTGTTGAATGACTTCTCTACACACAGATAAGGAAATGGGATGAGATCTTAATTAAATATATAAGTCTATCCAGTGGAACATAGATGGGAGATGGAGATGAATACGACAAATGTGTAGTCAACAAGGCGAAAACGGCAACAAAATATGACTTCAAACTCATATAGACACTCTTACCTGTACATCCAAGGGCATGCCATGAAACTGCCCAGCACCCTCAGGTGGAGTCCAATTATAAACAGCACAGGGCAAAAAAAGCACTGATGTCCCGTTCATATCACTTGAGAAGGCTTCAGGTCTGCGAAATTGTTTAGCAGCAAATGGAAGATGAGATTTTACAACCCATGCAAGAGCTAGCTGATCTCCAAGCATGCGTGAAGCCTTCATATACTTCTTAGTATACACGCTCAGGACTTCTTGAAGAAAGATCTTCCCCCTACAGCCAAGAAGTCAAACATATTGTTATGAATGCCAAGCCAGAAAGACATCATAATGAAAAGATTTCTGGTGATCTGACCTAAGAATTCCATCAGGAGTGCCTCTTACTGCAATAAAACCAGAATTCAATGGTTGATCTTTGTTGTTACGAAAAGTGAGAGCCAGGTGAAAATCAGGATATTTTTGGAATAAGTGCTCGAGATTATCCACCACTGCAACATCAGAATCAGTAAATATGAAATGGTTAACATACTTCGGATTCTCAATGTGCTCCTCAAGTCCTTTTTCCAGAAAAGCCTGCATAACCATCAAAAAGACCATAAATAAATACACAAAGGTCAGAAGTACATAAATACATGACTAAATCACTGCATCGAAATATGAGTTCAATTTCAACCACGTCTTTCACATGGTAAATGAGGGGGAAGATAGTATTAGGTCAACCACAATTGCTTGGCATCAGTGTGTCCATACTCCATAGACTACATTCTCCTGAATTTCAATATTTAAATTGCTTTCGGCTACATCAACTATCTGGTTACTTCAATTGTCTGATTGATTGACTCCTTATAGTGAGGATTAACTAGGAAACCTTAGCCAATAAAAGAGAAGGAAAGATACCTATTTATTCTCTTGTGCACAATATATAATCAAGATAAAGAGCACATAATGCAAACGAGCCATCAGATTTCTCCAATACAACCTATAATAAAAGAACTTCCAACACCAGTGCTTCTCATTGTTTCCTATTTAGAGATAATCCAAATGGTCTAACATCAGATAATTTTCACAACTCTATTCTAGCCTTCTTAATCAAGCTCACTATGTTGGATTGTGTCTCGAATATCGTATTCATATCATGGGTCATGGCAATTCTTACTAATAAATCAATGCTGAATAATTATTATCAGGCCATATGCAACAAATGAAATGGGAGTCATGAGTACAATCAAAATTACAACAGATGAGTGGAGACATATTCAGCTGTTGAATCTACCCATAATGGATTTCAGCTACATTTATTGTCCTCTGAACAAGTGAAACGTGAGACAAACTTTCAGAGGAGACCATAGTATGCATTTACCCAAATAGTAACAGGACGATATTATCGCTCTGTGCAAATAGGTTAGCAAGTGATGGACTATAATATGACATCGAAAGATAGATGATCCATTAATGCATAATCTATTAAGGCTAATAATGGCAGATCAAATCAGAGAAAGTACAAACATAAGAATTACTTAAATGAGATCAAGCAAACCACATGCACATCACTCTGCTAAACCAAGGGGCTGAAAGTCACACATAAAACCAGAAAACAGAGATCACTAAGAAAGTGTACAATGACAACCATTTCATGTCAGCAAAAGAAGACTTTTTCATGCTGCAAAATGATCTTACAATGTAGGACCTGATTCTTTGAAGCATCAACTTTCCTCGTGAATAGTCTCCTGCAATATGTACTATGGAGGTGGTGCTTCTTCTTATTGAAAACTCAGAAGAAGGATCTGTCAATATGATTACATTGCTTTTGGGCATTGAAACCTGCAAATTTCTATAGATAAGAAAAACAAGTCAAGTAAACAACATAAAAGGACTAGGATTCTAGCTAATCCATATCCATACGCTTTTTTCAGTTAGCAATGCACAGACAGATAATTAGTTCATTAAAATAGCAGCAGAAGGAAAACAAATATAAGATTAAGATGAAACTTAAACAAGAAGAGACGGGGGCCTCTTTGGAAGGCTAAGATGTTTTATTTTTCCTATTTTATTGTTACTAGAGGAGAAGGAAATTACCCAAACACTATAAGTTCTCTGGTTTCATGTTTATCCTAGGGTATCTACACATTCATTTGTACAAGACGAATGAAAGATGCATCAATAAAATTAGCAATTTATAAGTTCCAAAAATTCTTTTGGTGTTCAAAGAGCCAAAAGAATGCAAAATTAGAACTGTTTGGGTGGAAGAACTACATCTGCTTAACAGGAATTGTTAAGAGGAAAGAGGTCCATACAAGGCGATGTTAGTACCCAACAAATGCAATACCCATTAACATCTATATTCGTAAATATGTATATGAATTCCCTTTTCCTTGAAAAACCTGAAAGATGAAAATAATGATTGTATTGCTAAAGTTCATTGTTCAGTATCCCTGAACGAGCATATTCTTTACTTACACCATATCACGGATTATCGTGCCAGTCATTGGCACATTCTGTGCCGGCATAGTCTATGCTAAAAGCACGGAATGTGCCAACCAGCACCAAAATCTATATCCTATGTATTACTCCAATAGATATTATAAAGGAACAGTCCACAGCAAGTTCAAAAATAGACTGAAGGAAACTAACAACAATTTCGCACATTTGGCAGATCTCTCTCAAGTTTTCAACCAAATTGCACAAACAAGACTACAATCTCCACTGCCATTTCCAGGCAATTAGAAGATTATCACAGCAACTCGCAACCAAGAAACAAATCTCCATTCAACCGAGACCTTAATCCTTATCCCACAGAAAAAATATAAGAACCAAACTTATTGGTAAACAAAGGCCAAAATGATGAAATATACCTACAAAAGATTATAGTATGTTTGTACTTGCGAAAATATTATATCATGGGCAAAAGGGTACGTCCTTAAGGTGGAATGCCATATGGACACCACTCCTAAGTTGAGCATCTGAAAAGAGTATTGGCGCATACCTCGTAGTATAAGGTAATACGAGACAAAATAAATTTGTGGAGGGGAATCACATATTGGGTTCTTGGAGTGTCAGTCTTTAAAGAAGCATACATAGAAAAAGATATCACTAAGCAAAAAAAAAAATTAAACCCACTAAAAGTTCCCTGCATCATGAGCAGCAACAGATGATGAGATGCTTTGTAACCGCCAAAAACTATATGACACCATGGAAAAATGTCATTCTGTTAACAACGGTGGCTATTTCCCTACCTAGCTTTCTAGATACTGTAGGTAGGTTCACACTGATCTCAAAAATAAGTCGTCAATTAAAAGCACCAATTGATACAGTAGTTACAACTTAGCAGGTATGGAAAACCTCATTTGCAATTTATACCTGCAAAATGATTCAACAAAGAAAGATGTGGACAAGCTAACAAGCTACAAACTAAAAATTCCTAAAAACATTTCCTCGAGGAAAACATAGAGGATCAATCTACCATAAGAAAAGATCAAGTTAGAGTTAATGATATAATGAAAATTTAGCTTTAAAAAGAGCCAAATCGATTTAGTCCTACAATGCACTTATAGTAACATACCTGTATGAAATTAACAAAGGTGTTGAGGATGGCCATGGACTTTCCTATCTTGCTATATGAAATATCACCGACAGTCACCATAGTGCTAGATTTATCCTCCATGTCGGTAGATTCTTTAATCTTACTGTCATAGATTGTGAACAAGGTAACAAAGGAAACCTTGTCACTCAGCAGATCTGTTCGTCTTGGGTTGGACAAAGGGATCTTGTTCATAGCTTTAAGGCCTGGGACAAATAGGGGAAACGAATTTTTAACAACATAATGCATGCATGCAGTACCGTTGAGTAGTTTGCATACAGGGTAAACCGTTACTGGCATGGTAATACAACATCTGTTCAGAGGTGAAAAAAACCCTGAAGTACAAAGACATGAAAGCAGTGATTGGATCATTGCAGTACAAACCTTAGGAATTTGTATCACTATATTAACTGCTAACTTTTTGGAATTGCTACCTTCGCATTGGAGGCGGTTGGGCAGGCCCTCACCAGCAGCGGGCCCAAGAACCAGATGATCTGACTTCTTAGGGTGCTCTTTCTTCAGCTTTCCCATGGTGGTATAGCTCTGATGCAACTCTGAGACTGTAAGGAAAAGGAGCAAAATGGTGGAATTGTTATTGCTGTGAAGCCAAAGGTCGATGTGATGGTCTAGAAGGGAACAGAAGTGATTTAACCTGAGAGTAGAAGAGGGAGGAAAAGGACAAGAGGCACGAAGAAGAGGTAACGACTCCTCCATCCTCTGCAAAGTTGCATTCTTCCAAACAGATTAAAACGCTGAGAGAAAAAAAATTCAGCGGTAACAGATGAAAATTCTGAAGTCGAATCCAAATGTTACGAAATTTGAACATGCAGTGCTGAATCCTCACAGTATCCCTATACAATTACATCTACAAGTTCTTCGTACAAGTGCAAAATTTCAAGTCCATGTTGGAAGTAAAACAAAAGTACATAAGAAGAAAATGAATAGAGAAAACAAATGGAGTGTGTTACAATGTCTAAAAAAGGATATCATAGTAAAGAATCGCTTAAATTTCACCATAGGAGCCGCATGAAAATTGTTTCATCATACCACGACCTATACATCCAATTCAAACAAGGAAATCATTCCGCTCACAATCTCTTCAACGTTATCGACAAAGAGCCACCTAAAGGACCTTATGTAGCTTAACCTTATGATAAAGACAAAGCCGGCACTTATTGCCAAATACCGAATCGAATTTAACACGGATCACTCCAAGAAAACCAGTAGGGCGCACTCAAAAACATACACGGAGATACGCCTAAACCCAAATGGTTTCAGCCCAGTTCCTCATGCATTTTCAAAAACCTTTGTATCCATCTAACAATTAACAACTCAATATGAAAACATTGAATGATACACGAACATTGGATTAATAATGTCAACATTAGACGCCATTGTTCTCTCGTTTTTCACTTTCAGTCGGATCTAGGATCCCTACAGGTAGAGAAACAAAATGATCGTACTAGCGCAATAGATTCGAGATCATGAAGTGTTAGGGTTTCGTAGAAAATCAAACCTTGAGAAGAGATTGAGATCGAGGGAGGAAAGGCTCGGATCGCCGTAAGATGCCTGACGGCACGTTTGGTTCGCACAAGGAATGGGAATGGGATTAGGAATGGAAATGGAATGGGATTGGGATTAGGAATGGACTATAACCAAAGTGATTTTGTGATATCAGGATTGGGAATGAGAATGAAGCATTACCATGTTTGGTATACAAACAGAAGCCTGGGAATGGAATAGGAATGAAATACAGATGACTAAAATACCGTCCTTTTCTTTTCTTTGTTGTTTCTACGATGGGAGAAAATTGTAGATGCAAGTGAACTAAGCTGAACAAATTAATGATTTTAATGAACTAAGCTGAAAATTGTAGATGCAAGTGAACTAAGCTGACTAAATTAGTGATTTTCATGTCCAATTGCACCAACATGATTTTAATGATTTTCCATGAAAACTCACATTCTTAAGCTGCATTCAACACGTTTTCCAGTGTATGAACAAATCAACCTCACATATAGATGCTATATTTCCATCTAAAGCAATTAGTCACCATCCCAGAAACTCACATATACTTTGCATCATCCATTGGACATCTAAATTCCTAATCATCAAAGAAATAAGATTACAAAACCTACCTCACGAGTCATGCCTATCCCAACAATTTATCAAAGAGTTCCAATGGTTGGGTTCAATATGTTATAACCAAAATCAATACAACTCATGCCAAACCTTACAGTTCTTGACATCACTCCACTACATTTTAGCTTAAAAATTATTTCTTAAAATAAGATGCTCTCAAATCAAACATGAAGTCGGATTGCAGAAACAGACCCAATTTAAGGGGCTGTTGTAGGGCACCAGAGGGAAGGAAAAGAAGAGGGGAGAAAACCAGCCAATCACCTATACCACTGTGCTTCTACGACGGCATTACGGTCATGACAGTAGCGGCATGGCTGCGGTAAGGCAAAGGAGAAGAGACAGAAAAGTGACTGGTATGGTGGAGTTTGACAGTGGCTAAGGAGGGATGCAGCAGGGCAACCAAGACAATAGACAACAACGCTTGCAGCATACGAACAACTAGCGGCACTGCCAGTGCAGTGCTGCTTATTCGCAACCAGGGACAGAAGCAGAGGAGTTGCGCCTACAAATGTGGGTTTCAGCGGCGGATAAGGTTGCAATCGTGGTGGTGGTGTGTGCGTGGCAATGGCCAACAAGGTGATCCCAAACTCGAAAAAATCCAGAAAATAAGAGGGAGGGAGAGAAATAACCCTCTACTGGAGGCACCTTCTACAACTCAGGCGACCCAATCATCGACGATTTGATCTTAGAAGGAGGGAGGCAGCGGCTAGGGAAAAAGAGCAGGCGGAGCTCGCCTTGCCGCGGGGAACTAGCGATCGCCGACGGAGAGGACGATGACCACCAACAGATCGGGACCGAGCGGTGGATAAGGTTGCAATCGTGGTTGTGGTGTGTGCGTGGCAGTGGCCAACAAGGTGATCCCAAACTCGAAAAAATCCAGAAAATAAGAGGGAGGGAGAGAAATAACCCTCTACTGGAGGCACCTTCTACAACTCAGGCGACCCAATCATCGACGATTTGATCTTAGAAGGAGGGAGGCAGCGGCTAGGGAAAAAGAGCAGGCGGAGCTCGCCTTGCCGCGGGGAACTAGCGATCGCCGGCGGAGAGGACGATGACCACCAACAGATCGGGATCGAGAGGACGCCGGAGCCGCAATCTGCGCTTCGAGATAGGTTTCCTCGGAAGAGGTTTCGCAGGGAGAGAGGACGCGAGGAAGAAGATCGCGGGGAGAGAGAGTCCGATCAAAGGGTAGATTAGGGTGCGTTTGGCAATGAATTAGCTGAATGAGGAATCTGTGGAATTAGCTGAATGAGGAATGAGCTGAATCTGGTGATTCCGTAGATTTTGATTCTGTTGTTTGATTGATCTGTATGGGATGAGCTGAATCTGTTGATTCTGGCGTTTAGTTTGTCTATTATGGATGAGCTGAATCTGCTAATTTTGTTCAAATTAATAATAAAACTTTAAATTTTTTTCAAATTAAGACATATTTTTTATTATAATAATAACAATACCCACGAGATATGATTGATCGAAATTATTGAAAATTTAGGTCAAATTAATTCTTTGAATGCATCTAATCATGTAAAATGATTGATCGAAATTATTGAAAATTCAGATATAATTTAAGTTATAATATATTAAATGATTTTATAAATTAAATTACATCAAATATTTGCTTTAAAAAGTACTCAATATTGGTCTCATAACGAAGATATCGATGATATCTTTTCAATGAGACTAATTTCATAAAGTTTTAACATGTATATTTAAAGTTATGATAAATATAGCCATTTTAAATATTAAGGGGGTACAATGATCATTTTGAATTTCGGAATCCGGATTCCGAATGTATGGCGTCCGCTCAATTTGAGCGGACGCCGGGATTCCGAAATTTCGGCATTATCATCCAAACGCTCGAATGAGCGTCCGTGGAATCCGCCAATTCACTGGATTCACCGGATTCGGCCCATTCAAGCCCTGCCAAACACCCCCTTAGTGAATGTATGTGTTTATCTACCGATCGTCCAGAACGGAACGGAATGGGCCAGTTCAAGGTATGAGATGGGAATGGCCTATTCTCAAGTTGTCAGGAATGATGTATTCCATTCCTGACGTTAAGGGGGTGTTTGGTTGCAGTGGGATTGCTGGTGGAATGGAAATGTTTTTACCATTCCATCCAGTTTTCTTATGTTTGGTTAGGGTGAGAAATGATGAAAACATTTTCATCATTTCACCAAAAACAGCACTTTTCATTCAAATGTTTCCACCCAAAATATTGATGGAAACAGTAGAAGTGGGTGGAAAGGAAACTTAAGTGATGAAATTAATTCCACCACTCACCCGATATCAGTCTCCCCGGCCCCGATACTCTCGCCGCCTAGGGTTTGGTCGCTCTCCATCCTCTCCTCGCGTCTCCCGGCTCTCCCTCCTATCCTCGACGGCGCGGAGCTTTGAGGGCTCGGAGCTCCCTCTCCATCACTCTCCCCTGCAGCTCGCATCTCCCGGCCCTCCCTCCTCTCCTCGACGGCGCGAAGGTTTGAGGGTTTGGAGCTCTCTCTCCATCCTCTCTCCTGCGGCTCGAGTCTCCCGGCTCTCCCTCCTCTCCTCGACGGCGCGAAGCTTTGAGGGTTTGGAGCTCCCTCTCCATCAATCTCCCCTGCGGCTCGAGTCTCCCGGCTCTCCCTCCTCTCCTCGACGGCGCGAAGGTTTGAGGGTTTGGAGCTCTATCACCATCCTCTCCCATGCGGCTCGAGTCTCCCTGCTCTCCCTCCTCTCCTCGAGAGCGCGAAGCTTTGAGGGTTTGGAGCTCCCTCTCCATCACTCTCCCCTGCGGCTCGAGTCTCCCGGCTCTCCCTCCTCTCCTCGACGGCGCGAAGCTTTGAGGGTTTGGAGCTCTCTCTCCATCACTCTCCCCTGCGGCTCGAGTCTCCCGGCTCCCCCTCCTCTCCTCGACGGCGCGAAGCTGTGAGGGTTTGGTTGCTCTGTCTGGTATGTTTGCCAAGACTCTTCTTGTGAGGACCTGTCTGTGAGGACCTGCCCCTCTATTCCTATAGCTGGTGGTTGATCCCAAGGGCAATTTGGGAAATTGCGCCTTGGCGGTCGTTTTTTCACACTGGGTGTGCACACACAGGCCTTGCTTGATGGTTGTGTTTGTTAGAAAGGTTAGGTGGACCCTAGCTTGGGTGTTCTGGGCTTGGGCCCGTTTTCCAGCCCAAGTTTGCACTTCTGGGCAGGGCTGATCGATCCTTTGGTCATGGAGGATCGATCCTTCCTGTGCCTGTAAGTCCTTGTCGGTGGCTTTCGAAGGACGGCCACCGCGGTGGCCGTCGCTTCCCCTGTCAGGGGAGGGAAGACTTTCCCTCCCCTCCCCCGGCTTTTCCCCGGGTTCGCCGGCTTTTCCCCGGCCTTACCCGCCCTTTCCCCCCTTCCTTTCTTCCTCTCTTCTTCTTCTCCCTCGCGCGACTCTGTTTCTTCCCCGGTTGAGACCGCTCCTTCTCCTCCTCCGTTCTTCCTCCTCCGTTCTTCCTCCTCCGGCCATCTTTTCGGGAGCTTGAAGGCTCGTTGGGTTCGTGGCAAGTCGAGGAAGGTCCTGGGGTAGGACTTGTGGATCGAAGCTGCGTTGAGGAGGTATGGTTCTCATTCTAAACTCCGGTTGTTTTCCGAGATTTTGAATCCGGTTTTGGTTTTCGTTTTATATCTCTTGTGGAGTTGGTGTTTTTCCGGTTTTGAAGCCTTGAGGAGCTTCGTGGTTCTTGGATCTACCAGTCCACCAAGTTTGGTGGGGTTTGGTTGTGTATTCCGGCGGTTTTCCAGGCCGGAAGTACATCGGAACCCATCATGATCGATCTTCCTGGGTGAAGTGATCGATCCTCTGGTGTTAGTTTGCTGCGCCCAGCCACATGATCGATCTTCTTATGGGAGGAGATCGATCACGGGGCCTGGGTCAGCCTGGTTACCCTTCGTTCCGAGAATGATCGATCTTCCTGGGAGAAGGATCGATCTTCCTTGGTGCGACTGGAAGGGTGCCCTCTGTCACCAAAAAGATCGATCTCCTTGGAAGGAGTGATCGATCTTCTTTGGCTCGACAGTGAGGGAAGCTCACTGTTGCTTGAATGATCGATCCTCCCTGGGTGAAGGATCGATCCTTCAGTAGCCGTGAGGGTTTTCAAGGGTTTTGCCCGCGGGGCTTCGCATGTAATGGTCTTTACAGTTTTACCCTCGGGGTTTATCCTGTAGTGATTTATGCATGAATGTTTATCGCTTTGTGGTTGAACTGGGAGGGTGATGCCTCTTAGGTGTGTAGAATAAATGGGCTGACGGTATGTCCTTACCGCTTTGTGGTGAACCGAGGGAGTCATGACCCTCGGGAGTGTTTAGTATAAATGGGCCGAAGGTGTGCCCTTGCCTTGTCGCTTGTTTACAGCTTTATATCTATCTGCCTGTTTTGCTTAACTGTGCATTAGACATGTTAGGCTAGTTTGGGTGGGTGTTCCCCCCTTGTACTCCGTACCCAGGTGCTAAGTGGAGGTGTCCTGCACGGTTCTGTTCCTCTGTTGGTGCAGAGGGTGATCTCGCATGGAACCTTTTCCCCTGTTGGGTGCTTAGGGTGATGAGCAAGGTTCATGTCGGGAGCCCTTGGGGCATCGATAGGGTTATGGAACCTTGGCAGTCCTTAGACTTAGTGCCTGGTCGGGAGTCAGGGATCGTGGCTCTGTGGCTTGGAGTGCTGGGAGGTGGTTGTCGTGACCTCGGTCGTTCCGCCAAGTGTGGAGGTCCCGCTTGGGGAAGGGTGTCCTACCAGTAGCGTCATGTCCACCCTGTGTCAGGGACAGTCAGAGTTTGTCCATCCCTAGACAGTGGCAGTCGGAGACGTACTCGGGACAGGGACCCTTCGGGTTATCGATAGGATTTATGGGATCCTTGGCAAGCCTCAGCACTTGGCTTCAGGGTTGGTTGTTGGGTTTGCCTTTCTTGTGGGGGTTGTGGAGTGGGACTCTGCTGAGCTGTTGCTCATGCCTACCTGGACTGTGTTTGTTGCAGGTGCTGGTGCCCGGTTCTCCCAACCGTTGCCCCGTCGGTCGTCTAGTGGCAGCGCGCCGGCTCCTGACCATGTCTGAGGGTCAGGATGGCTTTGTCTGCGCCTTCGTGGAGACCCCGGTGGGCAGTGTGGCTTGCTTTCTTTTTGGGGACTGTTTACCCCCCCTTGTTCTAGATCTGTTGTATCTAGGTTTCTCCTGTTGTAACTCTATTATGTGTTTGTAATAGATGTTATTAGCTTTTGTTTCCTGCTTTCTCTCTTTCTCTGTGGTGTCCAGCTGTTTCCGCCAGCTGGGCCTTTGTCTCGGCTGTTTCCGCCAGTCGAGGCTGGTAGTGGTAGGTGTTTTCCCCTCACGGTCCCCGGCCCGGGTGCGCTCTGCGGGTCGGGGCGCGACACTGTCCCTCTACCCCTGTGGCTCGCTATCGACCGCAAGGGCAATTTGGTAAATTGCGCCTTGTTGGTTTGTTTCACACCCGCGTGTGCACACACCGGCTTTGTTTGTGTTAATGCTTGTTTAGAATGGCTAGGTGGACCCGGGATCGGAAGATCCCAGCTCGGGCGCGCGAAAGCTTGCCTTTGGGCAGCTGACGACCCCTGAGCGATCGATCGCTCCTTGGAACGATCGATCGGACTCGATCCGACTTGGTGTTGGGATCGAGCCAGGCCGCGAGCGATCGATCGCTCCTTGGAGCGACCGATCGGAATCGCGTCGGTGGCTTTTCTGCTTCGCGAGGACGGCCACCGACGGCCGTCGTTCTCCTTTGTCAGAGGGGGGGAGGACTTTCCCTCCCCTCCCCTCACTTTCTTCCCCTTTCCCCGGCTTTCCCCTCCCCCTTTCCCCTCTTTTCTTCCCCTCCTCTTCCTCCTTCTCCTCTCTTTCTTCTTCCTCTTTTCTTCTTCTCCCGAGAGCTCTGTTCTTTGCCCTGTTCCGGCAGCCGAGCTTTCCCACCTCCGTTCTCCCTCCTCCGACCACCAAATTGGGTGTTCTTTGGCTCATTGGATTCTTGACAACGAGAGAAAGATCCCTGAAGAGGTTTGGAGGCTTGTTGGTGATCAAATCGCGGGGAATCAGCCGAGGAAAGCGCAGCTAGGTAGGGTTATACCTACTGAGGTTTATTTCGGGTGTTCTTGAGATCTAGCCGTTGGATCTTGTTGATCCTTGCTTTGTTGGATTCCTTATACCTTGTAGAATAACTGATTTGAGTTTCATGTTAATCAGTTGAGATTTGAGTAGGTTTTATGCAAGATTAGTCTCGGATTTCTGGTTTTCTGCTGTTCTTGAGAAACAGCCGGCTTGCGGCGAGTTTTTCGGGCGGCGAGTACATGCTCTTGGCTTTTCATAAACATAAGAGTTGTAGAACTACTCGTTAGCTTTCCATTCCATCTTGTTTCGTATTTGTCCGATTTATGTACGATTTCTTATGAATTGTTTTCTGAAGGGCTGCGTTGCAGCAATTAGTGGGTAAGTTGGTTTAATCAACGATTTTTTATTAATGTTTTCCGTTAATCCAACCGTTGGATGTTTATGAAATTTGGATATGATGATCCTGGTATATACACCTACTGGTGATTAAGTTGGATCTTGAATCCGACATCGTTTGGACGTCGGATCGACGGGATCAATTAGCCCCTAAGTAGAGGCTTTGGGTGTTTTTGAATATAATATTATATTTCGGAATATAATATTATATTGTGTTTTGTACATCATCGTTTTCGGGGTTGCTTCCCGTTGCAGGAGTCCGCAGTTGACGGTCGCGGTACCGTCGTAATGCCGGGACCCGCTACGGATCGGCTGGCAGCGGTTGGTGGTACTGCTGCAGCGATCCAGTAGGCTTATATGATGTTTGACATACTGTTGCATGCCTTTCCTATTATCTGTGTATGTCATAGCATGCATTGTTGTTGTGTGCATTAGTTGCATTGGTTAGGGCGTGGGTGATCCTTGGGTCGCCGTCCCGAGGCTGGAAGCTCGGACTTAGCCTTAGGACCGGGGTTGGGCTGTTAGGACCCGGTTGAATTGTGATGTCCAGTCGATCCGATGATAGGCTTAGATGACTGGTACACTTATGGCTTGATGATTGTAGAGGTCGGGTCGGCCTCGAGTTGGATCTGAGGTGTAGCCGGTGTCCGGTTCTTCTTAAAACTCTTGAGTAGAGGATTTGCCTACTCAGTGGTGTCACTTCCCACCAAACAGTGTTCAGTGTCCTATTGAGAGTTAGCAGTGTCTTTTCCTGCTACTGAGTGTGACCTGACATGTGACCAGCTCGGCTGGAAGACCATGATCGTGGGCCTCAGGGACACGCGGTGGGGTTATGGGACCCCTGTATACACCCAGATTCCACTTGAGGGCGACACTGTTGCGTTTCTTTCTTCCTTCTGTGTGTCGTAGTGTAGATCCCTACTGAGCTTAGTGCTCACACCTACCCGGGCTGCGTTTTGCAGGTGCAGGCGTCGGTTCTTCCTCTGTGGCCCCTACCGGGCAGTTGGTCGGAGATGCGGCGGCGCCTGGTGGTCTTTGAGAGCTGGTGATCCTTTACTGCTTTTACCCTTATGTTAGATAGTCTCCTGCGGGAGTAATATTGTATTTGAACTTCCCCTCTCCGAGGTTTTGTATAATTAATACACTTGAGTTTTTAATCTGAGGTTCGAGGCTTTGCTTATAATATTGTTGATTTAATTGAGGGTGCTTTGGTGAATTGCTAGGGAGACCAATAGGTTAGAGGGAACCCTCGTCGTTCTTTCTCCGTGTTGGTTAGGTTCCGGTTCGCGTCGCCCGGCCCGGTTGGGCTTTCGAAGGTCGGGGCGCGACACTTCTGATCCATTTTTCCCTCTGATCCCCCATGATGTATTGCCTCTGATCCCCAATGATGCTCGCATTTCTGATCCCCCATGATGTTGCTGCTGTTCTTGGATTGCATTCCGTTTGCTTTTTTGTGAACAATCTGATCTTCTATGAGTAGTATTGCTTCTGAGCCCTATTATGTTGGATTTGTTGTTGCTCTACCTATATCTGAGCCCTATATCTGAGCCCTGTGAGGATTTCGGTGTTGTTGCTGTTCTTGGATTCCATTCCGTTTGCTTTTTTGGTGAACAATGTGATCTTCTATGAGTAGTGTTAGCCCTAATGACGTTTTGATTATGTTTTGATGATGCCAATATGTTATTAAATGTTAAAATATATATGTGATAAAATATATGTTGATAACAAGCTTTAACTTTCATATTTGAGCTATTATTGTGTTGACGGATGATGCATGGATGCATCCGTGGAGCTGACGGATGATGCATGGATGCATTCGTGGAGCTGACGGATGATGCGTGGATGCATCCGTGAGATGCGACGGTCAATCCGTGGATCGACCGTGAGACGCGACGGTCGATCCGTGGATCGACCGTGGAGGATTTATGTACATCCGTAGGATGTGATGGTCGATCCGTGGATCGACCGTGAGGCTGTTTTGAAGAAAAATAAGGTGCGACGGTCGATCGGTGCATCGACCGTGGGAAGCTTTTTTCTTGACAGAGCCTGACAGACGATGTGACGGTCGACCGTGAGGCGTGACGGACAATGTATGGATCGACCGTGAGCCCAAAAACTAGCCGTTAAAGAGCCGTTGCAGAAACTGAAAATAGCCGTTGGAAGCTATTTTTTGAGGCCCTAAAGCTCAACTATATATGAGAATATGTAGGAAACTTGGGGTAAGACAAAAGGAGATATTAGTTTACATTGTAACAAGTTTTAGTCTTCTTTTGAGAGCTTTAACCTTTGTAAAACTACTTCAAGTTGTGAAGTAGACTTTGAGAGAAATATTCAAGAGAGAGCTTGGAGTGATTTGTAAGGTTCTCAAGCACCCGTAAGCTTGAGGGGGAGCTCCAGTAGTTGTTGGAGGATTTGTAAGGTTGTTAAGCACCCGGAAGTTTGGTGGGAAAACTTGTAAGGGAAGATTACAAGTAGTGGAACCTCAAGGAGAGCCTTGAGAGAGTGGACGTAGGCAAGGTTTGCTGAACCACTATAAAATCTGGTGCAAGTCTCCTAGCTCTTTCTCTCATCCTTCATTGCATGCTTTACTTATAGTTTTCATATCTAAACAAGCATACTAGTCTTCTAACATTTTAACTTGGTTTTCATCTATTGTATTTCCGTAAAAGAGTCCAATTCACCCCCCCTCTTGGACCATCAATTGATATCAGAGCCTCGTCTCTATATTCGAGGTTTAACGACCCTAGAGGATCCTAGGTATAGATGGAAAACCTACAAGGACAATCTACCAATAGGCATCCCTACTTTGATGGAGAAAATTACAATTATTGGAAGACTAGGATGGAAATTTTTATCCAATCCTTAGACTATGAAGCTTGGCTTACTATTGAGGATGGACCATTTATTCCTAGTAAAATGCATGAAGGAAAAGAAGTACCCAAACATAAGAGTGAGTTCACTCCATCCGACTTAAAGAAATTGGAAATCAATGCTAAAGCCAAATGCTTTCTTATTTATGCATTGAGTCCTAATGAATTTAGTAGAATTTCAAGTTGTAAATCAGCCAAGGAAATATGGGAGAAACTTGAAATTACATATGAGGGAACCAATCGAATTAAGGAAACTAGTATAAGTATGCTTGTTCATGATTATGAATTATTTAGCATGAAGGATAATGAGTCCATTAGTGAAATGTTTACACGTTTCAATAATATTTTAAATATGCTTCAATCTCTTGGAGAATCTTATGCTAATGATGAAATTGTGAGAAAGATACTTAGGTGTCTACCTAAAGCATGGGATCCAAAGGTGACAGCGATTGAAGAAGTCAAAGACCTCTCCAAGCTATCACTTGATGAGCTCATGGGTTCACTCATGACCTATGAGATGAACTTGAATAAGAGCAACAATAAAGGAGAGAAGAAAGACAAATCGGTTGCATTCAAGTCATCATACCAAGATTCATCAAGTTCAAGTGATGAAGAATCGGATTCGAGCGATGAGGAATTGGCATCAATTACAAGACAAATCAAAAGGATGCTCAATCGCCAAGGAGGAAAGAAGAATTTCAAGAAGAAAACCTCCGAAGGTGAAAAATCAAATTCCACCTCATCTAATTCAAATAACATTATATGTTATGAGTGTAGAAAACCCGGACACTACAAGGCCGATTGCCCTCGACTCAAGAAAAAGAAAAATTTCAAGAAAAAGAAAGGCTTGGTGGCAACTTGGAGTGAAAGCGATAAGGATTCTTCCTCCGATGAAAAAGAGCAAGAAAAGGCAAATATTTGTCTAATGGCCATCGGGGACGAGGAAGAAGATCATGAGGTAAATGATGAGTTAGCTTTTGATGAACTTTTTGAAGCTTATCATTCCTTAGCTAAATATTTCAAGTTCCTTAAAAAGAAATATTATACTTCATGTAAGGACTTCAAGAAGTTAGAACAAGAAAAACTAGATGCCATGCATAAGATTGACTTATTGAAAAATGAAAACAAATGCATGATGAGTAAGACATCTAGTGATGATGATGCCTCTCTTAGAAAAGAACTTGAGGATTGCAAACGTGAGCATAATATTTTACAAAATAACTGAAGTAGCTTACAAAAGGAAATCATCATTTTGAGAGAATCAAAAAGGGATCTCACCCTTGAAAATACTGATTTGAAAATTACGCTTTCTAAGTTTATGAAGAGTAAGATCACACTTAATGAGATCATTGATAGCCAACGTAGCTCATTGAACAAAAATGGAATTGGCTATAATCCTAGGAAGA
This sequence comes from Narthecium ossifragum, assembly GCA_963920575.1. NCBI lineage: Eukaryota > Viridiplantae > Streptophyta > Magnoliopsida > Dioscoreales > Nartheciaceae > Narthecium > Narthecium ossifragum. The sequence goes on from OY986967.1 coordinate 6,532,238, forward strand.
TGAGTAATCTTAAAAAGACAAGCTTTGTTAAAGCATCATCCTATCCTCCTAAATTTGCAAATATACTGACTTGTCACTATTGTTGTAAAAAGGGACATATAGCTCCTAATTGTTATTTAATGAAGAATGCTAGTGCTAACAACCTCTGGATTCCAAAGCATTCATCTTATATGTACATGTCAAGAACTAACGATAATGGATCCAAAAAGATTTGGGTACCAAAAATCAAAACATGATTTGTGTTAGGGAGTTTGAGATCCAATTGTCAAGACAAATTGAAAAGAAAACGGTGATATCTTGATGGTGGATGATGCTGAAGTCATATGGTGAGGACAAGAAAATGTTTTCAAGAAAAGGAGGTATGTAAAATAGTCATCAAATGATAAATGATCCATCCAATGGTATGAAGTCTTCTTCCTCCATCTTCATTTGATATTTCAAATAGTGATAGTAAACTTGATTCTATGATTTTCTTTTTAGAAATTTAACAATTTCCTAATCCTTATGAAGCTTTCTTTCTTTTTATTTGAAATGAATCGTTGAAAAGAATTCTTCTTGGTTAAAATCTTGTATCTTGATTGATTTTAAAAGAGGTCATATGGTCATATTTTGCATTATAATGCATACTGAATTGAAATGAATTTTAATCATCTTTTATGAGATATTGTGACTTGTATGCACCATAAGCCTCAAATTATTCAAGTGTTTTCATGCAATAGAAAAGTGGTATGTGAGTTCTTAATGCTCATTTTCTCATACACACACTCATGTGCCATATTTTTGATTAAATACATGAATTCCTGGAAAAATGACTTGGTACAACTCAAAATATTAAATTGATGGTCCAAGAGGGGGGTGAATTGGACTCTTTTCGAAAAACTAGATTGATGGAAAATTCAGATAGAAAAGGATCTAACAGCTAGAATGCTTGTAAACAAAATGAAACTTAACTATAATAGCATGTAAGCATTAACTGAAAGAAGGGTAAGAGAGATGACACCGATTTATAGTGGTTCGACCCAACTCTTGGTCTACGTCCACTTCTCTCAAGGCTCCCCTTGAGGTTCCACTACTTGCAAATCCCTTACAAGCGTTTCCTCCAAGCTTCCTGGTGCTTGGTGACCTTACAATCACAGCCACTTGCTGTTTGAACAACTCTCAAGATACTTCTTCACACTTGAAGAAGGTTTACAAAGGTTTTAGCTCAAGGAGAATAAGTAGAAATCTTTCCTAGAACTTGCTCAAATGATCTCAATAATAGTGATTAAAGTTCTGGCAAGTTTAAATGAAGAGACTACTTATAGATGGGCTTCAACCAGCTCAACAAGAAGCCCCAACGGCTCCATGCAACTCTCCAACGGCTAGTTTTTTACTCTGCGCGCTCCTGGCGGTCGATCCGTCCATCGTCCGTCACGTATAAAAAACTCAGCCTCTTTGGTCGACGGTCGATCCACGCATCGTTCGTCGCTCTCACGGTCGACCGTGACATCGACCGTCACATCGTCCGTGAGCCTCTGTTGAGAAGGTCGCTTCCCAGGGTTGATGCTCCGATCGACCGTCGCTCCTTGAGCTTTCTTCATATATGCGCCACGGTCGACCGCCGCATCGACCGTCGCATCGTCCGTGAGCCTCTGTCAAGAAAAACGCTTCGGACGGTCGATGCACCGATCGATCGTCGCGTCTCCACTTTCTTCATTGATGCGCCACGGTCGACCGCCACATCGACCGTCGCATCGTCCGTGAGCCTCTGTCAAGAAAAACACTTCCGACGGTCGATGCACCGATCGACCGTTGCGTCAATATGCACATAGCCAAGTGTGAAGCATTCATCACGGTCGATCCATGGATCGACCGTCCCATTCCCACGGTCGATCCTTGCATCGACCGTCAGTACAAAATCACTTGAATATTGAATTTAGTATCTCCAATTAAAGGGGTAATAAATATTTTACATATATTTTATCATTTAGTGTATATTGGCATCATCAAAACAAGGTTAGGATCAACAATCTCCCCCTTTTTGATGATGACAATCCTTTTAAATGTGATGATAAAACATCTTGACTCCCCCTTAATCAATGCATCCTTTTCTTTCAAAAAATATGTTCTAAAGTCAGTTTTCAAGATGCACACAAGTCATATATCTTTAAAATGATGTTAAAAGTTCCATTCAAGATATGTTGACATAATGGTTTGGATTTTAGCATGTTCACTTCTTTTCAATAATGACATTTATGCTTTCATGAAGTGATTTCATATGGAATTATAACATAGTAACATTGTATTGATACATCAAGCAATTATCCAAACTCAACTTCATTTCATTCAAAAGATTCCAAAATTTCCATACAACTTCCATTCAAAATCATTTGGAAAACTTTGAACTTACAAGACTTTCAATTCAAAACAAAGTTTTTGAAAATACAAAAGTAAGAAATGTAGAAATGTAGGGCTTTGACATTCATCACACTTCACTTTTTCTCCCCCTTTGGCATTATCAAAAAGAGGTAAGGAGGATTAGGATCAATCACTAGAGGCTTTCTGAAGGAGTGCTAGGTGGAAATTCAGTCTTGATGTAGGTGAAGATCTCATCAAGTTGCTGAGACACTTTGACTTGATCTCCGGTGATGTTTGCTTGGGAAGTCTTGATGTCTTCTAGACTCATTTCCATTCTCCCCATTCTAGCTTCAAGATCATCAAGCCTTTGTGCCGTGGTTCGACGAACTCGGCTACTAGAGGCTTCTCCCTGATGTTCTTCAAGCAAAGGCTCTCCCCCTATATTTTTTTCTCCATGCTCTTCTTGAGGCTCATCATCCTCATCGGCACTGAGCTGAGGCCAACCGAGGCCTAAAGCTCGTTTGGCGGCCTTCATCCTCTTGTAGGTGGATTTGTTGAAGGGTTGAGAAAGGGGTTTGCGTTCATCATCGGCTAGGTTTAGGGTGAGGGCTTTGAAAATGTTTGTTAGGAGCCCCCCAAAAGGAAGTGATTGTCTAGCATTTATATTAAGCATTTCCTTGATAATTAGATAGCCTAGGTTAAGAGGTTTTCTCCTAACCATGCAAGAGAGAACATAGGCATGGATAGGTTTCAAATTATCATGATGGCCAAGCTTAGGAAATAGGTTTGTTCCTAGGAAGTGGGCAAGCTCCCTAAATTGTTGGTTGAGGCTATTTAGTTCTATAGGGATTTTCTCAACGTTTAGAGGCTTGAGGATAGCCTTTCTCCCTAGTTTATCATGATCAACTCTATTTAAATCCTCATGGGAAGTAAAGTAAATGCACTCTCCTGAATTAGGTGCATTAAGTAGCTCATTCAACCATTCTATGGTAATTTTGATTTCATTACCATAGACATAGCTAGTAATGGCTACATATCCCTCATCATCTATATCCTCACTCATATTGCAATAAAAATACCTAATCATTTTGGGATAGATGTATTGAGGCATCTCTAGGAATTTGTTCCATCTCATATCAGTGAAGAATTTTTCAACTACATGTTTTTTGTTTAAGGGCAATTGTAAAGCTCTACCCGAGACTACGAACTTGTCCTTAAAGTCAGGCCAGGATTTATACCTCTCCATGTCTAGGAAGAAGTACTCGTCGTAGGAAGGGGTAGGTTAAGGATTGGATGAAGAACCTCATTGAGCTCTTTTGGCTTTCTTTGCTCCGGATGGCTTCTTCGCGACTGCCTTTTTCCGTTTCCCAGGTGCACTTGGTTCCTCAGGTGAAGGAGGACCAGCATTCTTGGTGCGAGCCATTATCCACCAGCAGGTTAGGGTTTTGAGTGGGAAGGAGGAGATCGGTTTGAGAAGGAGAGGAGGAGGAGTGGTGGCTGTGGGTGTTTTGAGAGACTAGGGCACGGTCGAACCAGTGAGGAGAGAATGGTTTGATCGGGAGTTATAAGGAGAGATTTGAGTGGAAAAGACGAAAAAGCCCCGACTTAAGTTGTCACACGGGCCGTGGCGGTCGACCGTAGGAACTTGGCGGTCGACCGTCGCGAGCATTGTGTTTAAAAAAAATTCGCACGGTCGATCCGAAGACTTGGCGGTCGACCGTCGCGCACATTTTGACGCACGGTCTATCCAACAAGGTTGGCGGTCGACCGTGGCACACAATGGGTGTAAAAGTTACATCCCACGGTCGATCCGAGGAACTTGGCGGTCGACCGTCCCGTGCGAAGGTACACACGGTCGACCGTCACGAAGGCTGGATCGACCGTCATTCCCAGAAAGTCAGTTTTGAAATTCAATTTAAAATCATTTTTAAATCAAAACATCACAAATCTTTGTAAGCACGTGTAACTAAATATTATGAGACAAAAATCACTCATTAATCATGATATTGACTTAATTTACCAAAATTTAGCATTCAAGTAGAATATGGTATGAAAAGTAGTTAAAGAGGTGACCATACATTTTCCTTTTAGCTCCTTTATTTTGGACATCCATTGGACATCCCAAGCTCCCTTAGTAGATAGAGAATTCTGTCTTCACTCAAGGGTTTAGTTAGAATATCTGCAATTTGATGTTCGATGCTAACAAACTCAAGTGCAATATCTCCTTTTTGTGCATGATCACGAAGGAAATGATGTCTAATTTCTATGTGCTTTGTTCTACAATGCAAGATGGGATTTTTAGATAAGTTTATGGCACTAGTGTTGTCACATCTAATGGGCATTTTGCCTACATGTATTTCATAATCTTCCAATTGCATTTTCATCCAAAGCAATTGTTCACAACAACTACCCGCAGCAATATATTCCGCTTCGGCGGTGGATAAAGCAACTGAATTTTGCTTCTTGGAAAACCAAGAAACAAGTGCATGACCAAGAAAGTGACATGTACCACTTGTGCTTTTTCTATCAAGTCTACATCCGGCAAAATCCGCATCGGAGTAGCCAATTAGATCAAAAGATGATCTTCTAGGATACCACAAACCATAATTTTGGGTTCCTATTAGATATCTAAAGATCCTCTTGACCGCAACCAAATGTGATTCCTTAGGACAAGATTGATATCCAGCACAAAGGCAAACACTAAACATGATGTCCGGCCTACTAGCGGTCAAATAGAGTAAAGAACCAATCATTCCTCTATAAAGTGTTTGTTCAACGGGTTTCCCATCTTCATCATTGTCTAGCTTTAGTGTTGTACACATGGGGGTTCTATAAATTTTGGATTCTACAAAATCATATTTCTTGAGTAGGTCTCTAGTGTATTTAGCTTGATTAATAAAGATCCCTCCTCGAGTTTGCATGATTTGTAACCCAAGAAAATAATTGAGTTCACCCATTAAACTCATCTCAAACTCACTTTGCATGCATGTGGAAAATTCTTCACAAAGTTTATCATTTGTAGAAGGGTTAATAACACTTTACTCCCTTCTAGTTTCACAATATGTCAATTTACCCCATATAGTTTAAAACGTGACAAAACGCACCCTTAAGTTTTCAATGTGGTCATTTTACACCCAAAGCTCAAACGACGTTAACCTGGCTGATGGCAAATCGAGTAAATAGGTCACGTGCAACGCACGTGACCCTCTTTTACCGGTAGTCGCCGGATTAGAGTCGGGACTTGTAAAAACCGACGCCGGAGAAGAGACCGGCCGACACCGACCACACATGCTCGCCAGGGTGGGGGGCTCCAGATCCACTCAGAGGAAGAGGTTTAAAAGCATGAGGGCATCGCCACCACTCTCGACGGACGTCGTCACCGACCCCTCCGAGTTCATCGACGACGACCCCAGCCGCCGCCGCCGCTTCCTCTCCGTCTCAGCCGCTGGCGGCGATTTTGGCTTCAGGTCGAGGTCCAGATCGCACCGCTCCTCCGCAGTGGCGGTGCTCCGCCGCTGCTTGGACGGGCACGCGGCGGACGCCGTGGTGGGGCGGCCATAGAGGAGATCGTTGGCGGCTGCGTCGGAACCTGAGGTCGGGCACGGATTGCAGCCACGGAAGACCGCATCCACTACGGCTTGACACAGGTGCCAATTCCTAGTGGCCAGGAGCCCGACGGCGCCGGTCACCGGGTTGATGGTCCGCCCGCACGCCTCGTAGAGCAGCGACTGGAACAGAGCTGCATCCTCACGAAATGGGGCGGCGACTGGAACAGAGCTGCATCCAGGGCTGTCGTGGACTCTGAGGGCTACGCGGGCGACGAGGTTACCGGAGCAGCGAGCCCTTCTCCGCCACCGGCCGCGTCGACAGTGACGTCACCCCACATTTTCTCCCAGTCAAACCGGTCAAAATCGAGGAGAGAGTGACGTCACCCACATTTTCTCCCAAAAATTTGGTCAATCCGGTCAAAATCGAGAGAGGGTGACGTCACCCCTTTCCTCTCTCTCTCACACATTTTCTCCCAAACCGGTCAAACCGGTCAAAATTAGTCAAACTGACCTATTTAACCGGTTTACCGTCAGGCCATTAACGGAGTTTGACGGTTAGGGTTTAAAACGACCACATTGATAAATTAAGGGTGCGTTTTGTCACGTTTTAAAATATAAGGGGTAAATTGACATATTATGAAACTAGAAGGGAGTAAAGTGTTATTAACCCTTTGTAGAACCAAAAATGATATCATCAACATAAATTTGAACCAAGAGCAAATCTTTGCCTTTTGATTTGGTAAACAATGTAGTATCAATTTTTCCTCTACAAAAATCATTATCCATCAAGAATTTGCTAAGCCTTTCATACCAAGCTCTAGGAGCTTGTTTTAATCCATACAAGGCTTTAGTGAGTTTGAATACATGATCCCTCAATTTATAGTCTTCAAAACCGGGGGGTTGTTCAATATAGACTTCTTCTTTTAGTAAACCATTCAAGAAGGCACTTTTAACATCCATTTGATATAATTTGAAATCTTTGTAAGATGCAAAAGCTAGAAGTAGTCTTATTGCCTCAAGTCTAGCTACCGGTGCAAAGGTCTCATCAAAATCAATTCCTTCTTGTTGATTGAAACCTTTTGCAACTAGTCTAGCTTTATTTCTTGTAATTGTTCCCGATTCATCCATTTTGTTTCTAAAAACCCATTTAGTACCTATAACGGAATGATCATGAGGTCTAGGTACCAAATTCCAAACTTCATTTCTTTCAAATTGATTCAACTCTTCTTGCATTGCTAGGATCCAATGATCATCCTCTAGTGCTTCCTCTATCGTTTTAGGCTCAATTTGAGATAGGAAGGCTAGATTTGCACAAGTATTCAATGAAGATCTAGTTTGGATTCCTCTTGATGGTTCACCAATTATTAATTCCTTTGGGTGCGAAGATGCATACTTCCAATCCTTTGGCAACTCATGATGTTGATCACTAGGTATAATCTCTAGGGATTCCTCAAATCTAACATTCAATTCTCCAACATCATTTTGGGTTTCATCCAATAAGTTTTTTGATTTTTCATTTTGGTTTTCCTCATCAATACCATTATCAATTCTACTAGGAATTAAAATCATTTCATCAAATGTCACATGCATTGATTCTTCAACCACCAAAGTCCTTTTATTGAAGACTCTATAGCTTTTACTTCTTCCCGAATATCCAAGAAAGACTCCTTCATCGGATCTAGCATCAAATTTTCCAAGAGTATCCTTGCCATTGTTCAAGATAAAACATTTGCAACCAAAAGCTCTAAAGTACCCAATATTTGGAATTATTCCTTTCCAAAGCTCATAAGGGGTTTTCTTCAAAATGGGTCTCAAGGTTACTCTATTTATCACATGGCAAGAAGTATTGATTGCTTCGGCCCAAAAATACTTAGGAAGATTATTTTCACATAATAAAGTTCTAGCCATGTCTTGTAGGGTTCTATTTTTCCTTTCAACAACACCATTTTGTTGAGGGATTCTAGGTGAAGAGAAGTTATGGGAAATCCCGTTGTCATTACAAAACTTTTCTAGAAGGGAATTCTTGAATTCTCCTCCATTATCACTTCTAATGCATGTAATGAGAATACCTTTCTCATTTTGGACTCTTCTACAAAAGTTGGTGAATTCCTCAAAGACTTCATCTTTGTGTGCAAGGAAAATCACCCATGTGAATCTAGTGTAGTCATCTACTAAGACAAATCCATATGAGCTACCACCTAAGCTAGTTGGTTTAGTAGGGCCAAAAAGGTCCATATGAATGAGTTCTAGTGCTCTTGTGGTAGAAACTACATCTTTAGACTTGAAAGAGGATTTTACTTGTTTTCCTCTTTGACATGCATCACAAATCTTGTCTTTCTCAAATTTGATCTTGGGAAGTCCAAGAACAAGGTCTTTTCGAGAAAGTTTGGATATTAAATCCATGTGAGCATGCCCAAGCCTTCTATGCCATAACCAAGAATTTTCATTTAAAGCACTAAGACATAGATCATCATGGCAAACAAGATCATTAAGATAAAATGTGTATACATTACCATCACGATGTCCTACTAGCAAGATTTTATCACTAAGAGCATTCTTAACATAGCATTTTGAATCTTCAAAAATAACTTTGTTACCTCTATCACATAATTGACTAATGCTAAGTAAGTTATGTTTCAAACCTTCATCTAAGAGAACATTTTCAATAATAATGGAAGAGGTTTTACCAATATTGCCAATGCCAATAATTTTTCCTTTTCCATTATCTCCAAAAGTCACCATTCCTCCATCTTTAGGTTGAAGGGTTGAGAACATGCTCCTTTCACCCGTCATATGTCTTGAGCATCCACTATCAAGGTACCATCTTTTAGCCTTTGAGTTGGTCTTGATCTTGGATCTCATGCAATCCTACAAATAGGAGATCAAACCTTGATTTTTGGTACCCAAATCTTTTTGGGTCCATTTGCATTAGTACTATGCATAAGAGAAGAAGAATATCTAGGTGACCAGATTTTCTTAGCATTAGCATTCTTCATGAGATAGCAACTAGGTGCAATGTGACCTACTTTGCAACAATAATGACATGTAGGTCCTTGTGTTACCTTAGGAGGATGCGAAGAAGCTTAAACAAAGTTAGTCTTCTTTTGGTTGTTCACCTTCCTAGGGTTGTAGCCAATTCCTTCCTTGTTCAAGGAGTTCCTTTGGCTATCAAGGATCTCATCTAGTTTATCTCTACTCTTCACAAATTTGGCTATAGTGATTTTTAGGTCATTAACCTCTAGAGTGAGATCTCTCTTGGATTTCCTCAAGAAGATAAGTTCTCTTTGCATATCATAATTTGTATTCTTCAATATGGTGAGCTCATATTGAGTGTCTTTGAGTTCACCCTCAAGTGTGTCATTTGTGTCACAAGACTTGTTCTCTAGCATGCATTTGTTTTCTTTTTCTAGAGTCCCAATCCTATGCATGGCATCTACTTTCTCTTCTTCTACTTTCTTCAAGTCCTTACAATTAGCATAGTATTTCTTTTTCAGTAATTTGAAATCATTAGCTAACGCATGGTAAGCATCAAAAAGTTCTTCAAATGCAAGCTCATCCTCTACCTCATTTTCTTCTTCTTCCTCATCTCCATGTGCTATTAGGCATATGTTGGCTACCTCTTGTTCTTCTTCATCGGATGAAGTCTCAACATCGCTTTCTCCCCAAGTAGCCACCAATGCCTTCCTTCTATTGAACTCTTTCTTTGAAGGCTTCTTGAGTTGAGGGCAATCGAACTTGATGTGTCCGGGCTTCCTACACTCATAACATATTATTTCATTTGAGTTAGAAGAAGTGGGATTATACCTTTCACCTTTGACGAATTTCTTCTTGAAGAATTTCTTTCCTCCTTGGCGTTTGAAGATCTTTTGTATTCTCCTTGATATCATCGCCAACTCCTCATCGTCATCTCCATCGCTTGAATCGGATGAGTCTTTGCTAGATGATTTGAAGGCAACCGTTTTCTTCTTTTTGTCTCCCTCTTCGTTGCTCCTCTTCAAGTTCATCTCATAGGTCATGAGGGAACCCATGAGCTCATCTAGTGACAATTTGGATAGATCCTTGGCTTCTTCTATCGCTGTCACTTTGGGATCCCACGACTTAGGTAGACACCTAAGGATCTTCCTCACAATCTCATCATTAGCATAAATTATTCCAAGAGATTCAAGCATATTTAATATGTTATTAAAGCGTGTAAACATCTCACTAATAGTCTCATCATTTTTCATGCAAAATAATTCATACTCATGTACTAGCATACTTATCTTTGACTCTTTAACCCGGCTAGTTCCCTTATATGTAACCTCAAGCTTATCCCATATCTCCTTTGCTGATTTGCATGTGGAGACCCTATTGAATTCACTAGGGCTAAGGGCACAAAATAGAAAGCTTTTGGCCTTGGCATTAATTTGAAGGTTTTTGAGGTCAATTGGGGTGTAGTCACTCTTTGTCTTTGGGACATCTTTCCCATCAACAATTTTGGTCGGGACATAAGGTCCATCCTCAATTACTAGCCATGCCTCATAATCCATTGATTGCACAAAGATTTCCATCTTTGTTTTCCAATAATTGTAATTTGAGCCATTGAAGTAGGGTGGCCTATTGTTAGCTTGTCCCTTTAGCTTTTCCATCTCTAGTTAGGATCCTCTAAGGGTTGTTACACCACTAAATTAGAGACCTAGCTCTGATACCAATTGATGGTCCAAGAGGGGGGTGAATTGGACTCTTTTCGAAAAACTAGATTGATGGAAAATTCAGATAGAAAAGGATCTAACAGCTAGAATGCTTGTAAACAAAATGAAACTTAACTATAATAGCATGCAAGCATTAACTGAAAGAAGGGTAAGAGAGATGACACCGATTTATAGTGGTTCGACCCAACTCTTGGTCTACGTCCACTTCTCTCAAGGCTCCCCTTGAGGTTCCACTACTTGCAAATCCCTTACAAGCTTTTCCTCCAAGCTTCCTGGTGCTTGGTGACCTTACAATCACAGCCACTTGCTGTTTGAACAACTCTCAAGATACTTCTTCACACTTGAAGAAGGTTTACAAAGGTTTTAGCTCAAGGAGAATAAGTAGAAATCTTTCCTAGAACTTGCTCAAATGATCTCAATAATAGTGATTAAAGTTCTGGCAAGTTTACATGAAGAGACTACTTATAGATGGGCTTCAATCAGCTCAACAAGAAGCCCCAACGGCTCCCTGCAACTCTCCAACGGCTAGTTTTTTACTCTGCGCGTTCCTGGCGGTCGATCCGTCCATCGTCCGTCACGTATAAAAAACTCAGCCTCTTTGGTCGACGGTCGATCCACGCATCGTCCGTCGCTCTCACGGTCGACCGTGACATCGACCGTCACATCGTCCGTGAGCCTCTGTTGAGAAGGTCGCTTCCCAGGGTCGATGCTCCGATCGACCGTCGCTCCTTGAGCTTTCTTCATATATGGGCCACGGTCGACCGCCGCATCGACCGTCGCATCGTCCGTGAGCCTCTGTCAAGAAAAACGCTTCGGACGGTCGATGCACCGATCGACCGTCGCGTCTCCACTTTCTTCATTGATGCGCCACGGTCGACCGCCACATCGACCGTCGCATCGTCCGTGAGCCTCTGTCAAGAAAAACACTTCCGACGGTTGATGCACCGATCGACCGTCGCGTCAATACGCACATAGCCAAGTGTGAAGCATTCATCACGGTCGATCCATGGATCGACCGTCCCATTCCCACGGTCGATCCTTGCATCGACCGTCAGTACAAAATCACTTGAATATTGAATTTAATATCTCGAATTAAAGGGGTAATAAATATTAAACATATATTTTATCATTTAGTGTATACTGGCATCATCAAAACAAGGTTAGGATCAACATAAATTACATGTGTATGCAAATTTTCATGAGATTTTGATTCAAAAGGCATTTTAAATGAAATTTCAAAATTCATTTTCTGGAAGTGACGGTCGACCGTGAGTTCACTTGGATCGACCGTGAGTATGCAATGTTTCATTCAAATCGTACTCGACGGTCGACCGTGAACCTTTGAAGGTCGACCGCAACTGGTTGTGTCACATTCGCTTTAAATTTTTCGTCGGATCTCCTTTTAAAAATTGTTTTAAAGTAATTTGGGAGAGATAAAAAAACTTATGTTTGGGGAGTACTTTATTTAAATGGAGTTAAACATTTTTGTTTTATATATATATATATATATATATATATATATATATCCCCTACTTCTTTTAGTATCATGAATATTTTCATTGATTTGATATCAAGCCTCAATTAGTGATCAACTTATTTTTCTCGCCCCATCCCCACTTTTTGATGATGCCATAGGGGGAGAAAAAGTTGTGATGTGATCTATTGCTACCAATCATGATATTAGTTAAAGAAGAAATTATACTAAAAGATAAATTATCTTTTCATAATATCATGGATAGAACTTTTCTATATCATACGAATGGTGTGCATCCTTAGTATTCATCTTAGAACATCTTTTATCAAAGAAATGGATGCATAGATTTAGGGGGAGCAATAGATATTTTATCATCACATATAAATAGATTGTCATCATCAAAAAGGGGGAGATTGTTAGCCCTAATGACGTTTTGATTATGTTTTGATGATGCCAATATGTTCTTAAATGTTAAAATATATATGTGATAAAATATATGTTGATAACAAGCTTTAACTTTCATATTTGAGCTATTATTGTGTTGACGGATGATGCATGGATGCATCCGTGGAGCTGACGGATGATGCATGGATGCATCCGTGGAGCTGACGGATGATGCGTGGATGCATCCGTGAGATGCGACGGTCGATCCGTGGATCGACCGTGAGACGCGATGGTCGATCCGTGGATCGACCGTGGAGGATTTATGTACATCCGTAGGATGTGACGGTCGATCCGTGGATCGACCGTGAGGTGTGACGGTCGATCCGTGGATCGACCGTGAGATGTGACGGTCGATCCGTGGATCGACCGTGATGCTGTTTTGAAGAAAAATAAGGTGCGACGGTCGATCGGTGCATCGACCGTGGGAAGCTTTTTTCTTGACAGAGCCTGACGGACGATGTGACGGTCGACCGTGAGGCGTGACGGACAATGCATGGATCGACCGTGAGCCCAAAAACTAGCCGTCAAAGAGCCGTTGCAGAAACTGAAAATAGCCGTTGGAAGCTATTTTTTGAGGCCCTAAAGCTCAACTATATATGAGAAGATGCAGGAAACTTGGGGTAAGACAAAAGGAGATATTAGTTTACATTGTAACAAGTTTTAGTCTTCTTTTGAGAGCTTTAACCTTTGTAAAACTACTTCAAGTTGTGAAGTAGATTTTGAGAGAAATATCCAAGAGAGAGCTTGGAGTGATTTGTAAGGTTCTCAAGCACCCGTAAGCTTGAGGGGGAGCTCCAGCAGTTGTTGGAGGATTTGTAAGGTTGCCAAGCACCCGGAAGCTTGGTGGGAAAACTTGTAAGGGAAGATTACAAGTAGTGGAACCTCAAGGAGAGCCTTGAGAGAGTGGACGTAGGCAAGGTTTGCCGAACTACTATAAAATCTGGTGCAAGTCTCCTAACTCTTTCTCTCATCCTTCATTGCATGCTTTACTTATAGTTTTCATATCTAAACAAGCATACTAGTCTTCTAGCATTTTAACTTGGTTTTCATCTATTGTATTTCCGCAAAAGAGTCCAATTCACCCCCCCTCTTGGACCATCAAGTAGTATTGCTTCTGAGCCCTATTATGTTGGTTTTGTTGTTGCTCTGCCTATATCTGAGCCCTATATCTAAGCCCTGTGAGGATTTCGGTGTTGTTGTTGTTCTTGGATTCCATTCCGTTTGCTTTTTTGGTGAACAATCTGATGATCTTCTAAGATTAGTATTGCTTCTGAGCCCTATTATGTTGATTTTGATGTTGCTCTGCCTATATCTGAGCCCTATATCTGAGCCCTGTGAGGATTTCGGTGTTGTTGCTGTTCTTGGATTCCATTCCGTTTGTTTTTTTGGTGAACAATTTGATCTTCTAAGTTGGCTTTAGCTTGTTAATTGTTTGCTTTTAGGCTTAAATATGTGTTTCGTCCTTGTGGTTTATGGCAAGTTTTTATTAAGTCCCTATACTTTAAAAATTCCCGATTGAATCCCTAAGCTTTTGTGAACCAGCTTAATTTGGTCCTTCCGTTCATGTGCCGTCCATCGGACTAACGGCTGCTCGACTGAACCGGCTGAAGAACCGGTCAAAATCGGATCAATTTAACCTATTTTGACTTGCAACGTCGTCCCTTTTCTCCTCTCTGTCTCTCTGCTCTTTCCCGTCGAGGTTCCCGTCGCGGTTCCCTGCGAGGTGCCCAGCGAGGGCGACGATGAAGCTAGGGTAGATCTCTGAGGGGGTTGTGGCTCGCCGGTAGTAAGAGATGCTGATTCGCATCGTTCCTCCCTCCATTCCAACCCCAGCGAACCCCTGCATCATCGGATGGGTGGGATGGCGCCGGAGAGGTGGTTGGAGTTGAGGAGGAGGAACTGAATGGAGGAGAGGGAGCCAAGAGACGGAGGGATGAGGCCGATGAGGGCGTTGGAGGAGAGGTCAAGGAGGCGAAGCGAGGCGAGGGAGGCGAAGGAGGGAGGGATGGCGTCGGAGATGTTGGCGGAGGATAGGTTGAGGAGTTGGAGGGAGGTGAGCGATGAGAGTTGAGTAGGGAGGGTGGTGAGGTTGAGGAGGGTGTTAGGGAGGGAGAGCGAGATGACTCTGCCATTGGGGGAGCAGAGCATGTCACCCCTTCCATGAGCAGGGGGTGGAGTTGGAGGGGTCCCAACTTGGCAGCAACGCCAATGACGGCGGCGGCGAGGCACTAGTGGTGGTGGAGAGCAGAGAAACAAGGGCTTTGCCGTCCGGGGACAGAGCGGTGGTGGTTGTGAGGGTGGAATAGAGGAGGAGGCTGAGGAGGGGGAAATGGAGAAGTGGTTGTGAGGGTGGAACAGGGGGTGGGGTTGGAGGGGTCCCAACTTGGCAGCAACACTGATGACGACGGCGACGAGGTACTCGTGGTGGTAGAGAGCAAGGAAAGAAGGGCTTTGCCAGAAGGCCACAATACGATGGTGGTTGTGAGGGTGGAACAGAGGATGAGGTTGAGGAGGAGGAAATGGAGAAATGGTTGTGAGGGACTACGGCGCCTGGGACATCACCACGGACCGCAACGTAGCCCTTTCAAAGTTATCCCCAAGCAGCGCCTCGGCACCAATGGCGGAGTCAACGTCGTCCGGGAGGTTTCGATCATGTGCCGGCTGTGGCACCCCCACCTGGTTCGCCTTCACAAGGTCATGGCCTCCCGCACCAGGGTCTACTTCGTGATGGAGCTCCTTGAGGGGGGAGAGTTGTTCGCCCGCCACGACGCCGGAGGCCGCGTCAACGAGGACCAGTGCTGCTAGTACTTCCAGCAGTTCATCTCCGCCATCGGGTACTGTCACTCCAGCTCGTCTCCTCCATCTCTCTGTCATCGGCTTTCTTCGAAGATCACATCGTGGGAACCAAACCAGGTTGATGGCGCCCTCATTGCCGCAGAGGGAGGAGACACCGTGGAGTCACGGTGGGGGCGGCGACGCTGATGGCGGGGAACGATGTGAGGACCTGCCCCTCTACCCCTGTGGCTCGCTGTAGACTGCAAGGCAGTCCCCTTCTTTGGTTCTTCTTTTCCGGTGCTGGATCCAGGCATCTCTCCGTGATATCACCTCCCTCCCTCCTGTTATTAGTTGAGTGCTTCGCCAACCATCCCATGGTGGTTTTTGGGGCTTTTGATTTGGGCATGGTAGATCTATAAGGACAAGCTCCGTTGTGGTGCCCGATTCGCGCACATCCTTCACATATGATGACATTCTCGTATTGAATGTGAACAAACCTAGGACCATACCTACTGTTCACAGAAAGCCCCAAACGGGTAGGTTGGCTGAGGTCCACCTCCACGCACGAGCGTATCTCACGTGTTCTGCATCCATGGTATAGAGATCAACTTTGATGGGGTTGCCTACCAAGGTCCTTGCATTCATTGCGACCTCTTCATCCATACATTCAATAGCTAAGCCAAAGAGACGCACCCACACCATATCCTTATTGAAGTCAGCTATAGTGGGACAAAAAGTTTCCTTCCATCTGAGTAGAGCTAGCGGGAGCCCATTGATAGACTACGGTCCTCCAGAAAGAATATGGATTCTATCATCTTCATTAGTGAACTTGAAGACAAACACTCCCTTAGTCATGTCAATGACTTGAAAACTTCTATTATCTCCCCACAGTTTGGTGAGCTTGGTCTTGAGAGTTTCTAGAGGGACATGCCCGCCTATCAAGCGTCCAAAAAGAGAGAACACCCATGGTTTACAACAACGATGCATTATGTCATCGTTGATGTATATTTCTCCAGCATATAGAGCACCCATCGTCCCTGCATCCTCGGGAGTGATCACGGTGGGTTTCAATTTCCATACTCTTAGAACTTTAGCATATGTTCCAACACCTCCAGCTCTTGAGAAACTAGTATCTTGGATGTTTTCTGCTACAGGGAATGCGTGCGGTTGAGGAAATTCCGGCGGGAGGCCAGAGGATGATGAGTCCCCCATCTGGCATCCCATGGGGGGCGCAGTTTCCGGCAGCTCCGACAGGGTTCGGCCCAAGTTTCCCTCTTCACCTTTTTCTTCACAGTTTCGTGTGGTTGATAACCTGTTAAACTGTTGATAAAAACATGTTAATGGGTGGGTCTTGTGTGCAAAATTAACGGATCAGGTCTAACCCGACCCGCCAACCCATGACCCTACCCGTTGCACACCCCTATGAAAAACTGTTATCCTTTATGTCAAAATGTAGTGAGAAACATCTCTTTTATTAGGTTAAGTTTTGTCGAAGGCATAAACTTGTATTAATTCTTTACTTTTCTATGGCATGAATGCAATTGATATTTTCGGGGCTTTAGTTTGGGCAAACGCATCCATTCCCTACATCTGAGGCCTAGTTGTAATCCTTTTAGTTTTCCTTTTGGTTACCAAGCCTTCGGGCTCAACTGATAAAAAAAACGGCTTGAATGGAATTGGAGAATAGATTGTTATTATGTTTTTCGTAGAACTTTTTGTATGCTTATGGTTTGTTACACGTTGTTAACCATTGACCAGTCAAATAATTAAGGTCAAAATTATCTAACACTCAAGAATAAGAAGATTGTGGTTTAGTCCAACTCTTTCAAACTACGTTCGAATAGAGGTGTCAAGTTAAACAGAAATCTGGATTGAACCTAATTAAATAATCTAATAACATTAATTATCAGGATTAAACCTAAGTTAATCTTAATTTAATCTATTGTAAATAAGAAGTCGTCTAAAACTAATATTTTAATCTAGAAAACAATAAAGATCATCCTAAATTACTAAATCAGAGAAAATATATATCTAAACCTATTGCTTAATTTAAATCTAGATTAAGATATGAAAACTCCTTAATTAAGTTAATCTAAAGAAAGTAGTAAAGAAAATTGTAAATAAAACGATGAAGAAAACATCATAGAATCTAATATTATATTATCCATCTAAGAACAGTAATCTAAACTACATTATGTAGAAGAGACAAACTAAATACTAGAGAAACGTATTGATTTCATTGAATAGAACTACCTTACATGAACAAGAAACATTCTGAAAGAACAGTAAGAAATCCAGACGCGCAGGCTCTGTGTTTGAGTTTTTCGAGAGAGATTACACAGTAAAAGAAGAAGACTATTTATACTAGAGTGGTTGGATAACTCCTACTTAGCACGTTCTCCGCTATCTTCCGTCTTTCACTCTTGATGTGCCGTGTGTTCCACGTTCTCCGATGTTGCCCCGTTTCTTTCTTCATGGTTTGACCGATGAAGGTTCTGTCAGGTTGATGAGCTTTTCTATTGTTGCTATATCGTTCTTCTTGGTTGATATTTTCTTCCTGCATCCATCTTCATCGCTCTAAGTTGATATCTTTCTTATCTTAGAATCATCATCGTTCATGGCCGATGACTTCTCTCTGCCCAGATTATCATTATTTTTAAGTGATAGTTGCTCTCTTTTAACCGATGATTTTTTGCTTATCTTAGAATGTCATCATTCATTTGCCTTTAAAAGTTTGTCGATCATATTTATTACACTGACATGGTAATCATTAATTGGTTAGTCATTATTTTAACTAATACATACTAAAGCAATAGAATGTTGGTCCATGTGGGTGTCATGTTTGAGGCAGTTTACTTTAGTATTTGAGCAATTTAGCTTTTTATCTCTTCTCATCATCCCAGTTTGGTTTATAGCAAAAGCTGCTATGTTTCTTTTGAAGCAATGCACAGAATGTTTATGGAAGATTCTCGTTTGTGGAGTTTACATGTATATAAATTTGCTCTAGGCATTTGATGTTACTGTGTCAGCTCGAGAAGGATATGTGATTCAATTCATCTGAATAGCAAAGTCAATAGCATGCTCATATCTATTAATGGTTGATAACTACCCATTTGGCTAGCTATATGCTGTTTGATGCGTTGTGTGTCGAAAAAGTAAAAGTTGGTCACTTTCAAAATATCTCTAGAGGATGGAGACGACCCAAATCTATTGAGAACGTGATGATGCATGTCTTTTGTCCAAGGGTTTCAATTCAAGACCAACATCCCTTTATTTAATGTTTTACTTTAATGTCTGTCTCCCTTCCCTTTGTTTGTGTCACTACTAGGATTAGCTACGTTCCAAAATAAGTTTCAAGGCTAAAGTATGCATTTGATACTTGAGTTTTCTGACAAATTTTATGTTGTCCTTCTACTTTAAAAAGTTGTAATTGAGTTCCAAAGATTTTTTAATCGGTTTTAATACATACTCCATCCATGCGTTGTCAATCGGCCTAACGGTGATCCGGTCATGTGTTAGGCACATGACTAGACCGTTCATACCTACCACGAGCCAGTTCTCTCCAACGGAATTGGGGGCAAGGGTTTTGTTGTCCTCGACGGGGAGCTTGGGTTGCGGCTGTTAGATCTTCGATAATCCGCCACAAAATGTGGAATTTGATGCCCTAAATGAAATTGGAGTCCGTAGGAATGGATTCCAGCGCTTTTACAACCATCGAGGGTTAGTAGGATCTATAATCATCAAATGACAGGTAGGTGATGAGTGCATGAAAGTGCGCTCTGAACAACCTTATAATCATCTCAATTGCAATATCTTCACCCTTAATCAACTTCTTTAGCACTATTTTTATACTTTTATGTGCTTCACATAGTTGTTTGAAAAATGCAGGAAATTGGAGTTAAAAGAAGCTGAAAAGAGTATATGGATCAAATTTAAAGATTAAATTGTACCTACTGATCAAGAACCAGATGATGTGTCATATATGGTTGGAAAGCTCTTGAAGTCTAGTTTCTGGAGAATTTTACGGTTTGTGATTCCGAGTTTTCTAGAGGAAGTTACAGTAATTTTAGTACCGATGACGCAGTTTGGATGGCAAAAAAGTAAATACTCTGGAAAAAAAAGATCAATCCTTCTCCCTAAAAGGATCGATCCTTTTATGCAAGCAACATGACAGAACGTATACTTTTCAGATGTTTACAGTAGGATTGATCCTACTATCCATCCTACTGAGAAGGATCGATCTTACACCACCTAGCAAAGGATCGATCCGAGTCGGGCGTAGCCAGAAATTGAACATTTTGATGAAAAGGATCGATCCTACACCTATGGAATGATTGATCCTATTTTCCTAGTGAAGAAAATCAACGGTTAAGATCTAATCTGAGGATGGAGAGACTTTGGGCTATAAATAGGACTCTTTCTAGGGTTCCAAGGGGGTTTTCTACAGAGCTTTGGAGGGGAGAAAAGTAAGAAAGAAGATGAAAAAATCTTTATCCATGTCCGAGTAATCCGCGGGCATGGCGGACGGATGATTTAGTGAGGATTAGAGTTTCTTCTTCATCATGGTTCATAATTTTAATCTTTATTTTTTAAACTCTATTTATGTATTGGATCTTTACAGATTGCTTTGTGATTAAACATTAATATAAACCCAGTCATGCTTCTTTTATGATATTATGATCCCATAGTTATCTCTTTCGATTCTCCTACCGTGTCGCGTCCCGACCCGCGAAAGCCCAACCGGGCCGGGCGACGCGAACCGGAACCTACAAAACGCGGAAAACAAGCTGGCGAGGGTTCCCTCTAACCTATTGGTCCACCTAACAGTTCACCAAAAGCACCCTCAATTAAAACAACATTAATTAGCAAAACCTCGAACCTCAGATTTAAAACTCAAAGTGTTAATATACATATCCTCGGAGAGGGGAAGATTCGAATACAACATTACTCCCGTAGGAGAGTAACTAACATAAGGGTAAAAACAGTAAATATCGCCACCTCTCAAAAGCCACCAGGCGCCGCCACGCCGTCGCACCGCCAACCAACTGCCCGGTAGGGGCCACAGAGGAAGAACTGACGCCTGCACCTGCAAAATACAGTCCGGGTAGGTGTGAGCACTAAGCTCAGTAGGGATCTACACTATGACACACAGAAGGAAGAGGGAAACACAACAGTGTCGCCCTCAAGTAGAACATGCGTGTATACAGGGGTCCCATAACCCCACCGCGTGTTCCTGAGGCCCACGATCATGGTCTTCCAGCCGGGCTGGTCACATGTCAGGTCACGCTCAGTAGCAGGAAGCGACACTACTGACTCTCAACAGGATACTGAACACTGTTTGGTGGGAAGAGACACCACTGAGTAGGCAAATCCTCTACTCAAGAGTCTTAGGAACACCGAACACCGGCTACACCTCAGATCCGACTCGAGGCCGACACGACCCCTACGATCATCAAGCAACAAGTGCACCAGTCATCTAAGCCTATCATCAAGTTTGACTGGACACTACAATTCAAACCGGGTCCAAACCACCCAACCCCGGTCCTAGGGCTAAGTCCGAGCTTCCAGCCTCGGGACGGCGACCCAAAGATCACCCACGCCCTAACCAATGCAACTAATGCACACATCAACAATGCATGCTATGACATACACATATAAGAAGCAAAGCATGCAACAGTATGTCAAGCATCATATAAGTTTACTGGATCGCTGCAGCGGTACTACCAACCGCTGCCAGCCGATCCGCAGCGGGTCCCGGCATTACGACGGTACCACGACCGTCAACCACGAACTCCTGCAACGGGAAACAACCCCGAAAACGATGATGAATAGTAAATAATATAATATTATATTCTGAAATATAATATTATATTCAAACACCCAAAACCTCTACTTAGGGGCTAATTGATCTCGTCGATCCGACTTCAAACGACGTCGGATTCCAGATCCAACTTAGCCATCAGTAGGTGTATATTGCAGGATCAATATATTCAAAATTTATAATCATCCAACGGTTGGATTAACGGGAAAATACAAATCAAGATCGCTAATGAACTCACTTACCAATTTAATTCCTGCAACGCAGCCCTTCAGCAAACAATTCATAACAAATCGTACAAAAATCGGAAAATTACGAATGAAGATGGCATGGAAAGCTAACGAATAGATCTACAACTCGTATGTTTATCAAAAGCAAAGATCATGTACAAGACGGCCGGAAAACTCGCCGCAAGCCGGCTGTTCTTCAAGAACAGCAGAAAACCAGAAATCCGAGACTAATCATGCATAAAACCTACTCAAATCTCAACTGATTAACATGAAACTTAAATCAGTTATTCTAATGGGCATAAGAAATCCAAACAAATAAGGATCAACAAGATCCAACGGCTAGATCTAGAGAACAACCCGAAACAACACAGTAGGTATAACCCTACCTAGCTGCGCTTTCCTCGGCTGATTCCCCGCGAGTTCATCACCAACAAGGTTCCAAACCACTTCAAGGATCTTCCTCTCGTTGTCACGGATCCAACGAGCCTTAGAACGCCGAAAAAGATGGTCGGAGGAGGGAGAACGGAGGAGAGGAAGCTCGCTGTCGGAAACAGGGGAAAGAAGCAGAGCTTTCGAGAGAAGAAAGGAGGAAGAAGAAAGGAGGAGAAGGAGGAAGAAGAAAGGAGGAGAAGGAGGGAAAGGGGAAGGGGAAAGCCGGGGGAAGGGGGAAAAAGTGAGGGGAGGGGAGGGAAAGTCCTCCCCCCTCTGACAGGGGAGAGCGACGGCCAACGGCGGCCGTCTTCGCGAAGCAGAAAAGCCACCGACGCGATTCCGATCGATCGCTCCAAGGAGAGATTGATCGCTCGCGCGCCCGACCGATCGCTCCAAGGAGCGATCGATCGCTCGAGGGTCGTCAGCTGCCCAAAGGCAAGCTTCCGCGCGCCCGAGCTGGGATCTTCCGATCCCGGGTCCACCTAGCCATTCTAAACAAGCATTAACACAAACAAGGCCAGTGTGTGCACACGCGGGTGTAAAACAAACCAAAAAGGCGTAATTTATCAAATTGCCCTTGCGGTCTACAACGAGCCACAGGGGTAGAGGGGTAGGTCCTCACATCCTAATACCCTTAAAGGAAATCTCGTCCCGAGATTCGATAAGGGTAGGGGTCGGAACAACAAAACAGCTACACTAGAGGACAGGACAAGAAGTACCTTGAGAATAAAACAGCTGCGGAAAGTCCTGCCGCATGCGCGCCTCGCGCTCCCAAGTGATCTCCTCGGTGCCTCTGTGCCTCCACAGTACCTTGACCAAGGGAATCGTCTTGCCCCGCAAGACCTGATCCCTCCGGTCAAGTACCTGAACCGGCTGCTCCACAAAGCTCGCGTCTGCCTCAAGCTCAATGTCATCCACCCTGATGACATGAGACGGGTCTGGGTGATACTTCCTCAGCATCGACACATGGAAAGTCGGATGCACAGCAGACATGTGCTGAGGAAGATCCAGGCGGTAAGCTACCTCGCCGACCCTCTCTAAGATCTCAAACGGCCCGACAAATCTCGGCGCCAACTTACCACTTCTGCCAAACCTGACAGAACCTCTGTACGGCGATGCTCGCAAGAACACTCGGTCGCCGACTGCAAACTCCAACGGTCGTCGCCTCTGATCTGCATAACTCTTCTGCCGGCTCTGAGCCGTCAGAAGCCTTTGCCTGATCTGCACTAACCTCTCTGACGACCGTCTGACGATGTCTGGACCGGTGAGTGAAGCCTCTCCAACCTCTGTCCAGCACACTGGGGAACGACACGGCCTGCTGTACAACGCCTCGAAAGGTGCTACTCCAAGACTGGACTGGTAGCTGTTGTTGTAGGCGAACTCCACCAAGGGAACGTGCTCTTCCCAGCTGCCTCCTGCGTCGAGGACACATGCTCTCAGCATGTCCTCCAAGATCTGGATAGTCCGCTCTGACTGCTGCATGTCTGCGGATGGAACGCTGTATTGAAAGTCAGGAGTGTGCCACCTGCCTCCTGAAAGTCGCGCCAGAACCTGCTGGTGAACCTGGGGTCACGGTCTGACACGATAGAAACTGGAACTCCGTATAGTCTGACCACCTCTCTGACATACAAGCTACCCAACCTGTCCGTCGAGTCTGTCACCCGCATAGGCAGGAAGTGCGCCGATTTGGTCAATCGATCATCGATGACCCAAATCGCGTCATTCCCCCTAGGAGATCTCGGTAGTTCGGTCACAAAGTCCATCGTGATATGCTCCCACTTCCACTCATAGTGGAAGCGGCTAAAGTAACCCCGGAGACCGCTGGTGCTCTGCCTTGACCTTCTGACAGGTAAGGCAGCGCGATACGAACTCCGTTACTGCCCTCTTCATCCCGCGCCACCAGAACTGTCGCCGAAGATCCTAGTACATCTTGGTGGCGCCGGGATGAACTGCAAAACGAGAGTGGTGGAACTCTCGTAGGACGTCGTCTCGTAGAACTGGATCTGCTGGAACCGCTACTCTGCCTCTGAACCGTAGCCCTCCGTCTGGCGATACTGTCCAGTCACTGTGTTGTGCCTCCAACACTCTGGCTAGAACTGCTGGCATACTCTGCACTGCGTAGAGGAAGCTGCTGGATCCCCGATCCTCAAACTCGAGCCCCAATTGGCCCGCCGTCTCTAGAGCCTGCCAAGGTCGCGCTGACAACCCTGCAACTGCTGCTCTGGTGTCTCACCTGTCTGCTTAGCGCGTCCGCTACGACGTTTGCCTTACCAGGATGGTAATGCAACTCGAAGTCGTAGTCCTCCAGTAGCTCCATCCAGCGTCGCTGCCTCAGGTTGAGGTCACGTTGGGTGAAAACATGCCTCAAACTCTTATGGTTCGAGAAGACTGAGAACTTCTCGCTATAGAGATAATGCTGCCAGGTTTTCAGGGCGAAGACCACCGCTGCTAGCTCCAAGTCGTGAGTCGGGTAGTTCCTCTCATAGTTCTTCAACTGACGAGAATCATAGGAAACTACGTGGCCCTCCTGCATGAGGACACACCCCAAACCCTCACCGCTGGCGTCGCAGTAGACACTGTAACCAACACTTCGCTCGGGGACGATCAGCACCGGCGCACTGGGCAACCTCGTCCTCAGCTCCACGAAGGCTTGCTCACAAGCATCATCCCACACGAACGGGACGGCCTTTTGTGTCAGTCTGGTCAACGGTCCGGCAACTTTGGAGAAGTCCCGCACGAACCGCCTGTAGTAACCCGCCAGGCCTAAGAAACTACGGACCTCAAACACTGTCCTCGGTCTCTGCCACTGTACCACTGCCTCGACCTTGGCCGGGTCAACTGAGATCCCTGCCGCCGACACCACGTGTCCCAGGAATCCCACCTGTGCAAGCCAGAACTCGCACTTGGAAGCCTTGGCATAAAGCCGATGCTCCCAAAGTAGCTGCAACACTGCCGCCAAGTGTCGCTCGTGCTCCGCCTCTGATTGGGAGTAGATAAGGATGTCGTCGATGAATACCACCACGAACTCGTCTAGGAAAGGCCGGAAGATCCTCTGCATGAGATCCATGAACGCTGCTGGTGCGTTCGTCAGGCCAAAAGGCATCACCACGAACTCGTACAGGCCGTACCGAGTCCGGAATGCCGTCTTCGGGATGTCGCAATCCCGAACCCTCAACTGGTGGTAGCCGGTGTGGAGGTCGATCTTCGAGAACACTGAAGATCCTCGAAGCTGGTCAAACAGGTCGTCGATCCACGGCATCGGATACCTGTTCTTCACCGTCACCCTGTTGAGCCGCCTGTAGTCTATGCAAAGTCGAAGGGTACCATCCTTCTTCTTTGCGAACAACTCTGGCGCCTCCCAGGGAGACATGCTGGGACGGATGAAGCCTCTGCTGGTAAGCTCGTCTAGCTGAGTCCTCAACTCACTCTGCTCTGCTGGTGCCATCCTGAAAGCTGGGAGAGAGATCGGTGCGGTACCTGGTACTAGGTCGATCTCAAAATCGACCTCTCTGGGCGGCGGAAGCCCTGGTAACACCTCGGGAAACACATCGGTGTAGTCGCACACGATCCTGGGAAAACTGCTCTGCTGCACTCCCTCAGAACCGAACAGGGACAGACTGGCCAACAAGGCTGAGAGCTCGCTGCCACGTCTCCCCACACCACAAGCAAAGGAATCGGCTGAAAACCGATCCCCTATCAACACAAACTGTGTCCCATCGGGTGTCCAAGCGACCACCCTCCAGTGACCACAGTCGATAATAGCCCGGTATGCTGCTAACCAGTCCATACCGAGTATCACATCGAAGCCTGTCATGTCTAGCACCTGCAGGTCTAGACAGACACGGCGGCCTCCAACCTCCAAAGAACAAGATCGGCAGACCCGGTTTACCCTGACTGTGCCGCCGATCTGTGAGTCTACAGACTATGCCACCTCTAGCCAACTCGTCTATAATCCTAGCGATGCCACACACATGCTAGCAATATAGGAATGAGACGCCCCAGAGTCTATCAGCACATCTACTAAAGAACTAGAAAGCTGAAAGATACCTGCTGATATTGCTGCGGCTGCTGGTACTGCAACTGCTGCTAGTACTGCGGTGGCGGCTGATACAGCTGGACGGTGTCCTGCCGCTCGCGAACTGGGAGGGCAAACACCTACCCCCGCTGGCTGCCTCTGCCTCTGGGACGCCCCGGCCCGCGTCCACCCCCGCTCCCCTGCCAGGCACCGGACCCTCCACCTCTACTGCCTTGCGGCATAGCGCCCTATGCTCCTCGCGAAGTGCAGTTTCTACGGTAGTGCCCCGGCTGCCCGCAAAGGTAGCAAGTGACTGACGCGCCCGGTTGTCGTCCCAGGTCTCCCCGTGACGAAGCCTGCCCAGATGGCCCGGCTGTCAGTAGAAACGGGGCTGGTGGGCTCGGTAGTGGCTGCTGGTACCGCGGTGCACGCTGCGGCCGTCGCTGAAAGGGCCGCTGACGCCACGGCTGCCCCCTACCGAACCCCCCTCTGCCCTGGGGTCGCTGCTGTGTACGGGTAGAGGATGCCGGTGGAACTGCCCGGCACCTCTCGTCCATCAACTGCGCCTCCACTACCAAGGCGCAGTTCAAGACTGCTGAGTGCGTCTGAAAGCAGTAAGAACTGGTCCGTCGCCTGATCTCTGATCAAAGCCTCTGCTCAAACTGCAGTGCCCTGGCCACTGAATCTGCTGCCACTGCCCCCGCGAAACGAACCAAGTGCGTGAACTGGGTGGCATACTGCTGAAACTCCAGCAAGACCACCACAGCGGTCCGCGCGTCGACCGGAGCGAGAACCCCCTCCTCGGCGAGAAGGGCCTCCTCCCGTGCGACCGAAACCGTCGCTGGTGATGGCTCAGTCCGTCTAGCTCTGACCTCCCTGACAGGTGCTACCCTGTCTAGTCGGGTGGGTCGACCAAGTCGTGCTCCACCCCGATCATCAACCGAAGGTCAGCCTCGAGCTCCCGACATCTGCGCAATCACCAACAACAAATGAGCGTCCACTCGTTCGAAACCCAAGACAAAGCATCACAACATAAAGCGGAAGAAACATAACACATCAAAATGAGCATGCACGGATGTTCTAGACATAGAACTAACCCATTCCACGCTTAATCCCAACCGAATCCTGATCCTAAACCCTGGGATCTACAACCTATGCTCTGATACCAAACTGTCGCGCCCCGACCTGTGAAAGCCCAACCGGGCCGGGCGACGCGAACCGGAACCTACAAAACGCGGAAAACAAGCTGGCGAGGGTTCCCTCTAACCTATTGGTCTCCCTAACAGTTCACCAAAAGCACCCTCAATTAAAACAACATTAATTAGCAAAACCTCGAACCTCAGATTTAAAACTCAATTTGTTAATATACATATCCTCGGAGAGGGGAAAATTCGAATACAACATTACTCCCGTAGGAGACTAACTAACATAAGGGTAAAAACAGTAAATATCGCCACCTCTCAAAAGCCATCAGGCGCCGCCACACCGCCAACCAACTGCCCGGTAGGGGCCATAGAGGAAGAACTGACGCCTGCACCTGCAAAACGCAGCCCAGGTAGGTGTGAGCACTAAGCTCAGTAGGGATCTATACTACGACACACAGAAGGAAGAGGGAAACACAACAGTGTCGCCCTCAAGTAGAACCTGGGTGTATACAGGGGTCCCATAACCCCACCATGTGTCCCTGAGGCCCACGATCATGATCTTCCAGCCGGGCTGGTCACATGTAAGGTCACGCTCAGTAGTAGGATGCGACACTGCTGACTCTCAACAGGACACTGAACACTATTTGGTGGGAAGAGACACCACTGAGTAGGCAAATCCTCTACTCAAGAGTCTTAGGAACACCGGACACCGGCTACACCTCAGATCCGACTCGAGCCCGACACGACCCCTACGATCATCAAGCAACAAGTGGACCAGTCATCTAAGCCTATCATCAAGTTTGACTGGACTATATAATTTAAACCGGGTCCAAACCACCCAACCCCGGTCCTAGGGCTAAGTCCGAGCTTCCAGCCTCAATACGGCGACCCAAAGATCACCCACGCCCTAACCAATGCAACTAATACACACATCAACAATGCATGCTATGACATATACAGATAAGAAGCAAAGCATGCAACAGTATGTCAAGCATCATATAAGTCTACTGGATCGCTGCAGCGGTACTACCAACTGCTGCCAGGCGATCCGCAGCGGGTCCCGGCATTTCGACGGTACCACGACCGTCAACCGCGAACTCCTGCAACGGGAAGCAACCCCGAAAACGATGATGAATAGTAAACAATATAATATTATATTCCAAAATATAATATTATATTCAAACACCCAAAACCTCTACTTAGGGGCTAATTGATCTCGTCGATCCGACGTCCAAATGACGGCGGATTCAAGATCCAACTTAGTCATCAGTAGGTGTATATATCAGGATCAACATATCCAAAATTCATAATCATCCAACGGTTGGATTAACGGGAAAATACAAATCAAGATCGCTAATCAACTCAATTACCAATTTAATTGCTGCAACGCAGCCCTTCAGAAAACAATTCATAACAACTCGTAGAAAAATCCGAAAATTACGAATTAAGATGGAATGGTAAGCTAACGAATAGATCTACAACTCTTATGTTTATCAAAAGCGACGATCATGTATACATCGGCCGGAAAACTCGCCGCAAGCCGGCTGTTCTTCAAGAACAGTAGAAAACCAGAAATTCGAGACTAATCATGCATAAAACCTACTCAAATCTCAACTGATTAACATGAAACTTAAATCAGTTATTCTAATAGGCATA
This sequence comes from Narthecium ossifragum, assembly GCA_963920575.1. Lineage (NCBI taxonomy): Eukaryota > Viridiplantae > Streptophyta > Magnoliopsida > Dioscoreales > Nartheciaceae > Narthecium > Narthecium ossifragum. The sequence continues at coordinate 6,560,803 of OY986967.1, forward strand.
ATGAATCCAAACAATTAAGGATCAACAAGATCCAACGGCTAGATCTAGAGAATAACCCGAAACAACACAATAGGTATAACCCTACCTAGCTGCGCTTTCCTCGGCTGATTCCCCACGAGTTGATCACCAACAAGGTTCCAAACCACTTCAGAGATCTTTCTCTCATTGTCACGGATCCAACGAGCCTTAGAACACCGAAAACGATGGTCGGAGGAGGGAGAACGGAGGAGAGGAAGCTCGCTGCCGAAAACAGGGGAAAGAAGCAGAGCTTTCGGGAGAAGAAAGGAGGAAGAAGAAAGGAGGAGAAGGAGGAAGAAGAGGGGAAGAAAAGGAGGGAAAGGGGAAGGGAAAAGCCGGGGGAAGGGGGAAAAAGTAAGGGGAGGGGAGGGAAAGTCCTCCCCCCCTCTGACAGGGGAGAGCGACGGCCAACGGCGGCCGTCCTCGCGAAGCAGAAAAGCCACCGACGCGAGTCCGATCGGTCGCTCCAAGGAGAGATCGATCGCTCGCACGCCCGACCGATCGCTCGAGGGTCGTCAGCTGCCCAAAGGCAAGCTTCCGCGCGCCCGAGCTGGGATCTTCCGATCCCGGGTCCACCTAGCCATTCTAAACAAGCATTAACACAAATAAGGCCAGTGTGTGCACACGCGGGTGTGAAACAAACCAACAAGGCACAATTTACCAAATTGCCCTTGCGGTCTACAGCGAGCCACAGGGGTAGAGGGGCAGGTCCTCACATACCGAGTCTCGCGAGACCTTTGCTATGTATTGCCCGTAATGATAGCTGGTATTATGTATTCTTAGGGATATGGTAAAACAAGGTTGGGACTCTATACCGAGGAATCTTTGTTATGCGTTGCCTGTAGTGAGAGCCGGTATCGTGTATTCTTAGAATCTGCTAGGACGGAGTTAGGGTTACAACGAGAAGAACCAAACGTAGAAAGAGACATTTATATTTTATCCGATTCATAATTCTATATCTTCCGGTTAAGGTGATTGGGATGTGAATCCCTTAACCGAGTATTATATGAACCGTTGGTAGAAGAAGAACCTAAATCCGAGTGAAGTGATTCCTGAAGCCTACCCTTTTTAAAATCCAGATATCTCTAGTTGATCTTACATTATCATTAAAACCTTTGATCTAATTTAGTTAATTCTTAAGTTCTCGTTTGTCTTCAATTCGTTGTTATTTGCATTTTGGATGTTTTCTACTTGTCTCTCTGTGGGTTCGACCTCTCTTATGTTGTACAGCACCGCGACCGCTGTGCGTGACACATTTGAGCGACATAAAAAATTGGCACCATTGCCGGGGAGACAGTTCAGAAAAGCGCCAGGATCATCGGATCACGATGATTGAAGACATCGTAGGCGGTAACTTTGTTCCTTTTTTCTTTGAATTTTTATTTCCTTTTCCTTTGTTTTCTTTATTTTTGTTTTACTTTTATTTTGATTTTTAGTTTTATTTTTACTTGCTGAAAAAAAACTGACAAAAAAAAACTTAAAAAAAGGATGAAAAATGAATTATATCAAGACTATTTGAGATCATGTTCTATGAGGTCGAGAGATGGAATGTCCCAAACAACAGTTCGTAAGAAAAGTATATACGAATTGAGAGAGGAGAATAGAATGAGTCATGTTTCTGTCAATGAGTATCTTCCTAATTATAAGATTAACGTATTGAAAAGAAAGATTTCATCATTTGCACAAAAGGATGCTGAGACATTATGTGTTGCATGGCAGCAATTTAACAATTTAATAGTTTCATGCCGTCAACATGGTTATGCTAGTTGGCGTTTAGTTAGCTATTTTTATTATGGATTAAATGAGCATGAACGTGAAATTCTTGAAACAAGATGCAAGGGTGAGTTTTTGCAGATTGATCCAGATGAAGCTATGAAGCACTTCAATGAGCCTGTTGAGACGACTCATACACAGACGGTTCCGGGGAGCTGGGATGATTATCATGGTCATATCAATGCCAAATTCTACAAGCATCCCAATGTCGCCTCAACGTCCAACAGCTATCTGCAACACATTGAGCCTTTCTACTCTTATCCTAGTGCTTATGATGATTATGTGCATGATACTTATGTTGCTACTTCCCATGATGTGCATGTTGATGAGCATAACACGGATGATGCATGTGTCGATGACTTTAGTGCTTGTGCTGCATACATCCATGATTTTAATGCTTATGGTGCACATGCTCAAGTTGTTCATGTTGATGATGCATATGCTCATGATTGTAGTGCTAGTGGACATGTTCAAAATTCTAGTCCTATTGATGCACAAGCTATTGATTCTAATGTGTGTGATGCATATGCACATGATTTTAGCGCTCACAAGCATGTTCATGATACTAACATTCACTATACCTATGCTCATGATTCCAATGTTAGTAATGCACATGTTCATGCCTCTGATGCTGAAGATGCACATGTTTCTCCTCAACTTTCTATGGCAGAGATTTTGGACTTACTTAAGGAGGCTTAAACCAAGCCTAATTTTGACTCTTTCATTATGCAGTTACTTATGAGGGACGAGGAGAAGGCACGCCAACTATGCTAGGTAATCACATCTTTCAGTGTGCATGAACTCCGATGGACACATCAATTGGAAGAAGACGAAGTACTCCAGTACGGGCCGGTCAGTAGCGAGGAAGATCTGGACGACTTCCAAGACCACCACGACCAGGTATTCGTTGAACCTCCATCGGCTGAACTTCAAGTCATTGCTTCTAAGCTGCGAGGTATATTTCCAGTGTTTATTTCATCTCCTTAGATAGTTAAGAAGAACATGACCTTGATAGATACTTTTAGACTTCGACGGATTTATTTCAGATTTTGTGATCTTACCATCCTTGACCACGAGCATGATGACACTATTGATATTTCATTGAATGAGTCACTGACAGTTGAGCACAATGATGACACATATTTCTATTTGAGAGATCTAACTATCTTGTCTATTGGTGTTAGAATGCAAAAACTAGTTCTCTCAGTTGGAATATGCCACTTGGATTCACCTGGTGAATTACCTTTGGTGATATTACTAAGGTTAACCTTTCAGGTCATGGCACTTACTGATTTTGCATATCATCGTGCTAGTGCACGGCCGCCAAGGGCGCGATTAAAAATCCTTGTCTTATATATAGTAGTCTAGTTTGCTCGATTTGCTTTCTTGTATGCTTGAGAATGCTTGAGTTATTTTTATGTTGTGTGCTTGCATATTTGTTTTTGTTTTCAATTTGTTTTGCTTTTGTTTTTAGGTGCTCGAGCAGTCCCTGCCTTCTGTTGGAGATTTTGGCCAACCATCATTGGGATGGAGATTTTGGCCACCATGAGGAGCCTTGAGGAGATATTCGCTTATTTTATCAGGTGGCCTCGCTCCTATATCGATTTATAATTCTTATCTATTCTATTTAAAATTGAAACCCACACTCTGTTTTATTCTATTGCCATGATTAGCACACATTGAGGACAATGCGAATTTTAGGTTGGGGCGTGTAGACATACATGATCTCATGCTTGCTACTTTGTGGGTTTAATAGTGTTGAATTGAGCATGTTACTAGAAATTATACATGAGTTGAAATTTTTATGCTTATTATATATGTTGCTTTCATATGGATTGGCCTATACATTGATTGCTTGCGTGATAACCTGAAGGTAGAACATCATATGATTCACACACGAACACTTTATGTGCAGTGGTAATTATACTCACAAGAGGAATGAGCATGCTATTGTCAATCGAGACCATGATTTCAACATTAGCTAGTGTTGAGTATTGCATGTAGAAAAAAAAAGAAAAAGAAAATGAAAAAGCTCTGGGGCTTGATCAAGCTGTGCCTAAACAACTATTAGGTGATCTACTGAGTAACAGGGTGTTCTTGTCTCAGGAAACGGAGAGCTCGCGTAAAAAGGTAGAACCATTGATAGCTAAAAAAAACAAAAAAAGAAAAAAAAAACTATTCAGTGTTTTGCTAAGTAACCGGGTCTCCGCGCCTCAAGAAGCAGAGAGTGCTCGCGTAAAAATGCAAAATGTCTGATAGCTGAAGAAAAAAGAAAAACAGAAAGTGCGAGGGTTGGATGATTGGTCATGAAGATAGTAGTGTGTTTGGATTAATGGTGGGTAGAAGTTGCTTCTGTATGTAACATTTATTTGTTACGTCACATGTGTTTTTCTGGATGGTGATTAGCATGTTTGATGTGTAGAAGTTGATTTCATATGTTGGTAGTATGTGTATGAGTATAAAACGTTTTCGTGCTCTGTACTGTATAAAACACTACTGACTTGATAAGGCAGAATTTTTATCATGTATGTCTACATCCTTGAACCGTTAGTGTGCTTAATTATATTTTATGCGTTTTGAATTGCTACAGACTAGCAATAAGATGGTTGGGGGGTGTGATGAGTGCATGAAAGTGCACTCTAAACAACCTTATAGCCATCTCAATTGCGATATCTTCACCCTTAATCAACTTCTTTAGCACTATTTTTATACTTTTATGTGCTTCACATAGTTGTTTGAAAAATGCAGGAAATTGGAGCTAAAAGAAGCTGAAAAGAGTATATGGATCAACTTTAAAGATTAAACAGTACCTACTGATGAAGAACCAGATGATGTACCATATATAATTAGAAAGCTCTTGAAGTCTAGTTTCTGGAGAATTTTACAGTTCGTGATTCAGAGTTTTTTAGAGGAAGTTACGGCAATTTTAGTACTGATGGCGCAGTCTGGATGGCAAAACAGTAAATACTCTGGAAAAAAAGATCGATCCTTCTCCCTAAAAGGATCGATCCTTTTATGCAGGCAACCTGATAGAACGCATACTTTTCAGATGTTCACAGTAGGATTGATCCTACTATCCATCCTACTGAGAAGGATCGATCTTACGCCTAGCAAAGGATCGATCCGAGTCGAGCGTAGCCAGAAATTGAAGATTTTGATGCAAAGGATGGATTCTACACCTATGGAATGATCGATCCTACTTTGCCAGTGAAGAAAATCACGGTTCAGATCTAATCCGAGGATGGAGACACTTTGGGCTATAAATAGGACTCTTTCTAGGGTTCCAAGTGGGTTTTCTACAGAGCTTTGGAGGGGAGAAAAGGAAGAAAGAAGATGAAGAAATCTTCATCCATGACCGAGTAATCCGCGGGCATGGTGGACGGATGATCTAGCGAGGACTAGGGTTTCTTCTTCATCATGGTTCATAGTTTTAATCTTTATTTTTTAAACTCTATTTATGTATTGGATCTTTACAGATTTCTTTGTGGTTAAACATTATTATAAACCCAGTCACGCTTCTTTTATGATATTGTGATCCCATAGTTATCTCTTTTGATTCTCCTACCGAGTCTCGTGAGACCTTTGCTATGCATTGCCCGTAGTGACAGCTGGTATTGTGTATTCTTAGGGATATGGTAAGACAAGGTTGGGGCTCTATACCGAGGAATCTTTGTTATGCGTTGCCTGCAGTGATAGTCGGTATCGTGTATTCTTAGAATCTGCTAGGACGGAGTTAGGGTTACAACGAGAAGAACCAAACGTAGAAAGAGACATTTATGTTTTATCAGATTCATAATTCTATATCTTCCGGTTAAGGTGATTGGGATGTGAATCCATTAACCGAGTATTACATGAACGGTTGGTAGAAGATGAACCTAAATCTGATTGAAGTGATTCCTGAAGCCTACCCTTATTAAAATCCTGATATCTCTAGTTGACCTTACATTATCATTAAAGCCTTTGATCTAATTTAGTTAATTCTTAAGTTCTTGTTTGTTTTCAATTCATTGTTATTTACGTTTTGGATGTTTTCTGCTTGTCTCTCTGTGGGTTCGAACTATCTTATACTGTACTGCACCGCGACCGCTGTACGTGACACATTTGAGCGATATCAGTAGGTACAAAGCTAAGTTTGACTACCTTAGAATTTAGGAAGTTTTCTAAAGCTTCTTAAGTTTTCTCACACCTCTTATACTGTTAGAATGTCTTCCACTGATTCGACAACATCTTCGCTCTATCCCTTGTGCTTCTGTGGTCGAAAAACAAAGTTGAGGACTTCCAGGATAATAAGTAATCCTGAGAGAAGAATTTTTGGATGTTCAGATTACAAGGTAAACCTACATTTCTACTACATTCACTGAAATCTAAATGTGCTTAAGTTTTGAGTGCTTGTAGGATGGGTGTAATTTCTTCATCTGGGTAGACGGGGGTGCCTGCGATTGTGAGAATTTTTATCTAGCATTGAAATGAGGGCGAAGATGCAAACCTTGGAAGCTTAATTGGAGAAGTTGAAGTCCAAAGAGGTAGAAGACATGGCTCAAGTTCAGTTGTGGAGAGCCTGCCGCCAGCATAAAGAAGATGAAAACCTTAGGTTGGTGTTGGAGGTGAAGAAACTGGAAAATAAATACAAAAGATTATGGTTTTCCATATTGTTGCTGTGTCTCCTTCTCGTATCTGCAATGCAGTGATGCAGGATTTAGTGTTGTTTTCCACAGTGCAGCTGTGTTCTGTCTCTTCCTTGTATCTACAATGCTGACTTGATGCAGCATTTAGTTTTGTTATCATCTATTTATTTGTCACTTGTAACATTTGGATGTGAAGTAAATGTGTTTGGTTCTATGTAATTAATTTCTGTAGTAGTAAATGTGATTTGGTAGCTACACACATCATCAGTTGTGGTAACTTGTAACAATTCTAGGTGTATTGACAATAAACCTGGCAGCTATACATAACCTAGCTTCTACGCATCACAGATAAACTTGGCAGCTACGCACATCATCAGTTGTGTGAACCTATATTTTTAACAAACCTGGCAGTTACACATAAACCACAACATAGACAAAAGCACTTTTCAATAGCATAAACATGGTTGTTATACATTTAACAAAAAGAAGCTCATAACATTTACTGAAAATATGCCTGTACATTTCACATGGCATGTACAAAACATTCACTACAACAGAAATTAAACTGTATGTGTCACAAAACATGCATGTACATTTCACAAGACATAACATAGCATCCACCGCATCATGTTGACACAAAAGGATACCGTAACGTGACACTGTTCTCACAACAAAAAAAGGACTGTTTCAACAAAAATTAAACAAAACAAACATATCATCAGTTGTGTGAAGTTTCCTCAATTTCTGGCTCGGTGGTTTATCTGTGAACTTCTAGCTGTTCCTGCTACCCTTGGAGTCCTAAAAGAAGCATTAAATACTCTACCTTCCTGGTCATAAATCTGGGACCATTCACCTTGGGGCTATGAGGGTGATGGTCGGCTGGGTCCAGATATGTAGGAGTCTGGTTGAACTGGAATCCAGTCCTGGCCAGGTTTTGTTGGGTTATAACTTGACAGTGCACCTATTTGATTGAAAGTTGCTGCTCTTCCTGCTCCCCTTGCTCTTCCTTCCCTTAGTCCTAGTGCACTTGGTGCTCTTGCGCCTATTGCTCCTCTAGTTACACCTCCCCTTGCTATCGGGGTTGCGGCTCTTTCTGCACCTCTTCCTCCCACTGGTGTTGTTGTTACTCCTCTTCCTCTTCCTCCCATTGATGTTGCTACTACCCCTCCTCTTCCTCCTCCTATGCCATGCCCTCTTCTTTCTCCTCCTCCCACTGCATATCTTGCTACACACCCAGGGATCCATGGCTGTCTTCCATATTGGTTGCTGGGTAGCTACATGTGGTCATGTTGTAAATGTGGCATCACCAGTTAAAAAAAAAACTGGACTGAAAAACAATTACTACTAAAAGAGTTGAAAAACCATTACTATATTCTACTTACATGATTGTCTGCAGCTGATCATGCATCAAGAACAGGTTCATCAGCAGATCCAGCTCCCAATACTTGACCCCCACCCCCTCCTATAGGTCTCATAGCCTGTGGAGTTCACATGACATGCTTAATAATCAAACAAATTACATAATAACTTGTCAAGTCACAGTGAATACCTGCCGCCTGCCTCTCCCTCTTGGTCTTACTGGCTCCCGACTAGCACTGCTCATGGCATGTGTAATTCATATACAATAAGTAGTATATCTAAAATTTGGTCGTGCCCTGGATTAAAACTCTGCTGGTGATTTGGTGGGCTTGAGACATGGAGGTTTGGTGCAGGTTCTCTTGTTGTGCCTCCACTCCCAGCAATTTGTGCACTTCATAGTTGTATGCCTCCTCTTGAGTCTATGACTGCTTGGCTCCTCATATGGACCCCTTCTTCTCAGCTTCTTGGGCCTTCCAGATCTCTTCTTATAGGCTGGGGGCTTTATAGTATCAGACCCAACCCTCATCCAAAGCTTGGGCCCATTCACAGGTCTAATGGTGTGTTGGTATGCTTGCAAATAGGTATCCTTACGCGCCAAATACATGCATTGGCATGTGCACATGGAAGCACTATCAGCTCCCACTTTCTGCAGCTACAGCTCTTCTCAGCCAAGTTGATAATAAACTTGTCATCAAAGTAGGTCACCTCAAACTTATCTGGATTTGCCAGTGAAGGGGTCTAGTATCTAGTGTCTAATTTGGTCTCCTCTATCTTCTTCTGAATCCTAGGGCAGATGTCTTTATCAAGAACTTGCATATGTTCCCTGTTAACCCCATCCTTATCATTAGCTTTATCCTAATCTCCTCTAACATTGTAATCAGTGGCTTCTTCCCAGCATCTAGAATGAACTTGTTGAATGCCTCCGACATGTTATTGGATAACAGGTCACATTTTGGTTAGAACTCAAAAGCATGTCTGCACCACTAGGTCGGTGTCAATTTGGTAAGATAATCAAATGCTTCTGGATTTATGTTCTTCATCTCCAATATTATATTCGAGAAGTATTCCTTGGTGGTGGCCTTTGTTGTATCCCACATTATCTACTTCAACACCAGACCCTAGTGTACCTTGTTGAAGTTGGCATATAAATGCCTGGCACATAATCTATGGTCTATTTCAGGCATTAGGTCTTGCATTGGTGGAATAAGTCCCTACAACCCTCACAAAAGAAGGTGTTATTACAAACATATAGAAGCATATAGAATAAAGCAACACAACACTTGAAAAGCAGTTACATGCAACTAATCTCGTAAATAATAGCTGCTATCAGACATAACATAAAAAAAACACTTGAAAAGCACATAAAAGCATATAGAAGCATAGCATGTACCATGATACTATAACGCAGCTACCATGTTCTAGCATAGTACAACTACATGCTATTAAGGCTTAACTTTAAAAAACCACATGCTACTATAACACAACTACTATAACATAGCTACATGCTTCTATGCAATAAAGCAAACAAATCAAGCATATAGAATAAAGCAACATGAAAAGAAGCTCACCATATGTTGATCAATGATAAATGTCCACCTCTTCTCCTAAACAGATCCAACATCAGACAAAAGCAGCTCTAGGAACCAGGTCCATGTGTCGCGCCCCGACCAGCGAAAGCCACACCGGGCCGGGCGACGCGAACCGGAACCTAACCAACCGCGGAAAAATTATGACGAGGGCCCCTCTAACCTATTGATCTTCCTAATCAATTCATCAAGCACCCTCAATTAAAGATTAAAGATTACAGAAACCTCAAACTGAAATATTTATAAATTCAAAGGTACAATATACAAAACCTCGAACATGGGAAATCAAGTACAAACATTTATACACTCCTGTAGGAGGCTAACTATGCAAGGGTTCAGGAACACACAGATCACCACTCCTCAAACTCCGTCAGGCGCCGCTGCACCGCCGACCAACTGCTCGGTAGGGGCCACTGAAGAGGAGCTAACGCCTGCACCTACAAAACGCAGCCCGGATAGGAATGAGCAACTAAGCTTACCAGGGAAACTACACTATGACACATGGAAGGAAGAGGGAAACGCAACAGTGCTGCCCTCTAGCAAGGTCTGGGTGTATACAGGGGTCCCATAACCCTACCGAGTGTCCATGAGGTCCACAATCATGATCTTCCAGGCGAGCTGGTCACACGACGGATCACGCTCAGTAAGCAGGAAACCAACCCTGCTGACTCACAAGCAGGAAACCGGCACTGCTGGCAGGAAATAGCACCGCTGAGTAGGCACGTCCTCTACTCAAGATTCGTTATAACCGGATACTGGCTACACCCCAGAACCAGGCTCGAGGCCGACAGAACCTCTAAATCATCAATCAACAAGTGTTCTAGTATTTAGGCCAATCATCGAAATCGACTGAACACAACCATTCAAATCTGGACCAAGCAACCCAGCCCCGGTCCTAAGGCTAACTCCAAGCTTCCAAACCTTGGGACGGTGATACCACAGATCGCTGACGCCCTAGCCTTATGCAACTAATGGACAACCAGATGCAAGCTATGAACATACGCAGGGGAAACAGGTAAGCATGCAACACATGTGATGATAATTAAACACGGTCTGGGCTCGGCACCCTGCCGGCCCGGGGTGGTGAACAATAAATACATGCCAAGGGACTGCTGCAGTGGTAAACCCACCAACTGTAGCCTGTCCTCCAAACGACAGCATGTTATAGGAAGTAACCCCGACAAACAAGATTAACAGTACAACATGCTATGTACACATCCCGGGAGTCGTCACTCTCCCGGTTCACCACTACCCCTCATTATGGGGGCTAACCTGCTCAAGGATATGTACAAGTTATAAAGCGGTAAAGAAAACCGCATACACGAAGCCCCGTGGGCAAAAACTAGTGAAAACACTTCCCTGTCACCCAAAGGATCAATCATCTCCAAAGGAGATGATCGATCTTCCTAGTGATAGGAAGTTTCCATCCCTGTCAAGCCCAAGGTGATCGATCCTTCCTCTGAAAGGATCGATCATCCTCGCGACAGAGATCTCACCCATGCAAGCCAAGGAGAAGTGATCGATCATCCCCACCAGATGATCGATCCTTCTCGGGCTAAGCATGATGCACCAAGAGTGATCGATCCTTCCTCAGCAAGGATTGATCCTGTTGGGTTCTCCGGCAATCGAACGATGAGAAATACCGTCGGAAAACTTTACCAAATCCCACAAAACCTTGGAATCTTGTATTACGAAGAACCACGAGTCCAAAATCGGTATGTATGCCAAAAACCATCGAACATACAATAAGATTAACTCAAACCAAACACAAACCAAACTCAAACCTCACAAAACCAGAAAGGAAGTAGGTAGAATCCCTACCTAGACTAGATCAGCTTCAATACCAGCTTAGGAACGACGGATTTCAAAAGGATTCAAAGAAGAAGGTCACACCCGTTTTATAGATGGACGAACCGACTTATGAATGATCGATCCTGAATGACGATTGCAACTTCCTGTCATCAAATGATTGATCATCCTAGCAAGGGAAGATTGATCCTTTAGTGCAGAAAGCTAGACTTTGGCTAAAACACAAGCCCAAACCCGGATATTTTGATCCCGGGTTCACCTAACTGTTCTAATTAGACAGTATCACAAACACGATCAGTGTGTGCACACGCGGATGTGAACCAAACCGACAATGCATAATTTACCAAATTTCCCTTGCGGTCCAAGAAACAATGCGATCCACCAGATCGCGTGCTCGACGTGAAACAAGCAAACGAGCCATGGGCCTGACCCAGCCGGTCGACCCAGGAGTAGAGGGACAGGTCCTCACATCCTAATACCCTAAATGGAAATCTCGTCTTGAGATTCGATAAAGATAGGGCTCGAAAACAGAAAAAGAAGCTACACTAGAAGACATGACAAAGGCTACCTCGAGAAGAAAACCACTGCGGAAACTCCAGCCGCATGCACGCCTCGCGCTCCCAGGTCATCTCCTCGACGCCTCTGTGCCTCCACAATACCTTGACCAAGGGATTCGTCTTGCCCCGCAAGACGTGATTCCGCTAGTCAAGTACCTGAACCGGCTGCTCAACGAAACTCACATCTGTCTCAAGCTCGATGTCATCCAGACTGATGACATGACACGGGTCCGGGTGATACTTCCTCAACATCGACACATGGAATGTCCGGTGCATAGCTGACATGTGCTGAGGAAGATCCAGGTGGTAAGCTACCTCGCCAATCCTCTCTAGGATCTCGAACGGCCCGACGAACCTCGGAGCCAACTTACCACCTTTGGCAAACATGACTAACCCTCTGTACGGCGATGCTCGCAGAAACACTCTGTCGCCAACTGCAAACTCCAAAGGTCATCGTCTCTGATATGCATAACTCTTCTGCCAGCTCTGAGACTTCAAAAGTCTCTGCCTGATCTGCACTAGCCTCTCTGATGACCGTCTGACAATGTGTGGACCGGTGAGTGGTGCCTCTCTAACTTCTGTCCAGCACACTGGGGAATGACATGGCCTACCAAACAACGCCTCGAAAGGTGCTACTCGGAGACTGGACTGGTAGCTGTTGTTGTAGGCGAACTTCACCAAGGGAACGTGCTCCTCTCTGCTGCCTCCGGCATCGAGGACACACGCTCTCAGCATGTCCTCTAAGATCTGGATCATCCGCTCTGACTGCCCGTCTGTCTACGGAAGAAATGCCGTGCTGAAGGTCAGGAGTGTGCCAACTGCCTCCAGAAAACCTCGCCAGAACCTGCTGGTGAACCTGGGGTCACGGTCTGCCACTATAGACACTGGAACTCCATGTAGTCTGACCACCTATCTGACGTACAAACTGCCCAACCAGTCTGTCGAGTCTGTCGTCCGTATAGACAGGAAGTGCACCGATTTGGTCAATCGATCAACGATGACCCAAATCGCGTCATTCCCCCTAGGAGATCTCTGTAGCCCGGTCACGAAGTCCATCGTGATGTGCTCCTACTTCCAATCAGCTAGTGAAAGGGGCTGAAGTAACCCTGGAGTTCACTGGTGCTCTGCCTTGACCTTCTGACAGGTAAGGCAGCACGATACAAACTCCGTCACTGCCCTCTTCATCCCGCACCACCAGAACTGACATCGTAGGTCCTGGTACATCTTGGAGCCTCCGGGTTGAACTGCAAAACGAGAGTGATGAAACTCTCATAGGACGTCCTCTCGCAGAACTAGATCTGTCGGAACCGCTACTCTGCCTCTGAATCGTAGCCCCCCGTCTGACGAGTCTGTCCAGTCCCCGTCTGCGCCCTCTGTGCCTGCCGATGTGCGCTACTCTTCGAGCTTTGCATCACTGCGATGCGCCTCTATCACTCTGGCTAGAACCGTTGGTATACTCTGCACGGTGTAGAGAACACTGTTGGAACCCTGATCCTCGAACTCGAGCCTCAACTGGCAGACTGTCTCTAATACCTGCCACTGTCGTGCTGATAACCCTGCCACCGCTGCTGAGAGCCTGTCTGCTTCGTGTGTCCGCTACAATGTTTGCCTTACCAGGATGGTAATGCAACTCAAAATTGTAGTCCTCCAGTAGCTCCATCCAGCGCCGCTGCCTCAGGTTGAGGTCACGTTGGGTGAAAACGTGCCTCAAACTCTTATGGTTTGAGAAGATTGAGAACTTCTCACCATAGAGGTGATGCCGCCAGGTCTTCAGGGTGAACACCACTGCTGCTAGCTCCAAGTCATGGGTCGGGAAGTTTCTCTCATGGTTTTTTCAGCTGACGAGAACCAAAGGCAATAACGTGTCTCTCCTGCATGAGGACAAACCTCAAACGCTCACCACTGACGTCGCAGTAGACAATGTAACCCACGCCTTGCTCGAAGACGATCAGTACCGGCGCACTAGTCAACCTCATCCTCAGCTACACAAAGGCTCGCTCACAAGCATCATCCCACACAAACAGGATGGCCTTCTATGTCAGTCTGGACATCGGTCCGGCAACTCTGGAGAAGTCTCGCACGAACCATCTGTAGTATCCCGCCAGGCCTAGGAAACTCTATATTAAACATGATATAATAATACGCAATTGAAGTAATTAACATTAATTACGGAAAAATGACAAATTCGGCGTAGAATTAACATTATACATGATCAATTCAACAGAAAGTAAAGGGGGTTCCAAAATTCATCTGGCAATGTTGTCCTCTGTTTGGCTCCCGATCCAAATGATCGGAAGTCCAGAACCGAGAAACTCAAACTCTCAACCACGTCGAACATTGAAATCAACAAACCGAATAGAGCAATGCCATCAAATCAACATCTCTATTCTTCAAGGAAATCAACTAGTGCTAAGAACAACCCATACATATCTAGCCAAAACCATGCATACATCTCGAGGAAACCCATGCAATGACATCAGACCCAAAGCGGGTTCTCATTAGTATATATGCAAACACATATCGTTCAAGGAACCCAAGGATCAGCAGTTGATTCGAAGAAAAATCAAGCTAAGGGTTCAAGAAGGATCTCGAGCATCCGACAACCCAAGAAGACCTGAAAGAACCCGTCGAAACACCCAGCAAAGATCAATGACAAAAACCCAAACGCAAGGAGAGTGCTCTCGTCGAGCTCCAATAGAAATCCCAAATAGGAAAATGCATCTAAAATCCGGCAAGCCATCAGAGAATCCAAACATAGCATACTACGGCAGCTGGGGAAACAGAGCATGGCATTGCATAGCATGGCAGCAAGGGGAAAGCGAAGCATTGCAGCAAGGAACAGAGCAAAGCATAGCATCGAGGCTCGTGGCAAAAAGGAGAGAACGGAGAGAATGAATCCAGGGGGAAGGAAGATCCAAACCACGAATATGCATAAATCCGAAGCACGGCATCGAAATCCAGCATAAACCAGAAAAAAAGGAAGCAATCTCATCACAATGGACCACCAATCCATAGTTCCAAACAATGGCAACAAAGAGAAGAGGTGATAGCATGATCCTAGGCTAACATACATCCCGATGGACAGCAAGTAGAGGAAACCACGAAAGCAACAAGGAATAAACCTAGAAATCCAAGCTATCATGCATCCAAGCAACCCTATTGGCCTAACCAGAGGTTAGGGTAGAAGTCCCTACCTTTCTAGACTGAGATCACTTCCACCCTTGTCTTCTCTGGTCATGGTCGTCGTCTCTGATCTTCCGGCCACCTCGTTCCTCTCCAGCCGCGGTCGCCGCCACTATCACCAAGCACGCCGCGATCCTCCTCCAGCCATGGTAGTCACCGACGGTCTCTCCTCTGGCCGCGCATCTCTCTCTTCTCTCCCCGATTGCGTCGCCGCCTCACTCTCTCTCTCTCTATCGGGCAGAATAGTGCCGTAACGCGAGAATAGGGAACTTAAAGGGGTTCTTATATATGATCGGGTTAACATTAGATCATGGCCATCCAATCAGCCAGATCTGATCCTAACCGCTCAAATCTCGATCCTTATGATCGAACTCAGATCCTCCGATCTAGAGAACTCCTAATGGTCTAATCAAACACATACATCATTACAAGGCCGTATGTGCGCTATGCGTGTGTGAAACCAGCTCCGCCAAGCGTAATTTACCAAATTACCCTTGGAGTTGCAACGATCAAGGGAGATCACGAAGCAAGGCCAACCAGGCCAAACCAACCGAACCAGACCCTCGACCCATGCGGTTGGACCGGGTTGGAGGTACGGGTCCTCACAGTTGCAATGATGTAATGAATGATATGATAAATAGTTCATGATCGACCACTATATCTATTCTTTCTCATTTTGAGTGCTCAAAGATCCCAAAAGATCTCCAAATAAATGTAGAACATCAAATATATGGTAAAAACTCCGTGCCAAACAATAAATGTGGTGTGCCAAACATCTAAAATTCCGTGCCGGTGGCAAGTTCCGAGCCGACCAGGGATCGGCTCGGCACGTGCCACCGGCACGACAATCCTTGGTATGCTATCCTTTTTTACGAGACTACTCGACACATAAATTATCTCTTAAAAGTGCTATAGTGTCTCTCATAAAGGTTTTCGTTGTCTTGATGGAGCCACTCATTGTGTCTATATCACCAGGCGCGCCTGATTTGATGAGCACATTTTTCCCTTTGCTGATTCATCATCACGTATACCACCTCCAACTAATGATTTTCTCTCATTTTTAGAACCTATGATTCTTATCTCTGGTCGTCCAATTTCTCCATCTGCAAGTCCCACATCTAATCCGTCGCACACATCCACTCGATCCACGTACACCTTGTATTAGTTGTGATGTTGATCAACCACTACTACATTCTTCTTCGTTGATAGATGCAGGTGCTACCAACATTGATCCACATGAACATGTGACCTCTTGAGCTGACATCATCACTTGGTGTTTCTCATGATTCTTCTCACTCTGATGGTGCTGCACACATGCCTCCTCAAGTCTCTTCCTCATCTAGTTTGCGGGGACCTCATCCTATGATTACAGATCAAGGGCTGGAATTTTTAAGCCCAAATCTTCAGCTTATGCCTGCAGTGTTCCCGAATCTCCTTTACTCCATGCCCTATTAGCTGTGAAAGAACCTCGAGGATACAAGAGTGCACTCAAGCATCCTGAGTGGGTTATGGCAATGGATGATGAACTTAGAGTCATTGCTCGAAATTTTACATGGGATCTTTTTCCTCGACCTATCAACAATAATGTAGTTGGGTCTCGCTGGGTTTTCAGAACCAAGTATCACACTAATGGTTCCATTGATCGGCTTAAAGCTTGTCTCATTGCTCAGGGATATACTCAACTTTGCGAAACCTTCAGTCTTGTTGTTAAGGCCTCTACTGTTCGAGTGGTTCTCTCTTTGGCTGTTGCAAATAATTGGCCTTTACACCAATTAGATGTCAACAATGCCTTCCTCAATGGTTTTTTGCAAAAGGAAGTTTATATAAAGCAACCCCCTGATTATGTTGATCCTCAACGTCCAAATCATGTTTGTAAATTACACAAAGCTCTTTATGGACTAAATCAAGCTCGCCAAGAATGGTTTCATCACTTTAGCTCCTTCTTGTTTCAGTTCAGGTTTAGCTATTGCCGTTCGTTCGGATCCATCTTTGTTTGTGTGCTTCTTGCCTTGTGGGTTGATCTACTTACTACTTTACGTTGACGATATTGTCATTACCAGCAACAATTTCACTCTCTTGGATGAGTTCATTAATCGTCATGGCACTGAATTTGCTATGAAGGACTTAGCGAAGTTAAATTACTTTCTCGAGTTAGAAGTTCACCGTAACTCTTCCGAACTATTTCTTAGCCAAGTGAAGTATGCTCATGATATATTATCATGAGCCCAGCTTCTTGGCTGCAAGCCTGTCAGCACTCCCATGGTTTTCTCTCACTATCTCACAGAGAAAGGACAATCTTGTCCAGATCCAACGCTTTACATGTCATTGGTTGGTGCCTTGCAATATTTAACTATTACTCGACCCGACATTGTGCATGCTATCAATTCTGTAAGTCAATTTATGCACTCCCCTACAGATCTGCATTTTCAGGCCGTAAATCGCATTTTGCGTTATGTCAAAGGGACTTCTTCCTTTGGTTTGTACTTTTCCTCGAGTACTGCCCATAACTTGATGGCTTTTTCCGATGCGGATTGGGCGGGTTGCCCATACACCCGTTGTTCTACTTCTTCTTACGCAATTTATCTCAGTGATAATTTGGTTTCATGGAGTGCCAAGAAACAGCCGACGGTATCTCGCTCAAGTTCCAAGTCCGAGTATCATGCCTTGGCGCTTGCAGCATCCGAAGTAAAGTTCGTTTGCCTATAAAGCGGACGCAACCTTCTTCCTTAAATCCCTTTTGAAATCCGCCGTCTTGAGCTCAGATCTGGCTGGATTTTGAAGAGATTGAGGACGATCCAAGGCCTAGCAGTTGGGATTGAAGCTGCTCTTTGCTAGGTAGGGATCCTACCTACGTTCTTCTTGGTTTTCTGATAGTTTTGAGTTGTTTGTGACTTCTTTTTCTTAGATCTTGCTACATGCTTGATGGTTTTTAGCATCGTTACCGGTTTGGACTCGTGATCCTTCGTACTACTAGATCCCAAGGTTTTGTGGGATTTGGTAGAGTTTTCCGGTGGTATTTCTCGCCGTCCAGTGGCCGGAGAACCCCTCAGGATCGATCATTTTGGAGGAATGACCGATCTTCATGGGTTGATCATGTCTAGCCCGTGAAGGATCGATCACTTGTTTGGAGGTGATCGATCATGTTCCGTGGCTAGCATGGGTAAGCCCTTGGTCACGAAAGTGATCGATCTTCCCGGGAAGATCGATCCTTGGTAGTTGACAGGGGCTGGTTTCTCCCTTTTATGAGGGTGATTGATCCTTCCTCTAGGAAGGATCGATCCCTTGTATGGCAGGGGAGGTTTTTCAATGGTTTTTTACCCGCGGGGCTTTGCCTGTAGTTTTTCTTTACTGGTTATGAACTGGTACATACTATTAAGCATGTTAACCCCATATTAGGGGTAGTCATGAACCAGGAGAGTGATGACTCCTGGGATGTTTAGAATAAGTGGGCGAGTAGCCCTACTGCTTTCCATAGCCTTGCATGTGGGCGTGCACCGAGGGCCTTTATCTGTGTGGTATACCTTTTGTTGTTTGCCGATCTGCTTCCCGATGCAGGTTGGTAGTGAACTGGTTGGCAGTTGGTGGTATACCACTGCAGCAGTTCCAGACCTTAATATATGTTCACCACCCCGGGCCGGTAGAGTGCCGAGCCCAGACCTTGTTTATGTTATCATTGCATTTGCTGCATACTTAACTGTTGTATATGCGTGTGTTCATAGCATGCATTGTTTGTGCATTAGTTGCATAAGGTTAGGGCGTGGGCGATCTGTGGGTCGCTGTCCCGAGCCTTAGAAGCTCGGATTTATCCTTAGGACCGGGGTTGGGTAGCTTGCTCCTGGTTTGAATTGTGGTGTATAGTCGAATTCGAGGATAGGCCTAGATGACTGGTACACCTGTTGATTGATCATGTTTAGTGGTCGTGTCGGCCTCGAGCCAGATGTTGAGGGTGCAACCGGTGTCGGTTCTTGTTCTTTGGGGGCGGTGGGGGTTAGTCCGGCCCAGACAGTGTTTGTTCCTGCCCGCGGAGGCGACCAGTATGGGCCAAGTCCGTTTGGGTAACCATAGCTGGAAGCCCATAGCAGTGGCGATCAGTGTGGGCCCAGTCCGTTTTGGGTGACTACAGCTGGAACCCTGCAACACTAGGTGTATCTAGGATGGGCCCAGTCCTTTGGGGTGACCATGTTTGGGTATGCCTAGGGACACCGGCAAAGGGTTATGGGACCGTTGCTGCACACCCAAGTCTGGGTTTGGTGCGACACTGTTGTGTTTCCCTCTTTCTTCTGTGTGTCATAGTGTAGTTTCCCTACTGAGCTTGGTGCTCACTCCTACCCGGGCTGTGTTTTGCAGATGCAGGCGTTAGCTCCTCTTCGGTGGCCCCTACAGAGCAGTTGGTTGGGGCGCGACACAGGGAATCTCACTAACATGCTCAACCTCATTATGATCAATGCAAGTAGGCACCACATCATCATTCAACACATCAGGTAAAACAGGCAATTCCAGACAATAATCGTCATCATCACTAAAAAAATTGGCTTCTAAGGTATGATCGAAATACATATAAGACCCACTTTCATTAGGTATGCATTCATCAATATCACATTCAGGAATATTTTTTCCATGGGCTGGTAAAATATTGTCAATAATTGCATGATTCGGCAAAGCATTAAAACACATCTTATAATGACATGTATCATTATCATTAAAAATATAAGTATCACAAGCATTGTCATTGCAAACAGGAGGAACAAAATCATTCACATAATTATCATATGAATCCACCATACAAGCTAGTTGTCCGATTTGTGTCTCCAGTTTAGTAATGGATTGGGTATTAGAATTACACTGGTTCTCTATTCTCGACACACAATTCTAAATTCTGGACAGTTCACTTGTCAGATCATGTCTTATTCTATTAACATTTTCATTCATGGCAATCATAGCTGTAAGGAGGGAACTTAATGTTGATTCAAAGGTGGATTAGGCTGGAGGGGCTGAAGTTGTATTCTGTGGATAACGTGGAGGATATTGTTGTTCAAAACTATGTGTAGAATTTTCGACTAGTGTTTTTATATTCAATGGTTGAACGTTAGGAAGTTGATAATCTTCGAATTGTCAACTAGGGTATGTATGGTCTCTAGAATCCGGATTATAAGAATAGGAATGTGAATTATATGCTGGATTTGAGAAACCATATGTGTCATTATTGTAAGCGGGTCCATAACCAAAAGGCAAATCGTCATTCGACATGGCACCCGTGGCATATAAAAATTGGCCATGCATTAGAAATCACAAAAATAAGGATCACACTAATGAGTGTATGAAAGTGCACTCTGAACAGTCTTATAACCATCTCAATTGCTAGATTATTATCCTTAATCAACATCTTTAGTACTTTTTTTTATATCTACATGTTGCTTCACACAGTTATTTGAAAAATGCAGGAAATTGGAGCTAAAATAAGTTGAAAAGATTACATGGGTCAACTTGGAAGATTAAACTGTATCTGATCATGAAGAACCAGATGATGCGCCATACACTATTTTAAAGTTCTTGAAGGCTAGTTTCTGGAGAATTTTACGGTTCACGATTCCGTGTTTTCTAGAAGAAATTACGGCATTTTTAGCATTAATGGTGCAGTCTGAGTGGCAAAAGAGAAAATACACAGGACAAATGATCGATCACCTTCCACTAAAAAGATCGATCATTTATGTGAAAGAGCGTCATACTTTAAAGGATAGATCACCTCCCTTACAATGATCGATCATTTTATGCTGACAGAGAGTTGACGGAGAGCTAGTTTCAAGAAGATCGATCCTTTGCCCTATGAAGATCGATCTTAGTCGGGGCGACCCAGGTTACGGAAAATGAGAAAGAATACAGTTTCATTGACTGGTAGGAAAATATTCAGAAAATATTCCCTGGAAGTCTAAATATTCTTCAATTTTAATACATGATAGAACGCTCAGAGATCTACAACTTTTCTGTTAGACATTTTGTGAGATTCTAGATGGTGTGATAGCAGATTTGAAGAATAGATGAAGTAACATAAGCTGGAAAACTGTTCTATCGAAGCTGAGACGAATATACGTCAAATATTCTGGATAACTCCAAATATTATGAAATATTCGGGATCTGGCAGAAGACTACCTAATCTACAACTTTCATGTTGAACAAGTTTCCAAATTCCGGGTGGATTGGACCCAGTTGCGACCAGAATAAACTGTCAGGATTAATTCAGGAAATCCCAGTATCACCAGAAGTCCAACTCAACTAAAACCCTAATTTCGGGAGTTCCCCTATATATATGGTTATTTAATCTGAAATTTGGCCGCTCCCAAGGGGGTTTTCTAAAGAGCTTTTGTGAGAAAAAAACAAGGAAGAAGATGAAAGAATCTCCATCCATGGCCGAGTAATCCGCGGGCATGGCAGACGAATGACCTAGCGAGGATTAGGGTTTCTTCTTCATCATGGTTCATAGTTTTAATCTTTATTGTTAAACTCTTTTCTATGTATTGAATCTTCAAAGATTAATTTCAGATTATAGATTTCTATGTGGATGATTAATATTATGAATCCAGTCATGCTTCTTTCATAATCTTATAATCCCATAGTTTTATCTATTGTTTATCTACTTTATCTCTTGAAATCTTTGCTATTCATTGCCGATTGTGAGAGTTTGTATCGTGTATTCTTAGAGATCTGGTAAGATAGAGCTAGGGCTTTTTTCCGATGAACTTTTGCTATACGTTGCCTGTAGTGACAGCCGATATCGTAAATTCTTAGGTTTTGGTAGGATGAAGTTAGAGCAATAAAAGGAAGAAACAATCGTAGGAAGAGACATTTATATATTTTATTAGGTTTGTAGTTCCATATCTTTCGGTTACGGTGATTGGGATGTGAATCCCTTAACTGAGTATTATATGAACCATTGATGAGAAGAGAAGAACCCAAATCCGAGTGAAGTGATTCCTGAAGCCTAGCCTCAACCAAATCTTGATTTCTTTCGTTAATTTTATTTTACCGTTACATCTTCAATTTACTTTCTTAAATTCTACACTCTTGATTGTTTTTGATATATTGTTATATGTGTTTATGGATCTTTCTTGATTGTCTCTCTGTGGTTCGATATCTCTTTTGTTGTACTGCACCACGACCGCTGTGCGAGACACATTTGAGCGACATCACATACAAAAGATAAGAAATACAAACAGTGGGCTGATCCAAGAGACGACCGTCGCTAATATGTGCATTATAGCGACTTGCAGAAGTGACTCAAACAACTACTGAAAATAAAAATTTTCAAAGTTCAAAAACTTACCTCGCTATGTCGCGTGGCCGATTGATCGGTCCTTGGGATGATAGATCGGTGGTATGGCCGATCGATCGATTGTCCGAGTTGGGTAAATTCCTACGTCCGAGAAAATTCTAATTCTAGCAGCCACTACATAAAAAAAATTTGTCAGGAAAATCCTAAAAAGTGTAAAATCAAGTAAACGAAAAATAAGTAAAGGAAAAATCTAACTAAGCCCAGAAAAAGAGTAAGACGAAAATCAATCAACAATCCGTCGAAAGTCCCCGGCAACGGCTCCAAAAATTGATGTGTTGCGAACGTGTCGTTAAGACATTGCAAACTCAATCAAATAATAAATTTATAATCCTTATTTAATCACTACACTATTAGGTAGAATAGCGGTGAAGTCCGGAGTCGAACCATAAGGAATTTACCAGGAAAGATTGAAATCAATTCTCAAAACTTTAAACCTAAGCAAAAGAAGCAATGATAAGTTTGAATTAATCTAAAACTATCTAAGGAAAGTAATTAAAAGTGACGAATTCGAATCAATGGATAAGTGACTTAGGAATAACTAATTCCGCGCTAGTTTTGCCTTCAATCTTCTATAGTTATCCTCTAGTTCTCTTCTCTAAATATTATGGATCCACATCTTCTTAAGCTTACATGCATATCTAAAATAAGGTAAGTGTTTTCTAAAGACATATTTTATCTTCGATTAGCATAGTGTCGCGCCCCGACCCGTGAAAGCCCAACCGGGCCGGGCGACGCGAACCGGAACCTAATGAAATGCGAAAAAATTGGCGAGGATTCCCTCTAACCTATTGGTTTTCCTAGAAATTCACCATCAAGACACCCTCAATTTAAATAACAAAAATTTAAACAATCTCGAACCCATGATTACAAATCCAAAAGAGTTTAATATACATATCCTCGGAGAGGGAAAGATTCAAATACAATATATAACACTCCCGTAGGAGACTAACTAACAATGGGTTTAAAGCAGTAAAAGATCGCCACCTCTCAGACTCCGCCTGGCACCGCCGCACCACCGACCAACTACCCGGTAGGGGCCACCGAAGAGGAGCTAGCGCCTGCACCTGCAAAACGTAGCCCGGGTAGGAGTGAGCAACTAAGCTCAGCATGGAAATTATACTACGATACACAGAAGGAAGAGGGAAACACAACAGTGTCGCCCTCAAGTAAGACCTTGATATATACAGAGGTCCCACAACCCTACCGCGTGTCCCTGAGGCCAACGATCATGGTCTTCCAGAAGAACTGGTCCCATGATAGGTCGCACTCAGTAAGCGAAAACCAACACTGCTGGCTCACAAGCAGAGAAACGGCACTGCAGGTGGGAAATGACACCGCTGAGTAGGCAACCCCTCAACTCAAGAGTCATCACAGTGGGAAACCGGCTACACCTCAGCATCCGACTCGAGGCCGACACGACCTTTACAATCATCAAGCAACATGTGTACCAGTAACTGTACACCACAATTCAAACCGGGTCCAAACTACCCAACCCCGGTCCTAGGGCTAAATCCGAGCTTCCAAGCCTCGGGACGGCGACCCACAGATCGCCCACGCCCTAACCATGCAACTAATGCACAACAGAGATGCATGCGATGAACATACGCACAGAGAACAGTTAAGTATGCAATAGTATGTGATGATAGCATAACACGGTCTGGGCTCGGCACACTGCCGGCCCTGGGTGGTGAATATGTATTTAAGGTCTGGAACTGCTACAGTGGTACACCACCAACTGCCAGCTAGTTCACCAGCAACTTACATCGGGAAGCAGCCCCGCAAACAACAGAGACAAACCACGCAGGTAATAGCCCTCGGTGCACGCCGGCATGCAAGGCTATGGAAAGCTATAGGGCCACTCACCAACTTATTCTAAACACCCAGGAATCATCACTCTCCTGGTTCACCACTGCCCCTATTATGGGGCTAGCATGCTTAAGAGTATGTACAAGGTATAAAGCTGTAAGAAATATGTACATACAAAGCCCCACGGGCAAAACCAAGAAAATCCCTCTCTGTCCTCAAATTCCAAGCGACAGAGAGTTTCCTTCCCCGTCGAGCCAAGATGATCGATCCTTCCTCCCAGGAAGATCGATCATCATTGTGATAGAGAGCACCCTTCTTATCGCACCGAGGAAGATCGATCCTTCCTCCCAGGAAGATCGATCCTCCTCGCGACAATGGCATTCCATGCTACCCAAGGCACATGATCGATCATCTCCAACCAGATGATCGATCCTTCATCGGGTTTAGCATGACCAACACTGAAGGATTGATCTTTCTCCAAGAAAGATCGATCTTGTTGGGTTTTCCGGCGAATCTCCGGCGAGAAATACAGTCGGAAAACTCCAACAAATCCCACAAAACCTTTGGATCTGGTAGTACGAGGGATCACGAGTCCAAAACCTGTGAAAATACTACAAACTAACAAGCATGCATCAAGATCTAAGCAAAAGAAGATCACAACCAACTCAAAACTCACAAAACCGAAAAAGAAACGTAGGTAGGATCCCTACCTAGGCTAGAGCAGCTTCAATCCCAGCTACAAGGCCTTGGATCGTCCGAAATCTCCTCAAAATCTGGCACCTCTGAGCTCAAGAACGCGGATTTCAAAAGGGATTCAAGGAAGAGGGTTACATCCGTTTTATAGACAAACGAACCGACCTATGAATAATCGATCTTTCCCTAAGGAAAGATCGATCATTCATGACGATCGCGCCTTGACTTTCTGGCATTAGAAGATCGATCTTCTAGTAAGGAAAGATCGATCCTTTAGGTGAAGAAAGCTAGACTTGGGCTAAAACTTAAGCCCAAGCCCGGATCTTTCGATCCCGGGTCCACCTAACTGTTCTAATCAAACACTAGCACAACCACGGTCAGTGTGTGCACACGCGGGTGTGAAACAAACCAACAAGGTGTAATTTACCCAATTGCCCTTGCGGTCTACAACGATCCACAGGGGTAGAGAGGCAGGTCCTCACACATAGCTTGTCTTCGGGATAACCTTAGCACAACCTATCGTCACTAAGGATATAGTATTTCATCGGGTATTCACAAACCACATTAAAACTATCTTATAGATCTCTACCATCAATCACCGAAATCATGTACGCCTAAAAATACGTCAAGGAACTCTGTTCCCTCAACTCTATTAACATTAAAATCAAATCCATAAGATCATGTCTTGAGAATATTACAAGAGTCAAACGAAAGAAGATAGAAAACTACGCTAGGGTTTTCACGAATAATCCTAAGTATAATAATTAGCAACTCATCTTTTGGATGAACGCCATCGGCTTGGAATAGGAAGCTGTCATCATCCGCATCCTCACCGTCTTCTTTTTCTTTCTCCAAAGATAGTCGAAAAGATGAAAAATTCGGATTGAATAGCCCTATTTATAAGAGAACTCCCGAAATTAGAGTTTGAGTTGAGTTGGACTTCTGTTATAACTCGAATTTCCTAAATTAATTCGGGCAGTCTAATTCCGAGCACAACTGGGTCCAATCCATTCGGAATCTGAAACTTTGGCCAACACAAAAGTTGTATACTAGGAAGTTCGCTGTCATATCCCGATTATTTCATAATATTTAGACTTATCGAGAATATTTGACTAATATTCATCTGAATGTCAACAGACCAGTTTTCCAGCAGCTATATATCTTTATCTTCTTCAAAACTGGTATTAATATGTCAGGAAGCTCACAAAGTGTCCAACATGAAAGTCTTCGCTTTGTCATGAAGGATCTTTGATTCATAGGTTGGTTCATCCGTCTATAAAACTGACGCAACCCCCTTTCTTTACCTTTTTTGAAATCCGCCGTTCGTGAGCTTAGATCTGGCGAGATTTTGGAGGAGATTGAGGGAGAACCTAGGCTCAGCAGCGCGGATTGAAGCTGCTTTTGTCTCGATAGGGATGCTACATGCTTGTTCTTAGGGCAACATGGCTGGCCCATGCATGATCGATCTTCTGGTCGAAGAAGATCGATCTTTTGCTTGGCGGCATGGCCGAGGTCCTTGGTCACGAGGGTGATCGATCTTCCTGGAGGGGCTTGATAGGGATGGAACTACTTATTTGCTAAG
Organism: Narthecium ossifragum; assembly: GCA_963920575.1. Lineage (NCBI taxonomy): Eukaryota > Viridiplantae > Streptophyta > Magnoliopsida > Dioscoreales > Nartheciaceae > Narthecium > Narthecium ossifragum. The sequence goes on from OY986967.1 coordinate 6,587,121, forward strand.
AAGATAGGATCGATCCGTTTGGTCGCAGGGAGGTGTTTTCGTCGGCTTTTGCTCGTGGGGCTTAGTATGTGCGGTTTTCTTTACCGCTTTATAACTTGTACGTACCTTTGAGCATGTTAGTCCCATAATGAGGGGTAGTGGTGAACCGGGAGAGTGATGACTGATAGGATGTGTAGATAGCATGTTGTATTGTTAGACGTATTTGCCGGGGTTGCTTCCCGTAACATGATGTTCTTTTGTGGACTGGCTGCAGTTGGTGGGGGTTACCACTGCAGTAGTTCCTTGGCCTGCATGTTGTATTGTTAGCTGTGTTTGCCGGGTTTGTTTTTCCGTAACTTGCTGTTCTTTTGTGGACTGGCTGCAGTTGGTGGGGTTACCACTACAGCAGTTCCGTAACTTCCGTAATTTTTTAGAATTGTTAATTGAGGGTGTTTAATGAATGCTTACGAAAACCAATAGACTAGAGGGAACCCTCGTCAAAATTTCCGCAGTTAAATAGGTTCCGGTTCGCATCCCCCGGCTCGGTTGGGCATTCGCGGGTCGGAGCGCGATAAAACATTTACATAGTCCTTGAGGGATATCTATAAACAAAACTATCAAGCAGTACGGTAAGATCTGTAGAAACCTCAAACGCCTCTAGAAGTCGATGCGCCATCAAAAGTTGATCCGCTGGGAGCTACGGTAGCGCTAGCGCCTGCATCTGTAAACCCAGCCCGGGTAGGAGTGAGCACTAAGCTCAGCAGGATTCTATACTACGACGCTCACAAAAAGGGAACTACAACTGTGTCGTATCTCTTCCAAGCCTAAGGCATAAAAGCGTTGAGAAAACAACGAACAACCACGACAAGAATCACGCCGGTTCTAGGCGCTCCTTAAAGTGTGACCAGATAAAACAACATGAGTTTCAGTGCATCTCCAATGCATCCCAAACCCCAAAACCGATAACAAATCGCCTAAGGCGTAACAGTAAAGTAAACCACCTTAAACCTTGGCACAAGAGAAATGCCACGACCTCTAAACCACCAACATTATGATCTATAGCCATCTAAGCTAGAACCTCGATAACATCCTATTATTACAATAACAATCTCGCCCTAACCTTGCTACCCAGCCTCGATCCTAAGGCTAGATTCAAGCTGCCTGAGAGCCTCGGATCGGCGATCAACCCATCGCTTACGTCCTAACCTTTATGCTTCTAGTGCAATCAGATGCATGCAATGCCAAGACACAAATAGAGAGGTAAGAGCATGCAACATGATGTCACATCAATACACCGGGCTGGGTGCAGCATAAAGCCCGCCAAAGGGTGAACATAGCAATGGTCTAGAGTAAAGCAATTAAACAATTAACAATTTATAATCTACACATCCCAAAGGGCATAACACCCCTGGTTCCCCCATATGCTACACGATTAATCGAATTAAAGCAAATGATCTACTACTAACATTGAAAAATCATAACTTTCGATCTAACCGTCCGAATCATGTGAAACTTGATATTACTACTCTGTGACATATCATGAATTACAAATACGAACATCAAATCAATCAGATCAAGAAAAACCACTTAAATTCATTAATTAAACTGGCTGCTCTGTTCTGCATGGCCTGACCATTTAATTCACAATAGATCATAGATAAATCAGAAAAATGTGAAACTAGTTGAAATCGAAAGCTAACTAAGAGATATACAACGTTTATGTTTAAGATCAACTGAGATCATGCACATACAACCCAGAAAACAAGCTAGAACTTAGCTCTTTCTGCTAGAACAGAAATCCGGGAAAATATTTAGGAAAACTTGCTTAAATCCATATGAAATCAAATCCAAATGTTGCAGAACTTCAATCAGGTCTAAAGCAAGCTAACATATATAATCTAGCATACTTCAATTGAAGAAATAATCAACTAAGAACACAAAAACAAAGCTAAAACATAGAATCCTACCTCACTAAGCTAATTCCACGTTTAATCCGCGATTAAACCGTGTAGAAGAGATCTAGAGCAGCTCCCCTACCTCCTAGCAACCTTCCCAAGCCTCTGCAACAGCTTCACTTCACGGATCAAAGGAGAGAAGAAGAGAGAAGAAGAAAAGAGAAAACATGGGAGGGTCACGGTTCTTTTATAGACCCGAGTACAACCGATCGGTCGTACCGATCGGTCGGACTAGGTCGGTTCGCGCCTTTATCCGAACACATCAAAAGTGTGCCGACCTCGAACCCGACCGATTGCTCCCTGGAGCGATCGATCGGTTTGGGCTGACAGCTGTCCCAAAGAAAGCTTTCGCGCGCCCGAACTCAAATTTTTCGATCCCAAGTTCGCCTAAGGTTATAACAAGCACAATAATAAATCATAGAGCTGTGTGTGCACTACGTGGGTGTGAAACCAACCGTCAAGGTGTAATTTTATCAAATTACCCTTGGGGTCCAAAAGCAACAATGCGATCAAACAGATTGCGCTCAACACGGAAACATGCCAACAAGGAACGGGCACCCGACCTACGCAGTCGAGCCAGGTTAGAGGAGCGGGTCCTCACAGATCGTCCCTGGGCTGACAGCTGTCCCAAAACCAGCTGTCACGCCTGAGCCCGGATCTTCCATTCCCAAGCTCGCCTAATGTTCTAACAAGCATATACATCAATCAAAGGGCCGTCTGTGCACTACGCGGGTGTGAAACCGATCACCAACGCGCAATTTACTAAATTGCCCTTGGGGTCTTCGCGATCAACCCGATTGCGAAACAAGGCCAAACCGGGTCAGACCCTCGACCTAACGCGGTTGGACCGGGTTGGAGGAACGGATCCTCACAACCCCAAGTTCTCTATTTATAGCCCAAGGTCGTCTCCTGTTGGATTAGATCTAGACCGTTCATTTTTTCCAATCAGTAGAGTTGGGATCAATTCCAAGTCGGTTGAGAGCTTACTTGATCTTGGTCTTTGACAGATTGGGATCGATCCCAAGTAGCTTTGGATCGATCCTAATTGGTTGGTTGAAAGAGCACCTCTGGATGGGGTATTTGGGATCGATCCAGACTGCTCTTTGATCGATTTGTACATGTGCATCGAGCAAAGCCAAGAGGTATTGGATCGATCCCAAGGTATAAAATCTTCATTTTCTGCTCTTTTTCGCCTTCTTGGGGGTTCTTATTCCTGAAATGTTACAATAAGTTATTAGTAACACATTGCTTGGTTACTAAAAAAGCTAAATCGTGGGGTTAAATTGTGCATATTTTGCGATTTATCAACCGGCACAGGAGGGATCGTAAGGACCTCGGAAAATGATCCATGGTGACTGATTGGCGATAACGATAGCGTAGGAGGTGGATTGGAGGTTTAAAAATGGAAAGAAAAAGGAGAAACGAGAAAACAAAAGCGAGAAAAGAGAAAAGAGAAACTGATGGTTGTGGATGCTTTGGCCTTGATCAACAGCAAGGTGGGACATTTGGTTGTCAGAGCCGGTGGAGGAGGGGGTCTTGGATGCCTTGAGGTTTGATGTCACAAAAACTTCTAAAAAAATTCTAAAAAAAATTTAATATAAAATATCCCAAAAACTTCTAAAAAAATTCGGCATGACCCTTGGGCACGGGCACGTGAGATCACTATTACAACCTTTCAATCACTAATAAAACATAATTTTCAACATTTAATCACAATTTCATTCATTCACATTTCTTTCATTCATTCATGTACATAGGACTTGTAAACATCAAAATACAAGATATGACAACCCAAATTTACAATATACAACTCTTTTTCCAAATTCCAACATATACATGCTTTTCATACATAAATAAAGATGCAGAATACTGAATGACTCCTCTGCACAGTACATGATCTCCATAGGATGCAGTGGTCTCGGGCCTACTTGCACCAAAAATCGAAAACCTAAACAATGAGCTAAAAAGCCCAGTAGGAGTCACCTGACACACTTTAGGACGCTGGTGTACACCCACCTATCCTAGTATACTGCCCAAGTATGGTCTGGCTAGTATGGGTAAGTCTTACATGCACAGCACTGCGTCCGGCCGCCAACGCTAGCCCATACCCCTATAGACTCTATACCCGGCCCCAGTATACTAGTATAGGTAAAACATCCACCTATCCTAGTTTACTGATCCTAGTATGGTCTGGCTAGTCTGGGCAGTCTTACATGCACAGCACCGCGTCCGGTCGCCAACACTCACCCAGACCCCTATAGACTCTATACAGGCCTCAGTAAACTAGTATAGGCAACACACTCTCAAGTCAAATCCTCAATCAGATCAAATCCTCATATCAGATCCTCAATCAGATCAAATCCTCAATTCAGATCTTCAATCAGATAAAGTCATCAACTTAGTCCCTAAACTCCCTAGACTCTGGCTAGTCCAGCTACAGGACCTGACTAGACCCAACCATAACCCCAATCCTATCATGTATGCACAAGACAAAGAACACAGCAATCAAGCAAATAACAATTATTATATATTCATACAATACAAGAAAACATCATATCATAACATATCATACAACCATCACAAGCGAAAAGCATGCCCAACATAGTATTAACACAACAACACATCAATCCCAGTACGAGGTAACTCCTACCTTAAAAGGAAAGTCAAAGCGCTCCTTAAGTTCGGGGATCCACGTCATGCTCCGATCATGACAGCAGCTCAACCGATCGTCTAAAGCACACAAAGCAAGGACGATCAGGCAGGGCCCTAAAAGGAATTGAAACTACTCGAAATAGATGGCGCTCGAAAAGCCGGTCGAAACGGCGCGGAAAACGACGAAATCATACATCGAAGGGATCTCGTGCACACAGCGAACAATTAACGTGCACTGTGCGCACAAGGTGCTGGCTAGCGCACCATGGCAGCAGCTGCGCACCAAGGCAGCAGCTATGCACGCGCACATCATCGCCATCCTCCCCAAGAAGATCGCCGGAGCTCGCGCCGGAGCTCCGTCGGATCTCCAAATCAAGGTGCTCAATCACCGGGAAGACCACCAGAGGGGAAGAAGCGAAACCGCTCGCTGTCCCTAGCAAGGTTCCCAAGGAAGACCAATGGCCACGGCTAGGGAAAAGCCGGCCGGACCTTCGCCGGAATCCATGGCAGGGAGGAGGATCAAGGATCCCCTGCCATGGGAAATGCCCTGACAGGGCTCGGAGAGAGATGCCCTGGACCACGGGGGTCCTTCCTCGGCGCTGCAGTCACCGAGGGAGGTCCCCGTCGCCGTCCACGACACCTTCTCCGGCGACCCATCGCCAGAAGACCGCGAAGCTCCCCAAACCCCAACGGAAAAACGACGGAAAATAAGGGAAAACGAAGGGGAGAGAAGCTAGAAACTAACCTAAGCCAAGAAGGGAGACGAAATCCAATGGAAAGCTGACCGGATCTACCCTTTTTCCCCGGCGATCTCCACCTCTCCTCCCGGTTCTTCCTCCTTTCTTCCCTTCCTTCTCCGGTGTTGGCGACCTCCTTGCTTCCTCTCCATCTCCCTCCCGATCTCTCTCTCGTTCTCAGGGGCGGAACCAGGGGGGGCGAGGGGGGGCGGCCGCCCCCCTGGCAACGCCGGAGGCCCGGAACCCCCACCCACCCACGTGTCCATCCGCGTAAAAATATCACCAACCTCGTACGTCTCAAAATAAATAAGCGGAGAGATGAAAAGAATGAAAAAGAAAGCCAACAAGGGGGGTCTGTGAGATCTACGCCACCCCGGAGGTCCCAAATCTGTAATCCCCACTCTATTTATATGAACAGAGCTATTATAAATCGTCTCTATCTCTTGTAATGGGTTTCCACTTTCCGAGTATGTTTTTTTTATGACAACAAAGAGCAGGTGCATGTATGTTAATGTTAGGATTTATAATAGTATGTTAATGTTAGGATTTAAAATCTGTAATCCCCACTCCTCTATTTAATTATTTGTTAATGTTAGGATTTATAATTTATTAGTTTGATTTAGTTAATTATTTATTTGTTAGGATTTAGTTAATTATTTGATAATTTATAAAATATTTATAATTTATTAGTTTGATTTCTAATTGTCGTATTTTTATTTTTATTTTTATTTTGTTTTATTTAGATAATTGATAAGTTTGTATAAAAAACCACGAAGCAGACCAAACGGTGAATCGTCTAATACTCATGACGTGTGTACTACTTCAGAGAATAATAGTTCGAAAAGACCCCGAACTAGTTTAATTAATCCGAATAATATTGTATTGGTGACTCAGGGTTAAATGATATTATTGGTGACCCAGGGGCGCATAAACCCATTGAAACATATGATGTTGGAATTAGGGATGCGATTCGTACGGATGAAATTTTTGAAACTATTGAAAATGAAGTCATTTTGCAACGTTTTCAAAAAATATAAAAGCGTAGAATTCAACTTTCACCTCTCAATCGCAGCACATAGTACGGTACATATATTTTAATATTTGTATTTTTTTTACTCCTTAATGTTCGATATTGTAATTCTAAGGTATTTTTTGTATTACTTAAAAGAATTTTTTTTTGATAATTTTGTTTTAGATTTCGCCCCTCCTTAAATCTCATCCTGGTTCCGCCACTGCTCGTTCTCTCTAATGATCTCTCTCAATCTCCCTCTGTTTCTCTCTCCCGATCTTTCTCCCTCTCTCTCTCTCTCTCTCTCAGGTTGGCAGCCAAGAAAACAAAAAAGGAAGGAGAAGACCGGATTTCTCTAGAAGGAGGGGCATTTTTGCAGAAAACACCCCGCAAGACGTAAAATTGCACAAAAGATCCCCTAAATCTTTCATAAAAGCCTGAAAATTACAATTAGGCCCTTACATTTGATCCACCGGTTCGGATCGTCGGTGGCGCCGCTGTAGATGGCGGATCTAATGAGGAGGAAACGACGGGTCTTGGGGGGGATGAAGATGATGGGGTGACCTAGGGCGAGTTCGACGTTGGAGGAGAGGTTGGGGTGACGTTTGATGGCCGGATCTGGGCTTTGGAGGTTGGAGGTGGCGGTATTTGAAGGTGGTGGGGATGGGTTCCTGGAGAAGGAGGAGCTCGGGTTGGGGTTCCATCGATGAGGTAGGCCGAGGAGGTCATGCATGGAAGGGGCACTACAAGAGAAACAACCTAAACCAGCGGTCGTAACCGCTGGTAGAGATCAATTCCGACGGCTGGCATAGGCTACACCAGCGGTCAGAACCCATTGGTTTTGGTGGTACCGACATAGGCTACGCCAACGGTTTTGTTAGCAGGGGCTTAACCGCCGCTATAGGATAGGTATAGCCGTGGGCATATGGGCTTTATATATGATCAAATGTGACACAAAAAAACGTTGGTCAAGCCGCAAAGTAGCTGCTGGTGTCGTCTGACTAGGCCAGCGGTGACGAACCGCTGGTATAGGATGGGCAAGGCGCGGGTATAAGGGCTTCATACCTGATCAAATCTAACACAACAAAACGCCGGTTAAGCCACAAAGTAGCCGCTGGTGTTGTCTGACTAGGCCAGCGGTGACTAACCGCTGGGATTGTATGGGTAAGGCCGTGGGTATAGGGGCTTCATACATGATCAAATGTGACACAACAAAACACCGATCAAGCCACAAAGTAGCAACTGGTGTTGTCTGACTAGGCCAGCGGTGACTAACCGCTGGTATAAAGTGCTAAAACATGTGGCTAAATGGTCTTGATCAATGATCGTAGATGACAAACAAACTGCTGGTATAGCAATAATCCGACCGTTGGTGTTCGAGGTCTAGTCCAGCGGTTAATTAACTGCAAGTATAGAGTGCTAATACATGTGGGTATATAGTCTTTAAGAGTATTCAAATATGATGAGAAAACCGCTGGTAAAGATATACACTGGCCCCTTGTGTAGGTTGTCTAGGCCAGATGAAATGTGACGAAAAAATGCTGCTTTAGGCAAAAAAGACCACTATCATTGGCTACGTATGCCAACACTTTTATTACCATTGTTATATGGTAACAAAAATATTGGTTTTATCAAACTCACACCAGTAGCTCTGTGGCTACTTATTTTATAAGCTTTCAAATTAATGACATTAACTAATCCATCTCCAAATTTCAAAAGAAACAAAAATTTCCAAAAAATTTGAAATACCAACAGCCAGCATATTGAATACATTAAATATAGTATTTACAAGTACCCAAAATGATACAAAATAAGCATCTAATTTTCCACAATACTACAAATCCATATATTGCGTCCAACAGTACCTACCATTACACTATTTAGCTGAAAGGTTTAAAAATCCAAAAATATTCCTTCAAAGTAGACATGGCCATACACATCTTTCATTAATATTCACAATTATGGGGTACCTGCATGCATAAGGAAGACAAATTTATCACAATACTAATAAGACACTATTTTCTCAACTTACGATCCATATTCAACCAAAACAGTTGTCTAATTATCACCACAAAATACCTATCTAATTACAATAAGATTTGGTCTCTAAAAGTTACAATGTAAGTACCATCATCGATGGATGCGGGATCATGACTCGATGTTGAGGAGTGTAAGTTCAATTAAGGACTTGCTGAATCATGTACCTATGCAAAAAAATTAATACAAACAATTAGTTTTGACTACGTACAAAATTAAGGAAAGAATCCATGACACACATTACTACTAAGTCAATGTGCCATCCTTTATATTGAAAGACCAACCATTAGCTCACAACATTTTATTACCAAACAGTAGTATAGCAATGATATAAACCTTCGGAATGTTGTTCTGAGATGAAAATATAGCGCCTACCTGTGCAATGAGAATTTAGCAGCAATATTTTCAACAGTTATGAAAAGGAATTTGAGGTCTTCTACAATTTTCAGAGTTCTTCAACAAGAGCAATAACTTGATGAACAAAAAGCATCTACATATATTGCGCTTATGTTTATTAATTATACGCAACCTTGTGATTGCACCATGCCACCAGCTATCCAGTAATGCAAGTTCAGCGAGCATATAGTATTGTAACAAGTTTATGCTATGTGCGTTGATGAATGATAGAGTTTGATATTATCATAGTTGAAATTGTCCATTTGCTATGAATTGCTAACAGTAGTATAGCAATCATATAAAAAGCTCATCTCAGACTCTACCATCAAAAGCAAAACAATGTGAAATATCTTCCAAATTTTGCATTGTTGGCCTAAACTAACTGAAACAGAACATGCTCATCAACCATGTCGATCTTAAATTGAAAAAGAACACTGCAGTGTGATATCCTGTGCATTTATATAGATGTTAGACTATCTATAAAGTTACAAATCACCCCTTCATATCAGCTTAATTTTTTTTTCGGATGATTGGTGAAGTTAAGAATGGAATCAGTTTTCTGTTTACATGGCAACTAAAGGATGACTGATGTTTTGTCTGTGAACCTACTAGCTACCATTAGACAACTTATCTCAATCTTTGTCTATCCTTCTAGAGATCACTCAAACTGACAAGGTGACATCATCTCTATAATACAAGCAGCTATGATTTAGTTTATTAGACTAAAAGCTAGTTCAAAGATATTAGCTTCCATAATTTTTCTAGTGCAGGATCCTGGATTTGATCTCCAAGAGAATTGGGTTCTATGGCTACAATTAGTGCAAGCTTATCAAGTTATCTGAGTTTCTAAAAAGAAAGCTCACTAATGCCTATTACAATCACCATTTTTAGGCTCACTATGACTTCTAACTCCACAAACCCAGCTACTTTCAAACAAACACACGCACGCACGCACGCACACACACACACACACACACACACACATTTCAAACACAACACAACTTAATGCTCAATAAGCTGCAAAAACATATATATGTTTAGCAGGAACTCAATGGAACATGAAGCAAATCAGGAGCTAAAAAACAGTATTAAGCAAGTTTATGGTGGCAGACATTTTATACTAACTATCCTAATTTTTATGGCTCCAACAGAACTAGAATCCCCACAAAATACTCATGAACAAAAATAGATGAGCATGGGCAAGTTGTAAGCTGAGATATGGACACTGTTAACCAACCATCAACCAGTAAGTTATAATAAGTTAACAATAATACCTGTCTTGATTGGAGTATGTCAAGAAGGTTCTTAACTTGAGCTTCTAACCCAGCTACCTTTTCATTTATTTGGACATCCTTTTCCTTTAGATGAGTCTCAAGCAAACCAACCTTCCCATGAAGGAGCTGCACCTCATCACTTCGATTGGCTTCATGTTCAGAAGTCATTCTCAAGGCTTGTAGTCCTCGTGGAACTGATGTGCGCTTTTGTGATGGAGTGGGACCAGGTCCAACACCACGAACACGACCATGATGCTCTCGCCCAAAAACCTCAGAGTAGATGTCATCGTTGCTCCAACCAATATCTTCTTCGGTCAAGATTGCAGCTTCGGGGCACTGCGACATTCGCTCCTCTAGCTCCACCTATAATGCTCATGAGTATGAACAGTATCAACAAAGGGGGTTAAAGAGTATGATGAATATATCTTTGGCATGAATAAACCAAGATAAGCATTAATTATGAACTTACTATCTTGCTACTTGCAATAGCACTAATTGAACTTCCATCCTTCTTTCTATGTGTCTCTACGAACAATTTCCCTCGTGATGGCGCCACTCCATCTCTTTGTTTCTAATAAGACACTGATGTTAGCAACTAACTAGATAATAGGAATGATCATGTAAACTCAAACTCTAACCATATTAGATGCAACCAGAGCATATGTCCTCGATCCCGCTGTATGCATCAAAGTTTGCTTTGATTGATTTAATCGGTTCTTTTCACTTCTGATCTTCACAATTCAAGTGTAGTCTTTAGAGTACATATATTATACTTAAGAGAAAATTATGAGAATTATGACACTTGCAATATTGTAGCGTATATTTAAGGAAAAACACTTGCTAGATATTTCATCCAAATCCATACTACTTCAGAATGACATGCTTCTTCGTGATCTCTATGTTGTACAATCAGTTGGGCCTGGCATCAGAGCGTGTAATCTCTATGCTATACAACTAGTCTTTTCTGACGATAAATTGCCTTTATTCCTTGAGATTAGGTGCTAATTTTGAATATTAGACTAGGCCTTGTATGATGTCCTGTAACCTTTAGAAATATTAGACCAACTTTCCCATTCAAAGCCAAAACTGATCCTACAAGAGTACGCTATTGAAGAAAAAAGACTTGCATGCACAGTAAGGAAGCTACATGATCACCTAAATGCCCCTCACTAAGTATAAGTTTGAGCATGAAATTTTGTGTGCTTCAGAAATAGTGATAAATGTGTCGAGTTGGCGACCCAAGCCAGTATTGAGCATCTTTAGACTAGATTTCATTTTCTTAGATATCTCTTTTAAATTAAATTGAGAATAACCATAATGCACACATAAAGTTGTAAACATAATTGCAAGCATTATTTTTGGACTTACGGGGTGATGAAGTTTTGAAAATGTTGTGAAATCTACTAGACCTACCTCAATGCATGCAATTAGCTGAGTTTTTAGACTGCACATTACTTTTAAACAAGTGTGAGAATCTCATGAATGGCACACTATCCATTATTCTTGCACAATCTGCCTGTCATATTATAAGGATGCGAGCCCATCCAAACACTTCCATTCCGACACTATTATCACAGCCACTACATTCGCAGATGGCTGATGAGGAGGCATACCATTGTGTCGGCAAAGTTAACATGACTAAATGCTAAAACAGCATATATGTTACTGTTTTTTTCAATCCACACAAATCACAACAATTGAGAAGAACTCTTGATTCATCAAGAGTTCTATACAACTACATTATATAGCAAGACAAAGAGAGCCCTACCCAACTACATAGCACATGCACAATTTCCTTGTAACATACATTGTTGAAAACTTTCTAAGAATGCATACAAAAAGTTACACCAAAGAAGTCCTTACATGGTGGATCAAAATGTCTCTGCAACTACCAAGATGAAAAGATGGATACAACATCAAGGCATGGTGTCACGCCCCGCCCCAATTTAATATAAAATATCCCAAATAATTACTGAAAATTTTGGCATGACCCTTGAGCACGGGCGCGTGAGATCACTATTACAATATGTCAATTACTAATAATACATACTTTACAACATTCAATCACATCTATCAGGGACACATTCGCCCACTTACATTCATTCATCTCATTCATTTCATTCATTCATGTTTCATGTACATAGAATTTGTAACATCAAAATACATAATATGATAACCCAAATTTACAATATACAACCCTTTTTCCAAATTCCAACATATACATGCCTTTTCATACATAAATAAAAGAAGCAAAAATACAGAATGACTCCTCAGCACAGTACATGATCTCCATGGGATGCAGTGGTCTCAGGCCTACCTGCACCAAAAACCAAAAACCCAAACAATGAGCTCGAAAGCCCAGTAGGAGTCACTTGACACACTCTAGGACACTGGTGTACACCCACCTATCCTAGTATATTGCCCAAGTATGGTCTGGCTAGTATGGGTAAGTCTTACATGCACAGCACCGCGTCCGGCCGCCAACGCTAGCCCATACCCCTATACACTCTATACCCGGCCCCAGTATACTAGTATAGGTACAACATCCACCTATCCTAGTTTACTGATCCTAGTATGGTCTGGCTAGTCTGGGCAGTCTTACATGCACAGCACCGCGTCCGGCCGCCAACTCTCACCCAGACCCCAATATACTCGATACAGGCCTCAGTATACTAGTATAGGCAACACACTCTCAAGTCATATCCTCAATCAGATCAAATCCTCAAGTCAGATATTTAATCAGATCAAATCCTTCAATCAAATCTAGTCATCGACTTAGTCCCAAGACTCCCTAGACTCTGACTAGTCTAGCTACAGGACCTGACTAGACCCAATCACAACCCCAATCCTATCATGTATGCACAAGACAAAGAACACAGCAATAAAGCAAATAACAATTATCATATATTCATACAATACAAGAAATCATCATATCATAGCATATCATACAACCATCACATCATACATAACAAAACATTGCATACATTCACACAAATCCTAGAAGGTAACTCCTACCTTAAAAGGACAGTCAAAGCGCTCCTTAAGTCCTGGGATCCACGTCATGCTCCGATCCTGACAGCCGCTCAACCGATCGTCTAAAGCACACAAAGCAAGAACGATCAGGTAGGGCCCTAAAAGGAATTGAAACTACTAGAAATAGATGGCGCTCGAAAAGCCGATCGAACGACGCGAGAAACATCGAAAATGGGCATCGAGAGCTCAACTACGGGCATCCGAAGGCTCTGGTGCATGTTAGCAGACACTGTGCGTGTGTGCTAACATGCACCTCACAGGGTCATCTTCTTCCTCAAGAAGTCCGCCGGAGCTCTCGCCGGAGCTCCGTCGAATCTCCAAACCAGGGTGCTCAAGCACCGGGAAGACCACCAGAGGGGAAGAAGGGAAGCCGCTCGCTGTCCCTAGCAAGGTTCCCAAGGAAGACCAACGACCACAGCTAAAGAAAAGCCGGCCGGACCTTCGCCGGAATCCATGGCAGGGAGGAGGATCAAGGATCCCCTGCCATGGGAAATGCCTGGACAGGGCTCGGAGAAAGATGCCCTGGACCACGGGGGTCCTTCTCCGGCGCTGCAGTCGCCGAGGGAGGTCCCCGTCGCCGTCCACGACACCTTCTCCGGCGACCCATCGCCGGAAGACCGCGAAGCGCCCCCAAAACCCAACGGAAACAAACCCAGAAAAGGAAGAGATCGGAGGGAAAGAAAGTGGGAGCTCACCTGAGCCAAGAGGGAGACGAAATCCGGCGAGAACCTCATCGGATCTACCAATCTTCCGGCGATTTCCACCTCTCCTTCTCCCAGTTTCTTCGTCCTTTCTTCCCTTCCGTTTCCGGCACCGACGATCTCCTTTGCTTTCTCTCCATCTCCCTCCTGATCTCTCTCTCTCTCGATCCCTCTCTCGATCTCTCTCTCGATCTCTCTTCCCATCTCTCTATCTCTCAGTCTCTCCCGATCTCTCTCTCTGGTTGGCAGCGAAAAAGAAGAGAAGAGAAGAGACTCGAATTCTCTAGAAGGGTGGGGGTATTTTTTGCGGAAAACACCCCGCAAGACCCAAAATTACACAAAAGGTCCTCCAAATCTTATAGAAAAACCCTTAATTGCAAATAGGTCCTTACACATGGAATGCTATAGGTAGAGCATTCATAGCAACTATGGGAACAAGTAGAATATGATTGCAAAACTTGTATAAAGCATGCAACTAACATAAAAGATTTTGAATAGAATATAAGTTTTTTGAAAATCAAAATTAGAGTTAAATGAGCAATGCAAAATTTCTTTTACAACAATTAGTACCAAATGAGGAACAATAATATGAGCATCGTCTTTAATTCCTAAAGAACCAATACACAAACTGCAGCATGCAACTCTTCCATGAAACATTTACGGCTTACCATATGGAATATGATCTTTTTAATTAGTTCCAATAATCCAAATAAGAAAAAGCGACCATAGAGAATGCATACCAGTGAAAATCTAACAAGCGTCTTTCCTTAAACAATTAGGAATCAGGTCCAATAACTCATGAAGCTTGTCCATTAATCACATATTATAGTTAATTGAAAATCTTTATACCTGTGACTCCTCCTTGAACCAATTAATCACGAAGCTTGTCCACTGATCACTTTGAACATCCTTTCGGACATTCTCAATTTTGTCATGTTGAGTTAAGTTGGACTTGAAATGTTTGGACCGAAGGTCACTCTTGTAACCTCTCCATTTATCACCAAATGTATGTTGATCCTAACCTTGTTTTGATGATGCCAACATACATTAAATGATAAAATATATGTTTAATAATTGTTACCCCTTTAAGTGGAAATCTAAAATTCAACGTATAAGTTATTTTTGTACTGACGGTCGATGCAAGGATCGACCGTGGGAATGTGGCGGTCGATCCATGGATCGACCGTAGTGGATGGTTCATACTTGGCTATATGCGTATTGACGCAACGGTTGATCGGTGCATCGACCGTCGGAAGCGTTTTTCTTGACAGAGGCTTACGGACGATGCGACGGTCGATGTGGCGGTCGACCGTGGCGCATCAATGAAGAAAGTAAAGACGCGACGGTTGATCGGTGCATCGACCGTGGGAAGCGTTTTTCTTGACAGAGGCTTACGGACGATGCGACGGTCGACCGTGGCGCATATATGAAGAAAAGTCAAGGAGCGACGGTCGATCCGAGCATCGACCATGGGAAGCGACCTTCTCAACAGCGAGGCTCACGGACGATGTGACGGTCGATGTCACGGTCGACCGTGAGCGTGACGGACGATGAGTGGATCGACCGTCGACCAAAGAGGCTGAGTTTTTTATACGTGACGGACGATGGACGGATCGACTGCCAGTAGCTCGCAGAGTAAAAAACTAGCCGTTGGAGAGTTGCAAGGAGCCGTTGGACCTCCTTGTTGAGCTGGTTGAAGCCTATCTATAAGTAGTTCCTTTATGTAAACTTGCCAGAACTTTTATCACTATTATTGAGATCATTTGAGCAAGTTCTAGGAAAGATTTCTACTTATTCTCCTTGAGCTAAAACCTTTGTAAACCTTCTTCAAGTGTGAAGAAGTATTTTGAGAGTTGTTCAAACAGCAGTTGACTGTGATTGTAAGGTCACCAAGCACCAGGAAGCTTGGAGGAAAAGCTTGTAAAGAATTTGCAAGTAGTGGAACCTCAAGAAGAGCCTTGAGAGAAGTGGACGTAGACCAAGAGTTGGGTCGAACCACTATAAAACGGTGTTATCTCTCTAATCCTCTCCTTCATTTAATTCTTGCATGTTGTTGTAGCTAAGGTTCATTTTGTTTACAAGCATTCAAGCTGCTAGATCTTTTTCTATCTGAATTTTCCATCAATCTAGTTTTTAGAAAAGGGTCCAATTCACCCCCCCTCTTGGACCTTCAATTGGTATCAGAGCTAGGTCTCTAATTTAGTGGTGTAACAACCCTTAGAGGATCCTATCTAGAGATGGAAAATATAGAGGGACAAGCTACCAATAGGCTACCCTACTTCAATGGTTCAAACTACAATTACTGGAAAACAAAAATGGAAATTTTTGTTCAATCCATGGACTATGAGGCATGGTTGGTAATAGAGGATGGACCTTATGTCCCTACCAAAATTGTTGATGGGAAAGATGTCCCAAAGACAAAGAGTGACTACACCCCAATTGACCACAAAAACCTTCAAACTAATGCCAAGGCCAAAAACTTTCTATTCTGTGCCCTTAGCCCTAGTGAATTCAATAGGGTCTCCACATGCAAATCAGCAAAGGAGATATGGGACAAACTTGAGATTATATATGAGGGAACTAGCCGGGTTAAAGAGTCAAAGATAAGTATGCTAGTACATGAGTATGAACTATTTTGCATGAAGAATGATAAAACTATTAGTGAGATGTTTACACGTTTTACTAACATATTAAATATGCTTGAATCTCTTGGAAGAATTTATGCTAACGATGAGGTTGTGAGGAAGATTCTTAGGTGTCTACTGAAGTCTTGGAATCTTAAAGTGACAGCGATCGAAGAAGCCAAGGATCTATCCAAACCGCCACTAGATGAGCTTATGCGTTCCCTCATGACCTATGAGATGAACTTGAAGAGGAGCAACGAAGAGGGAGACAAAAAGAAGAAGACGGTTGCCTTCAAGTCATCTAGCAAATACTCATTCGATTCAAGTGATGGAGATGAAGATGAGGAGTTGGCAATGATATCAAGAAGAATACAAAAGATCTTCAAACGCCAAGGAGGAAAGAAATTCTTCAAGAAGAAATTCTCCAAAGGTGAAAAATACAATCCTACTTCTTCTAACTCAAATGAAATAATATGTTATGAGTGTAGAAAACCCGGACACTACAAGTCCGATTGCCCTCAACTCAAGAAGCCTTCAAGAAAGGAGTTCAATAGTAGGAAGGCAATGGTGGGTACTTGGGGAGAAAGCGATGTGGAGACTTCATCCGATGAAGAAGAACAAGAGGTAGCCAACATATGCTTAATGGCACATGGAGATGAGGAAGAAGAAGAAAATGAGGTAGAGGATGAGCTTGCATTTGAAGAACTTTTTGATGCTTATCATGCTTTAGCTAATGATTTCAAAGTCCTTAAAAAGAAATACTATGCTACTTGTAAGGACTTGAAGAAAGTAGAAGAAGAAAAAGTAGATGCCATGCATAGAATTGGGACTTTAGAAAAAGAAAATAAATGCATGCTAGAGAACAAGTCTAGACACAAACGACACACTTAAGGATCAACTCAAGGACACTCAATATGAGCTCACTATATTGAAGAACACAAACTATGATATGCAAAGGGAACTTATCTTCTTGAGGAAATCCAAGAGAGATTAATGACCTAAAAATCACTATGGCTAAATTTGTGAAGAGTAGAGATAAGCTAGATGAGATCCTTGATAGCCAAAGGAACTCCTTAAACAAGGAAGGAATTGGCTACAACCCTAGGAAGGTGAACAACCAAAAGAAGACTAACTTTGTTAAAGCTTCTTCTCATCCTCCTAAGGTAACACAAGCACCTACATGTCATTATTGTTGCAAAGTAGGTCGCATTGCACCTAGTTGCTATCTCATGAAGAATGCTAATGCTAAGAAAATCTGGTCACCTAGATATTCATCTTCTTCTCTTATGCATAGTACTAATGCAGATGGACCCAAAAAGATTTGGTTACCAAAAATCAAGGTTTGATCTCCTATTTGTAGGATTGAATGAGATCCAAGATCAAGACCAACTCAAAGGCTAAAAGATGATATCTTGATAGTGGATGCTCAAGACATATGACGGGTGAAAGGAGCATGTTCTCAACCCTTCAATCTAAAGATGGAGGAATGGTGACTTTTGGAGATAATGGAAAAGGAAAAATTATTGGCATTGGCAATATTGGTAAAACCTCTTCCATTATTATTGAAAATGTTCTCTTAGTTGAAGGTTTGAAACATAACTTGCTTAGCATTAGTCAATTATGTGATAGAGGTAACAAAGTTATTTTTGAAGATTCAAAATGCTATGTTAAGAATGCTCTTAGTGATAAAATCTTGCTAGTAGATTATCGCGATGGTAATGTATACACATTTTTATCTAAATGATCTTGTTTGCCATGATGATCTATGTCTTAGTGCTTTAAATGATAATTCATGGTTATGGCATAGAAGACTTGGACATGCTCACATGGATTCAATTTCCAAACTCTCTCGAAAAGACCTTGTTCTTGGACTTCCCAAGATCAAATTCGAGAAAGACAAGATTTGTGATGCATGTCAAAGAGGAAAACAAGTAAAATCCTCTTTCAAGTCTAAAGATGTAGTTTCTACCACAAGAGCACTAGAACTCATTCATATGGACCTTTTTGGGCCTACTAAACCAACTAGCTTAGGTGGTAGCTCATATGAATTTGTTTTAGTAAATGACTACACTAGATACACTTGGGTGATTTTCCTTGCACACAAAGATGAAGTCTTTGAGGAATTCACCAACTTTTGTAGAAGAGTCCAAAATGAGAAAGGTATTCTCATTACATGCATTAGAAGTGATAATGGAGGAGAATTCAAGAACTCCCATCTAGAAAAGTTTTGTAATGACAACGGGATTTCCCATAACTTCTCTTCACCTAGAACCCCTCAACAAAATGGTGTTGTTGAAAGGAAAAATAGAACCCTACAAGACATGGCTAGAACTTTATTATGTGAAAATAATCTTCCTAAGTATTTTTGGGCCGAAGCAATCAATACTTCTTGCCATGTGATAAATAGAGTAACCTTGAGACCCATTTTGAAGAAAACCCCCTATGAGCTTTGGAAAGGAAGAATTCCAAATATTGGGTACTTTAGAGCTTTTGGTTGCAAATGTTTTATCTTGAACAATGGCAAGGATAATTTTGGAAAATTTGATGCTAGATCCGATGAAGGAGTCTTTCTTGGATATTCGGGAAGAAGTAAAAGTTATAGAATCTTCAATAAAAGGACTTTGGTGGTTGAAGAATCAATGCATGTGACATTTGATGAAGTGATTTTAATTCCTAGTAGAATTGATAATGGTAAAGATGAGGAAAACCCAAATGACAAATCAAAAGACTTATTGGATGAAACCCAAAATGATGTTGAAGAATTGAATATTAGATTTAAGGAATCCCTTGAGATTATACCTAGTGATCAACATCATGAGTTGCCAAAGGATTGGAAGTATGCACCTTCGCAACCAAAGGAATTAATAATTGGTGAACCATCAAGAGGAATCCAAACTAGATCTTCATTAAATACTTGTGCAAATCTAGCCTTCCTATCTCAAATTGAGCCTAAAACGATAGAGGAAGCACTAGAGGATGATCATTGGATCCTAGCAATGCAAGAAGAGTTGAATCAATTTGAAAGAAATGAAGTTTGAAATTTGGTACCTAGACCTCATGATCATCCCGTTATAGGTACTAAATGGGTTTTTAGAAACAAAATGGATGAATCGGGAACAATTACAAGGAATAAAGCTAGACTAGTTGCAAAAGGTTTCAATCAACAAGAACGAATTAATTTTGATGAGACTTTTGCACCGGTAGCTAGACTTGAGGCTATAAGACTACTTTTAGCTTTTGCATCTTACAAAGATTTCAAATTATATAAAATGGATGTTAAGACTGCCTTCTTGAATGGTTTACTAAAAGAAGAAGTCTATGTTGAACAACCCCCCGGTTTTGAAGACAATAAATTGAGGGATCATGTATTCAAACTCACTAAAGCCTTGTATGGATTAAAACAAGCTCCTAGAGCTTGGTATGAAAGGCTTAGCAAATTCTTGATGGATAATGATTTTTGTAGAGGAAAAATTGATACTACATTGTTTACCAAATCAAAAGGCAAAGATTTGCTCTTGGTTCAAATTTATGTTGATGATATCATTTTTGGTTCTACAAATGATAAACTTTGTGAAGAATTTTCCACATGCATGCAAAGTGAGTTTGAGATGAGTTTAATGGGTGAACTCAATTATTTTCTTGGTTTACAAATCATGCAAACTCGAGGAGGGATCTTTATTAATCAAGCTAAATACACTAGAGACCTACTCAAGAAATATGATTTTGTAGAATCCAAAATTTATAGAACCCCCATGTGTACAACACTAAAACTAGACAAGGATGAAGATGGGAAACCCGTTGAACAAACACTTTATAGAGGGATGATTGGTTCTTTACTCTATTTGACCGCTAGTAGACCGGACATCATGTTTAGTGTTTGCCTTTGTGCTAGATATCAATCTTGTCCTAAGGAATCACATTTGGTTGCCGTCAAGAGGATTTTTAGATATCTAATAGGAACCCAAAATTATCGTTTGTGGTATCCTAGAAGATCAACTTTTGATCTAATTGGCTACTCCGATGCGGATTTTGCCGGATGTAGACTTGATAGAAAAAACACAAGTGGTACATGTCACTTTCTTGGTCATGCACTTGTTTCTTGGTTCTCCAAGAAGAAAAATTCAGTTGCTTTAGCCACCGTCGAAGCGGAATACATTGCGGCGGGTAGTTGTTGTGTACAATTACTTTGGATGAAAATGCAATTGGAAGATTACAATATACATGTAGGCAAAATGCCCATTAGATGTGACAACACTAGTGCCATAAACTTATCTAAAAATCCCATCTTGCATTCTAGAATAAAGCACATAGAAATTAGACATCATTTCCTTCGTGATCATGCACAAAAAGGAGATATTGCACTTGAGTTTGTTAGCACCGAACATCAAATTGCAGATATTCTAACCAAACCCTTGAGTGAAGACAGAATTCTCTATCTACTAAGGGAGCTCGGGATGTCCAACGGATGTCCAAAATAAAGGAGCTAAAAGGAAAAGGTATGGTCACCTCTTTAACTGCTTTTCATACCATATTCAACTTGAATGCTAAATTTTGGTAAATTAAGTTAATATCATGATTAATGAGTGATTTTTGTCTCATAATATTTAGTTACATGTGCTTGCAAAGATTTGTGATGTTTTGATTTAAAAATGATTTTAAATTGAATTTCAAAACTCACTTTCTGGGACTGACGGTCGATCCAGCCTTCTTGACGGTCGACCGTGCGTACCTTCGCACTGGACGGTCGACCACCAACCTCCTCAGATCGACCGTGGGATGTTATTTTTAAACCCCTTATGTGCCACAGTCGACCGCCAACTTCGTTGGATCGACCGTGCGATGGTTTTTACACAAAATGTGTGTGACGGTCGACCGCAAAGTATTCAGATCGACCGTCGGCTATTCCTTTCTACACAAAACGCTCGCGACGGTCGACCGCCAAGTTCCTACGGTCGACCGCCACGGACCGTGTGACAACTTAAGTAGGGGCTTTTTTGTCTTTTCCACTCCAATCTCCCCTTATAACTCCCGATCAAACCCTTTATTCCTCACTGGTTCGACCGTGCCCTAGCTCCTCAAAACGCCCACAGCCACTACTCCTCCTCCTCTCTCTCTCAAACCGATCTCCTCCTTCCCACTCAAAACCCTAACAAGCTGGTGCACAATGGCTCGCACCAAGAATGCTGGTCCTCCTCCACCTGAGGAACGAAGTCCACCTGGGAAACGGAAAAAGGCAGCCTCAAAGAAGCCATCCGGATCAAAGAAAGCCAAAGGAGCTCAAGGAGGTTATTCATCCAATCCTCAACCTACCCCTTCCTACGACGAGTACTTCTTCCTAGATATGGAGAGGTATAAAACCTGGCCTGATTTTAAGGACAAATTCGTAGTCTCTGGTAGAGCTTTACAATTGCCCTTAAACAAAAAACATGTAGTTGCACTGATATGGGATGGAACAAATTCTTAGAGATGCCTTAATACATCTATCCCGAAATGGTTAGGTATTTTTACTGCAATATGACTGAGGATATAGATGATGAAGGTTATGTAGCTATTAGTAGCTATATCTATGGTAATGAATTCAAAATTACCATAGAATGGTTGAATGAGCTACTAGATGCACCTAATTCAGGAGAGTGCATTTACTTTACTTCTCATGAGGATCTCAATAGAGTTGATAAGGATAAACTAGGGAGAAAGGCAATCCTTAAGCCTCTACTAGTTGAGAAAAACCCTATAGATCTAAATAGCCTAAACCAACAATTTAGGGAGCTTGCCCACTTCCTAGGAACAAACCTATTTCCTAAACTTGGCCATCATGATAATTTGAAACCTATCCATGCCTATGTTCTTTCTTGCATGGTTAGGAATAAACCTCTTAACCTAGGTTATCTCATTATCAAGGAGATGTTTAATCTAAATGCTAGGCAATCTCTTCCTTTTGGGGGGCTTCTAATAAAAATTTTCCAAGCCCTCACCCTAAACCTAGCCGATGATGAACGCAAACCCCTTTCTCAACCCTTCAACAAGTCCACCTACAAGAGGATGAAGGCCGCCAAACGAACTTTAAGCCTCAGTTGGCCTCATCTCAGTGCCGATGAAGATGATGAGCCCCAAGAAGAGCATGAAGCAGAAAACTTAGGGGGAGAGCCTTTACCTGAAGGGCATCAAGGAGAATCATCTAGTAGCCGAGTTCGTCGCACCACGGCACAAAGGCTTGATGATCTCGAAGCTAGAATGGGAAGAATGGAACTGAGTCTAGATGACATCAAGACTTCCCAAGCAACAATCACCGGAGATCAAGTCAAGATGTCTCAGCAACTTGATGAGATTTTCACCTACATCAAGAATGAATTCCCACCTGGCACTCCTTCAGCAAGCCTCTAGTGATTGATCCTAATTCCCCATCCTCCTTACCTCTTTTTGATAATGCCAAAGGGGGAGAAAAAGTGTGATGAATGTGAAAGCCCTATATTTCTACATTTCTACATTTCTACATTTCTTATCTTGTATTTTGGAAAACCTGGTTTTGAAATGAAAGTTTTTGTAAGTCCAAAGTTTTCCAAATGATTTTGAATGGAAATATTGTATGGAAATATTGGGATCCTTTGAATGAAATGCAAATGTGTTTAGATATTGCCTTGATGTATTAGTACAATGTTATAATCTCAATATTCAATATGAAATCACTTCATTACAGCATAAATGTTATTATTGAAAAGAAGTGAACATGCTAAAATCCAAACCATTATGTCAACATATCTTGAATGGAACTTTTAATATCATTTTAAAGATCTATGACTTATGTGCATCTTAAAAATTAACTTCAGAACACATTTTTTGGAAGAAAAGGATGCATTGATTAAGGGGGAGTCAAGATATTTTATCATCACATTTAAAAGAATTGTCATCATCAAAAAGGGGGAGATTGTTGATCCTAACCTTGTTTTGATGATGCCAATATACATTAAATGATAAAATATATGTTTAATAATTATTACCCCTTTAATTGAAAATCTAAAATTCAACGTTTAAGTTATTTTTGTACTGACGGTTGATGTAAGGATCGACTGTGGGAATGTGGCGGTCGATCCATGGATCGACCTTAGTGAATGGTTCATACTTGGCTATATACGTATTGATGCAACGGTCGATCGGTGCATCGACCGTCGGAAGCGTTTTTCTTGACAGAGGCTTACGGACGATGCGACGGTCGATGTGGCGGTCAACCGTGGCGCATCAATGAAGAAAGTAAAGACGCGACGGTCGATCGGTGCATCGACCGTGGGAAGCGTTTTTCTTGACAGAGGCTTACGGACGATGCGACGGTCGATGTGGCGGTCGACCGTGGCGCATATATGAAGAAAAGTCAAGGAGCGACGGTCGATCCGAGCATCGACCATGGGAAGCGACCTTCTCAACAGAGGCTCACGGACGATGTGACGGTCGATGTCACGGTCGACCGTGAGTGTGACGGACGATGTGTGGATCGACCGTCGACCAAAGAGGCTGAGTTTTTATACGTGACGGACGATGGACGGATCGACCGCCAGCAGCACGCAGAGTAAAAAACTAGCCGTTGGAGAGTTGCAGCGAGCCGTTGGACCTCCTTGTTGAGCTGGTTGAAGCCCATCTATAAGTAGTTCCTTCATGTAAACTTGCCAGAACTTTTATCACTATTATTGAGATCATTTGAGCAAGTTCTAGGAAAGATTTCTACTTATTCTCCTTGGGCTATAACCTTTGTAAACCTTCTTCAAGTGTGAAGAAGTATTTTGATAGTTGTTCAAACAGCAGTTGGTTGTGATTGTAAGGTCACCAAGCACCAGGAAGCTTGGAGGAAAAGCTTGTAAAGAATTTGCAAGTAGTGGAACCTCAAGGAGAGCCTTGAGAGAAGTGGACGTAGACCAAGAGTTGGGTCGAACCACTATAAAATGGTGTTATCTCTCTAACCCTCTCCTTCATTTAATTCTTGCATGCTGTTGTAGCTAAGGTTCATTTCGTTTACAAGCATTCAAGCTGTTAGATCTTTTTCTATCTGAATTTTCCATCAATCTAGTTTTTAGAAAATGGTCCAATTCACCCCCCCCCCCTCTTGGACCTTCAACGCATGCATGGCCCATTTCTTAATATCATGATCCTTCTCCTGTGGAATCGTAAATATGACTATGAAAACATAAAACAACCATTAGCTTAAAAGCTTTACTAACTTAGACATGTACAACGATATATATGTGTGTATTTGACTTCAAAAGAATCTTATAAACATACCTTCACTTCAGCCCATAACTTTTCCCTATAACTTTTTGACATTTGATGCCATGTCTCAATGTTGATTTACGGACCACAGTCCCCATACAACGAGTCAATTTGTAACATTGGTCGCCAATTGGTTGGCCATTGCTATTGAACTCCACTTCTATGAGTTTTCCTGGAGGAAGTTTCCATATATCCAGATATTGAGTAGGACCACACATCTTCTTGCTGCTAGGCTCATCTGCAAGAACATAAAAAACAAAAAGAAAGGACAAGTTAGCACAAATGTAAGAGTTACAACGTCAAGGCAATTAGTTTATAATTAGTATAGCTACTAGCTAGTTATACAATTACCTTGTCTATCTTCATAATACTCTGCTGACTGTGAATCCTCAATAGGAGAAGTGTCCTGACTCGACATCGGAAGTGAACATAGGCGAAGTCTACGCGTCATCTTTACGCTACCTTAAACTGAAAATGAGCTATAAGATGGCATTCTTCTTAATTATGAAATGTGAATATGATAAAATTCATATGCTTTACATAATAGAAGTAATTAAAAAATACTAATCTTTAACATAAAACCAATGTAGCAAGTTCATAAAGATACAAAATCTTACCAAATTAGTTTTCATTAGTCGAATCGTCTCCCATATCAAATAGGTCTCTAGGTCTACTTTTTACAACAACATGCCATCCTTTGTTTAACTTGTCCTCCACATTGAAGACTTGTTATACTTGAGAAGCAAAAATGAATGGATCATCAGTTTCTTGGTCGCCTCTATGAATAAGACGTGAAAGGTTAACACAAGTGAAGCCAAATTCATCCTTTTTAGAACCTCTATCACTGTGGACATCAACCCAATCACATCTGAACAATACAACCTTATTCACATCCAAATAAGACAGCTCAACAATATCGATTAGCAGTCCATACTATGGAACACCCCCTTCTACATCAACAACAATGCCACTATTCTGTGTTTTTCAAGATCTCTCACGATCTTTCGTATGAAACCTCATACCATTGAACATAAAACCTGAAAATCTTTTGGCAAAGGTATTAGGGCCATGTGCAAGTCATTTAATTTTGTCACCGATATCCTTATTTCCATGCTCTTCTAATCAAGCAACCTAATACATTTACAATTAATAGTCAGCAAAGAGAACGAAATTGTGTACACGTTGACAAATAAAAAAAAGATATTTTACTTACATGATCCCGAAACCATTCGAAAAAATATATACATTGTTGTCTTCGTATTTGATCTTCTGCTAGTCAACTTGGACGACTTTCTCTTTTTGTAACTTCTTTGTGTTTTCTGTAGAAGTTGTAAAAACAATAACTATTAAATACTAAAATGAAGTGCTATGGAAAAGGTAACATTGGGATACTCACTCAAGGTATGGCCTAACTTCATCACAATTGAAAAGCACATATTGATGTGTGTGTGTTAACATTCATTCGTCCAAGACAATGTTTTCAATCTTTCCCAAAGGGTGCCAGGATGTGGAAAAGATAGGTGATACAACATGTACTATTTGACTTTTATCACCATCATTATTCCGACCTGGACGATTAAACCTTGTCTCCACATCACATAGATAAGGTGAGTAGCAAGTTAAGCACTCATCTGCAACATATCTTTCTGCAATTGATCCTTCTAGACAAGCTCTATTTGGGACATAGGACTTTAATGTGTACAAGTACCTATTTAGCTTGCGAATTCAAGAAAATAAGTTTCATGTTGGGGAAATTTAGAAAAATGGTGACATAGCTTACATCTAGTTATGACTAGAAATTACCTTTCCACAGGGTACATCCATCGATAATGCACTGGACCACACATCCTTACTTCAGTTGCCAAATGGATAATCAAATGGATCATGATAGTAAAAAGGATGGTGGAAATATCATCTCTAATGAACAAAGTGTGTGTACTATTTGGACTTCAAGTTTTTCCAAGTCCTCGACATTTAACACTTTCGGACAAATTGCTTTGAAGTAGTTGCACATGTCAATCAAAGTGAATGTCACATTACGTGGCAAAAGACCTCGTAATGCTATAGGAAGAAGCTCTTGCATCAAAATGTGGTTGTCATGACTCTTTAAGCCCATGATTTTATGTTGCTTGGGTTGCACATAACGCGAGATATTGGAAGCATAACCATCTAGAACTTTTACATTCCTTAACACATCACAAAATGCTTCCTTTTCCTTTGATGTCATTGAATAGCATGCTGGTGGCAAATGGCTTCGACCATTTTCTTGTTGTAATGGATGAAGCTCACTTCGAATACACATACTTTGCAAGTCCTTGCGCGCATTCAAGTGATCTTTCAACTTCCCATCAATATCCAACAACGTTCCAATAATATTGTCACAAACATTTTTCTCAATGTGCATCACATCAAGATTGTGACGCACGACATTGTATTGCCAGTAAGACAATGAAAAGAAGATACTCTTTTTCTTTCACAGACTCTTATTAGAATCACCTCTTTTTCTCTTCTTCCCAAGTACAACATCAATGTCTTTCAACTGATGGAGCACATCAGCTCCTGTGAGTAATAGAGGAGCAGGTAGCAATTCTTCTTTACCGTTAAAGGACTTGTCATAACGATATTTGTGATTATTTTTTAAGAATCGGCGGGAACCCATGTAACATCATTTTTGGCTATGATCTAGTCAATGTGATGTAATTTGATAATTACATGTGGGACATGCAAATTCACCTTTCGTGCTTCATCCAGACAAGTTAGCATAGGCAGGAAAGTCATTGATTGTCCACATCAAGGAAGCGTGTAATTTGAAAGTTTCTTTCATGAAACTGTCATAAGTATCCATACCAGGTAGAAGTAAAGACAATATGAAGGAAGATTGTTGTATGCACAACCATGGAGGTAGGTTGTATGAGATCAAAATGACAGGCCACATGCTATAGTTCACATTCATGTTAACAAAAGGATTAAATCCATCAGTCGCTAAGCCGAACCTAACATTGCGTGAATCAGAAGCAAAATCAGGATATTGTTTGTCAAATTGATCCCAAGCTAGAGAGTCAGCTGGATGTCGTAACAAGCCATCTTACTTCCGACCTTCCTTATGCCACCGCATAAATTGGTCTGTCTTTGATTACATGAACTGTCTTTGAAGTCGGGGCTTTAAGGGGAACCATCTCAAGACTTTTGCAGCTTTATTTCTTCTCAATTTGTTTGAAGTTGATGGATCTTGAGAAATCTCACCACCAATTTTCATCCACCTAGATGTATCACAGACAAAACATTCATTCTTAACAGCATTCTCCTTCCAAAATAACATGCAGTGATTTGGGCAAGCATCTATCTTTTCATATCCTAGATCCAACTTTTTCACATACTTTTTTGTTTCATATGCATTGGATGGTAAGAGCTCTGCTCCGGGATATGTATCCCCCAACAACTCAAGTATCATAGTCAAACACTTATCGGTCATTCCCCCATAAGTCTTTATGTGATTTAGATGGAGTATAAATGACAATTTCCTATGCTTCTTACAACCATGAAATAACTCTTTCTTATGATCCTCCATTATGAACTGGAAACTTTCATCTCTTAAACTGTGATCCTCAATTGGTTGCTCACTATTTTCATTTTCGCAATTATTTGTACTACTTTCAATTTCTTCATAGTGCATTCCAATAAGCTCATTCGACATTAATCCCGTGCCGATATCTCCGACAAAATCTAAATCACTAGGCTCTGCGTGGCTAGATGATGAAGGTGGTGCTTGTGTAGATTCCCCATAGTGCACCCAAAAGCTGTAACGGTCATAGAAACCATCACATATCAAGTGATCTTCTACATCTTCACGTATGAACCAATATGAGTTCAAGCATTTCACACAAGGGCAAAGAATTCTGCCGTTGCTGTCTGATGCCCTTTCAAAAGAAAATTTTAGAAAAGTCTTCACACCATCTAAATACTCATCACTGGTCCTATCTTTAGTAATCCAAGCCTTATCCATAATCTTAATCTATCTGCACAAATGAGCACCAAAGTCTCATGCCAATGTGACATATATGCGAATACGCACAATAGTAATAGCCATTGATTGTCATTGAATGAATGTCCTACATGCATGAAAGAAGACATTCTTGGACAAAAGAATGACCTTAGATATATGCAAATTTAATGATTGTAAAAATGCTGATTCTATCATAAGAAACATTAAAAATGGCAAACATGGACTTAATGCATCTTTATGCTTCATATGTTTGCCTCCAAGAACATGATAGGTGCACTACCATAACACCACAAAATTTACTAGCTAGCCATAAGCCATCTACTTTGAGTGTTCACTTAACACACAAAGAATCCAGGCTATGTAGGGAGGACCCTGATGTGTTTTCCTGAATCCAAGTGTGCTATGTTTTGTTACTCATATATACAAGCTGTATGTTTTGAAAGCATGTGATTTTTTTTGTTATATGCATATTTATAGTTGTTAATGACTGATGATATTATGGGCATTGGAAGTGCAGTGAGGGAAAACTTGAGGTCTGCCAAGAAAGACTTTGGCAAAACTAAAGATGATTTGAAGTCTCTGCAAAGTGTGGGGCAGATTATAGGAGAGTTTCTTTGGCCACTTGATAGTGAGCGATGTAAGTAAAAGTGACTCACCCTCCTTTTTTGTTTTTGTGTTGTTGTGATTTTTGCTCTTCTACATGTGTGCTTGCTGCTGAATATTATCTTTTGATTCAGACTATATCTAAGAGTAGTGTACACCATGGTTGTTAGCATTTGAATCTACTTATGACATAGGAAGGTACCTTGCTGTTGTTACTGCGGGGCGATTATTGGAACAAA
This sequence comes from Narthecium ossifragum, assembly GCA_963920575.1. Classification (NCBI taxonomy): domain Eukaryota; kingdom Viridiplantae; phylum Streptophyta; class Magnoliopsida; order Dioscoreales; family Nartheciaceae; genus Narthecium; species Narthecium ossifragum. The sequence goes on from OY986967.1 coordinate 6,616,619, forward strand.
TAGATGGTTAAATTAGCACTCTATCATAAACACAGGTCAACAAAGGGCTCACCTAAAAGACTACTTCTAAACCATGATCTAAATAAGATTAATATAGATATGTTGGATTATATTCTAAATTTTTAAATAGTAGTAATTTAAACCCATGATCTAAATAAGATTTGGTTCTTTAAACTATTTAGAGTAAGAGAGAAAAAGACTACTTCTAGTAAGAAACACAATTACAACTAAGCTATAGTTGATAAACAACTAAGTTAGATGCAAGTTGAACCTACAGCTGATAAGCAACTATTCTAGGTAAAGTTGTTCACATGTTTTGATGTGAAGCTGCATTGACGAACTTAATCACCTCTAAAGATCTATTCTAAGTTGCTTGATATACGATATGCAGGAACAATGTCTACTAATCTCCTTACATCTCAAAGTAATTGCCATCATTGCCTTAATAGAGTATGTCATAGGCCAATTTTCCCCCATGAAACTTTTCTCATCATGATTCTGCTTTCTACATAACACCAAAAATGCAGAAGAAAGATCACGTCATCCATCTAAAGTATAGTGGAGAATATCCAAGCCTCTTAATGTGCACAATCAAACTCATGAAGGCATGGATAAGTTGGCAAATGCTACCTCAAATTGATGCAAGCATTAACAACCTTTATAGTGGATATAACAACCTCAAGGCAGAAATAATGTGGCATTGGTGTGTTACTCAAGCTCAAATGGGGCTTGAGCTTAAACCTGTATGTTGATTTGGACATCCTCCATTGAAACTATGGCTCCATGCAAGTCATAAACTGCACATGGCGCCAAAAATCTGAAGTGTACAACTTTAAATTTGAATTTAATCCGACATCTCTCAATAATTGTTTACATGCATTACCTAGAGTTTCTTACAAGGAAGCATTGTAGGGAAAGTGGTAAAAAGACGAACTCATATGTACATGAGAGGATCTTAGTAAAGTTTTTAGATTTCAAGGAAAAGAAAAGAATAGATTGTGGGGTAAGGGCTTTCATGGTTTTGGGGAGGGATGAGTATTCTCTTTCTTTGGGTTTTGTTTGATGAATTGGGTGATCACATGACATTCTTTACACTGCTGCTATTCTCAATCAAAACCTCCTAAATGGATGGCATTCAATGAAGTTGGGTGGAATGGGTTCAAGGAAACATGGATATTGGAATGATTAAAAAGATACTCAGCTGGGCATGGGAATTTCCATTAAGTTTTCATTCTTGTTCATCTGCCTAGGGGCCTACTAATGGTTATGAGGTTTGAAGAGCCACTAGATGGGTGATGGCTATAACAGTGCTTATTTTCAGCTGGGGTATTCAAAGTTGTTCCTGTAGTGTAGAGTCCTCTTTGATCGAGAGTTTTCTTGATCCAATTAATACCAAGGAGCACAACCTTAATATTTTTGCTTTGTTTTCAGGTCAACAAGGCGGCCTTATCATATTCAAGTCCTTTCAGCACAACCGATAAAGCTCAATATTCATTTATCAATATCTATAAACAAATATAACAAATAAATCCATTCCCTCACAGGTCTAGAAGAATTAGTAGAAAATCACACTCTCATCTTCAATAAGATCAAAACAACAACTTATCACCACAAATCACCATACCGTCATACGAAAAAATTTCAATTACCAAAACCATGGTTTGGATATGGAGCAGATGACAAACACACAAAGAAAGAAAAGAGAGAAGAAAGAAAAGAGAGAAAAAACCATAAAATATCATGCGGATTTTATAGGTGAGACCATAAAACAAACACTAAAAGCACAATGGCTTAGTTGCGCTGTGAACTTTATAGTCACATGCAGATTTTATAGGTGGAGACATAAGCCTACTAGCAATCTCTTGGCAATTACAAAGTACCCTTCTTGCAAATTCTATAATGGCCATGACATAGTCCTACTAGCAATCTCTTTCAAGGCTATCTCAAGCTAGAGAATAGTATTCTCAAATCCATAAAATAGCAGTCTATCCCTATCAGAACCTTTCCCAAGAATTTAGGAGCATCGAACAAAACCCACTGTCTCTACTTTATATTTAACCACAGCACAACCAAATGAGACAAGAAAGTAGAAACTCGATGCTCGTAATCAACAACAAACAATAACTAAACACCGAAACAAAAAATCTATCACTTAAATTCTACAAATCTGTGATCGATTATCAAAAATTAACTCAAAAATCCAACAAGGAAGAAAGAAATCCGTGAATAATAGGAGAGGAGAATGGCGAGTATATGCTTACGAATCCTATCGAGGAGATTCTGGAGGCCGATTACATGCTTAATAGTGCTTGGCCGGCGAGGGGTTAAAGATAGAATATTAGGGCTTGGGCTTCTCGGCCGCCGAGGCATGAGGTTAAAGATAGAATAGAAGGTTTAGGTGTGGAACCCAAGAAGGACCCAGGTTGAAGATAGAATATTAGCTATTGGTCTGGCGCCAATTTTTTCATGAGGCGAGAGGTTAATATAGCTACTTAGCTTTTTGCATTAATAGGTTTTGCTTTGATAGGTTTAGCTAAATAATTAAGTTTAGCTTTGATGTATCGGTTAATTTGATGTACTATTTTTGGACTAATAGGTTGTTTTGGCTTTCATGTATGGGTTTGGTGGTGCCTATTTGGAATAAAAGGTTGGGTTTGAACAGACATGAGGTCCTTCAAGATTATGGCTTAATTTTAGATTTGATGTTTGGGCTAATAAGTATGGTGGTTTGGGTTTGATGTTTTTAATAATAGACATAGAGTCTAGTCAATATTTGGCAAAGGGTCTAGTTAATAATAGTGGATTTTGTTTTGGATTTGGGATTGGATTAGATTTTTCTAATAATAGGCATATGTTGACATCATCTCGACCCAAAAGCCTAACTTAAACCTCACCCGTTTTATAAACAGGTCTGGTTCGTCAACCCGAACCAGACCTACTTTAAAATTGGATTATTTGGTTTGTCAACCCAACCCGCTTTTAAACGAGTCAACCTGACCTGGCCCGTTGAGGCTATTTATTACATGGGTCAGTTTCGGGTCAAGTTTTATCTTATTATCGATATTCTATTTTTATAATGTTGCTTAAGGTTTTGAGATTAACCGGGTCTTGTTTTGGGTCGTGGGTCGCTAGTCGGGTTCGGATTGGATTTAATTTTGCAATTCTACTTAAGGCCATAAATTTAAATGGCTCGTAAGTTGTAGGTCGGGTCATAGCTCGTTGGTCATGGGTCATCTGGTTAGGTCGGGTGGGGATTGCTACCCTATTTGGTATAGGGTCTAGTCCATATTACATAATACTTTTATGCATGCACATAAGAGGAAAAAAAGGAAAAGAAATTCAATGATTAAAATTGGAATTTGACATGTAAGGTCTTAGACAAGAATGACGAAAAAGAATATATAGAAGAAACAAAAAACTCCAATAGATTGAAGTTTTTGCAAATAAATTATCTAATTTCATATTAATATAATAGTCTATTAATAAAAAGGTTTTTTTCTTTTAAAGTCACATATGTGATTACAGAATACAAAAAACAATGTCAATTAATCTTGTGATTATAACACTATGTGGAATTGGAATCTTGGCTGGCCTAATAATCCATTTTTTTTAACCTACTATAAAGCAAGATGTCTACTTTCAGCCTATACCAGCACTTCTAGCCGCTGGTATAGAATATGTGGCGATTCTCAATAGCTAGACCAGCGGGCGACAAAGCCTAAACCAGCAATTTCAACCGCCGGTATAGAAAATGTAGGGGCTGATTCTCAATACATATTCCAATGCCCTAAAAACCGCTGATATTGATATGACAAAACCAGCGGTCAGGGAAAAATGCTGGCATATACCTCTCAATACCAACGGTCACCACAAAGAGTTGGTAAAGACCTAATCTTTGCCAGCAATCTCAATGACCGTTGGTATAAACCTTCTATACCAGCGGTTTTTAATAAACGCTGGTGTAGGCTATTTTTGTTGTAGTGGAGGGGGGGGGGGGGGGGGGGGGGGCTCGGAGCTCGAGGCGGCGCGGTTGTCTTCGGCGTTGTTGAGGATCACCTCAGAGTGGTTGAGGTCGTAGGACCTTGCTGGAGGCGTTGGCGATATTGGGTGGCGACAGTGAGATGTTGGTCGAGGTTGGAGGAGCTCGGCGGCGATGGGATGGGATAGGTGGTGGCGAGCTAGAGATGGGGGTTTCAGGTGGCTTCGAGGATGGAGGAAGGAGATGAGGTCGGTTGATGTGGATAGGAGGCTTGAGGTTAGTGGAAAAGATGAGTGGAGGTAGGAGGAGAGGATGGCTAGAGTTGATATAGTTCGTCGGAGATGGACGGATGACCAGCGAGGTGGTGGATGGTGGTGTTGGCAGGTGGCTTGGGTTAGTGGTTAGGGCGGAGGTGCATGGAGCGGCGAGGTTGTGAGAAAGATGATGGCGGCTTCGGATGGCGTTGGGACGGTTTGGACCTAATGCCTTGAAAAATTCCGTGTGAATTTAACGATATATTAGGGGCAAGATTTGGACCCATGGCTCCTTCCACCTTTATTTTTAAGGGCTTTTTACATATCTATCCTTCAAAAGTTTCTAAATATCACAATTACCCCTATATTTTTCCGGCTTACTAAAATACCCTTCAAATTTTGAACAATCCGTAAACCTACCCCTCCGTCAACCACCGTCCACATATCTAACCTAACCATAGTTTAAACGTTACCCGGGCAAGTAGAATTACTTAATTGCCCCCCATTCTTTTTGTTTCCATCAATTTTGACCGGATTTCATATTTTGACCGGTTTCCTTCATTTGCTTACGTAGGAGGGAGAGAGAGAGAGTAATTTTGACCGGCTTTTGGTATTTTGACTGTTCCTTGGTTTGCTGACGTAGGAAGAGAGAGAGAGACGGGAACAATGGCATCGGCCGGCGGAGACGGTGTACTTGCCGTTTAGGTCCTCGGAGTGGGCGTGCGAATGGCACTTTTTACGGTATGAGGAAGATAGAGGAGGCTTCCCGGTGGAGTCGGCTCCAGAGGCGGCACCGGCTGAGGGAACGGGGCCTAGGAGGAGGGACGACGCCTGCTTCCCATTGGAAACGCTCTCGTCGCCGGTGATCAACGAGAGGAACGAAGAGTTCGCCGACGACATCGGCGTGGAGATACTAAAGCTCGCGCCGTCCTTGCTGTACTGGCTCGTCGCCATATCCATAGAGCACGGTGCCGGGCCAGGCTTGGTGAAGTCCAGAGTCAGGCTCTGCGGCGCCGGCATCGGCGCTGGTGGCGGAAGAGAATGGATCTGCGGCTGGGGCAACGCAGGCGCCGGAGCAAGTGTGAGGCTCTGCGGCGCCGCCGTCGATGGCGACGGAGCCGGCGGACCCCGGCGGAACCGGGCGTGCCCCATGCATGAGCCATGTGCTCTGTTTTTGATGCTCTGCTGAACGGGGTCGAGGTGCTGAAGAAGCTCGGTTGGCCATGGTACATGAAGAAGCTCTGTTCTTCCGTCGAGGCATGAGGAGGAAAGAAGTGGAGGGAGCTTGGGGTGGCTTGTGGCGGAGCTCGACGGTGAAGAGTGGTCGTGGCGGACGGGAGGCTGCGTCGGCGGCTGACAGGCGAGAGGCGAGAGGCGAAGGAGGAAGGCTCGGTTGGCCAAGGAGGTGAGGAAGAAGCTCTGTTCTTCCGTCGAGGCATGAGGAGGAAAGAAGTGGAGGAAGACGACGACGTAGGAGCTGGAATTGAGGGCAATAAGGTCTTTTTACCCAACGCCGTTAACGGCGTTAGGAATATTCCATGAAGATTCCCTGACAAGTAACCCGAGGGGTAGGTTAACGGATTTTTCAAAATTTCAAGGGTAATTTAGTAAGCTGAAAAAATATAAGGGTATTTATGATATTTGCAAACTTTTGAAGGATAGATATGTAAAAACCCCTATTTTTAATGGTTTTTAGCATATAAGTTCCATAAATTTTCCATATTTGCATATGAGTTCCGCCAATTTTTGTATTTACATATAGGTTTCTCAAATCATGGGATTACAAAATTGGACTCATGTCCAAATCCATTTGGTTAAGAAATTTAACGAAGTTAAAACCCAACCGCGTCCTGAAAATGATGAAATTGCCCCATGTAATACCAAAATCGGAGGTACTTATATGTAAATATGGAAGATTTGAAGGACTTATATGCTAAAAACCCGAGTAATTTAACCTAGGGTCGTCTGCTTTTGACCTTAGGAATATTGCGAGAATATTCTTCACAATTTAATTAAATCTCTGATTTTTTTTACCTTGAGGATTTACATGTAAATACGAAGATTGGAGGACCTAAAATCCTATTTTTAATGTCACATTCATGGATACCCGTACGCATTAATGTGAAGTGGTGGACGACTAAAACATTCGAACTTGGAACCTCTCGCTTCCCAAATGTTTTTGAGTGAACTACGAGGTAGCTAGCTTGGATATACTGGTGGATTAAATAATGTAGACCTAGTGCCTACCTGTAAATAATTGGATCTAAGTGCAGTCAAAATATCGAAATATGGATTTCTTCTTGATAAAAGCATGCGTACGTAGATTTAAAAAAAAAAATGATTTGGATGGGATCAACTTGTGCCTGACAACCAATTAAATTGTTCATACCTGCTACACGATAGTTTTTCCGTTCTCTTCCGATACACGTAAACAACACAAAATAAACTTCCAAGAAAAGGCATCCAAGTCATTGGGAAATGAACGTGAAAGCACGGCGATAAGAACAAATTCTGGATGGATGCACATATTTAACGATAGGTCTGCCGTCTGCAAATGATCATATAGCTGTATCGACTCGCCAACTGCTTACATATATAAATCAAGTGGGATGATGCTTCGCAGGGCCTTCCTATGTCGACGAATTAGTATTCAATAATGAAAGCTATTGCTAGTTTCACACGCGTAATGATCCCGTTTGTATTCCTGTGAATTGGTGGCCGGGCTACTAACATAGGAAGAGTACGTAGGAATTAACCTCTCGCTTTCCAAAAGTTTTGAAAGAAATACGATGTAGGACATATTTGTGGATTAAATAATGTGAATATAAAGGAAACTTGCCCCTGGTGCCTACCTAAATAATTGGATTTAAGTACTTTGGGAAACTGGACTATTTTTATGTAAAAAAACCTATCTAAATTATTTTTAAATAATATCTTCTTGAATGGACTACAACAAAGGAAGATATATAGGTCGCCAGTTCAACGAACGCTCTTCTCTTCTACTGATCTCCAAACATCTCTCTCTAGATATGGGTCTACAGGCGGTCATAGCAGGATCGTTTGCATGCGCTATCATCAAGAGGCTTGTAGACACGATCTCCTCCTACGCTAGGGAGCAAAGCAACTGGGAACTGGGGATGCAGGGCCAGCTCATCAAGTTGAACAAAACCCTTCACAAAATCCAAACGGTGCTTTTCACCGTTGAGAAGGGCCAGATCGATGGCTTAAACCCGGGACTACAAGCGTGGATGTGGCAACTCAGAGACGCCGCCGAGGAAGCGGAGGACGTGCTGGACGAGCTCGAGTACTTTCACCTCGAAGAACAAGTCGACACCCGGGACAACAAGGTACATGATACTAGTACTTATCTGAAGCAAATCATTAGTTATGCCATCCAACGCGATCCCAAGCTTAAGGGGTTGAAGGAGTGCGTGAGGAAATTAGATGAGGTTGCTTTCGATGTTGAAAAATTCCACGAACTGGCTAAAAACCAAGCTGCTCTTTATAAGCAGCGGCACAAAGAGTTGATGGATTCTCGTGTCACTGGCTCTCTTGTGAGCACCGGTACAGTTGGAGTGGTCGGTCGAGATAAAGAGAGAGAAAAGATTGTAGAATTGTTGTTGAAATCTAACTCTGCATCGAGTTCGAGCTGCGACAACATTCATTTTCTTTCCATAGTTGGAATGGGAGGAGTCGAAAAGACTACTCTCGCGCAGTACGTTTACAATGACCCAAGAGTGGAAAATCATTTTGAGCTTAGGGTATGGGTTTGCGTTTCCGATGTGTTTGAGGTAACTGTAGTTACAAGGAGTATATTAGAAGGTGCCATCGGAAGTAGAGCTTCTATTGATCATTTGGCAAACCTTCAGAAAAAACTCGTACATAAATTGAAGTCAAAGAGATATCTCCTGATAATGGACGACATTTGGAACGACAAGGATCGGGCTAGTTGGGATAAACTTTTTGCAGCTCTAAAGATGGGAAAAAGCGGGAGCAAGGTCTTGATAACTACTCGGTTGAAAACCGCCAAGGACGTGATGCCGAGCATGGTGGAGACATTCCATTTGGAACCTTTACAAGAAAAAGATTTCTGGTTGTTGTTCAAGACATGCGCATTTGGTGGTGAGGACCCTCGCGATCACCAAAAATTGCTAGATATTGGATTAGATATTGCCAAGAAGTTGAAGGGTCTCCCGTTAGCAGCAAAGGCCGTGGGGGGGCTTCTAAGGTCCCGATTAGAAGATGAATACTGGGCAAGCATTCTGGAAGACATCAACTCTTACATGGAAAGAGAGGAGGTCAACATCATGCCTATTCTACGGTTAAGCTACAATCAGTTGCCTGCACATCTACAGAAGTGCTTTGCATACTGCAGTATTTTCCCCCAAGATCATAAGTTCTATAAAAATGATATAGTCTACATGTGGATGGGTGCAGGATTGGTTCAGCAATCAAAGGAGGAAAGATTGGAAGATATAGCTGGGAGATACCTTGATGATTTGTCGACCAGATCCTTATTGGACATGCATGAGGAAACTGTGCTTCTGGGCTTTGATGCTAATGGCATAAATTTTGATAATAATAACATATGGTACTACACCATGCATGATTTGTTGCATGAATTGGCACAAAATGTTTCCACAGGTGAATGTTTGAGGATAGTAGACAGCGAACTAGTTCAAGTGCCAACTACTATTCGGCACCTGGCTATCCACACTTCTAGCATGGATGCGATCAAGAAGATTTCGGTATGTACTCACTTGCGCACACTAGTGCTTTCAGTCTTTGAGCTGGAATATGAGCATCTTAATGACTTGGAAGTGGAGCTTAAAAAACTGAAACGTTTACGAGTGTTCCAAGTTTCCTACGATCGTTCAGATGTAATTTCCCTTGAGTTCGTTGGTAATATGATACATCTTCGCTACTTGAATCTCGAGCATGTCCAAAACAAAATCTTGCCTAAATCTCTGGTAAAGCTTTATCATTTGCAGGTATTGGTGGCGGCAAACAATGTTGCAAAGGTGGAAGGAATGAAAAACCTGATTAACTTGCGACATCTAATTTCTGCAAATAATTCCCAAATCTATGAAATACCCAGGGTTGGGCAGCTAACAGCACTTCAGGAGTTGAATAGCTTTTTTGTTCAGAATTGTAGTGATTGCATGATCGGAGAGTTGGGTGGCATGCGGGAGCTTCGTAAACTTAGTATCCGGGGTCTAGATAACATAATGTTTGCTGAAGAGGCATCGGAGGCCAGATTGATCGAGAAGATGAATTTGAGAAGTTTGAGTTTAATTTGGGATTTGCAGTTCCCCATCGAGCCTGTGTGGGCTGAGCAGGTGCTTAACCACCTCGAACCACACCGTATTCTGAAGAAGCTGAATATAGAAAGATACCGAGGCGTCAAGTCCCCATTTTGGATGGAGAATCTATCACTAACCGATCTAGAGTTTATCTGCCTAAAACAATGCTGGAACTGGGAAACAGTGCCTGCTCTTGGGCAGCTCCCATATCTCAGGTTTCTCTATCTCGAAGACATGTGCGCAGCAAGAGAACTAAGTGGTAGATTCCACTGGGATCACGAGAAGGACATAATTCTGTTTCCACAGTTGCAGGATCTACGTGTGAAACATATGCCAGCATTGACAGAGTTTTGGCCTGGAGAAGAACGCACACATGAGCTCACCCAATGGTTTCCTCGTCTCAAAAAGCTTCATCTCAAGGAATGCCGCAGACTCAGGAGATTGCCACCACAACTGTGCCACTCAACCACCCTCCAGCATCTATGGATTCATGGCTGCCCTGAGCTAGAGCATCACGCGGCGGAAGAAGAAGGGTTTCGTGGGCTTTGCTCTCTGAAACGACTCAAGTTGATGCAATGTTCGAAGCTGCTGGTAGGCTCGGGCCACCTCCTGCCCTCTTCATTACTCAGCTTGAGCATCAAGGACTGCGACTTGGATGACGAGACACTGTCAGGATGCTTGGGAGGGCTAACCTCTCTCACACGATTGTCCATCAAAGGCAGTTGTAATTGGGCCGATGAGGAGTTGGAGGGAATGCAACTTACATCGCTCAAGCTGCATCACCTCGCCTCACTCGGTAGTCTCGATGTGTGCCAATTCAAGAAGATGGCAAGCTTGGAGGGTTTGCAAGCGCTTCCCAACTTGAATAACTTGCTCTTGAGCGATCTGCCCAGGCTGTCATCAATTCCGCCGCTCCCAGCCTCCCTCAGATTCTTAGCATTAACGCGCCTTAGCGATCTAAGGTCATTGCCTTGTCTGCCTATCTCACTAGGTGTATTGCAAATCAGAGAATGCCATGAGGAGTTTGTCGAGCGTTGCACAGTTCTCAAAGGCGCTGACTGGCCCAACAGCGCTCACATCTTCAGAATAGACATTTTTCAGAATAGATATTGATGATTCATTGATTCAGGTGCACACTGTAGTTTCTCCCCCCACTCTGTATTTCACGAGACTTTTCTCATGATTCCTCTCCGCTTTATGGGATTCTATTTGCTTTGCCAGCCACTTTATGATCTATGCCTCGTTTACTCTAGGTTACGGAGTGTGACTTTGACACGGTTATATGGGCATGTCTCGTTATTTACGATTTCCACCTAGAAAAATATATGATAAATTATCATTTACTACTCTCAAGTTTTATAAAAATAACCATTAAGATTATATATTTCCAATCGTACTAATTAATGTAGTAAACTTTCTAAATCATTTCAATTTGAGACATTGTCATGACGCCGTCCATACACCCGACAGAGAAGACGTCACGTGCGTTACGTGACACCACTCTGGCTCCGCCCAGTCTTCTCCGTCGCATGGGAACCTTTCTACTCGCCAAAATGTCACCCCATCATTCCAGATGAGTCAAGCTTGTGGATAAGAGAAGTGGTAGTATAGGCGAGGACGGGACCGGAATCAAGCGATCTGCTACGATATTTCTCGGGGGTGTTGAGTGGGTTGGTGGTGGTGAGGAAATCTGCTAATCTATTAGGTGAGATAAAGAAGAGAGTGGGAAGGAATGGGTTTGTTGGAGGGACGAGGAAGAGACTTGAGATTAGTGCGAGGAGGAAGACTTGGCCCTTGCGGATTGTGAGGCGAGGAGAGGAGGAAAGATTAGCGCGAAGAGGAAGACTTGGCCCTTGTGGATTGCGAGGCGAGGAGAGAAGGAGAGGAAGGAAGCGGCGGCGGAGACAGAGCGCCAAAGCTGCCGGAAGGAGACGCGGCAGCTGGTGGCGGCATCGATGAGGGGAGGGGCGTGAGCTTGTGTTTGCTGTAGAAGGTGGAGTTGGAGGTGCAGAAGCCACTCTGGGAATCCACGGCTAATCCCGTCAGTGCGTTGGATGATGGCTGGAAATTGTTGGCTTTATGTTATTAGTACCGGGGAAGAGACTCGTCGGAGCTAGAGAAGAATCTTATGTCGTATTCTCCGTCATGTGTATGGACGGCGTCATGGTTTTGTCTCGAATTGTAACGGTTTATAGTCTACTGCCTTAATTGTTAAAATTGGAAACATAGGGTCTTAATCATTATTTTTGTAAAATTTGGGGTAGTAAATGATAATTTACCCGAGAATATACAACACATGCAGCTTAGTTGTAGCTGTATTTATAATTTAACTTCAATCTTTTTGGCTTCTTGCACTTCTATGATCTCTATTTTGCAACTAGGGATCTCTTACATGGCATTTTTCCAGGGTAAGCGAATTCACAGAAGATAATCCAGTTGGTGTGATTTGCTTCTTTGGGAAGTCTGAGCAGTTAAGTCTTCAATGTTATTATTATATATATCGTGGAAGTGGGCTATTTCAAAAATCAGCAATGCCAGATACCGGGAAAAAAATCTCTTTTTTATGTGTCCCTTTGCGCAGATGTGGATGTATGTATATTCAGTATAGTATTCTTCTCAATTGTACTGTGTTATATGGACTAGATTTCATTCTTCCTTGCTTTGGTGTCATCAAATGCAGCTTTTGCAAGAACTTATTTTGAGGTAGGATCATCTTCCCAACCTATTCAACTTATTTGGTTGCAAATGCTCGCGATTAGCTTACCATTCACATGTTTCCAATAGCAGCTGGTTGTCTTGATGCAGGACCAAGCCCAGACCTGATCATCGAGTCCGATCCGGAGCAGCTCCCGAGGCGATCCGGAGCAGCTCCCGAGGCGATTCGGACGCGTTCAGACTCCATCCGTCCGACTCAGATCTCTGTACGACCCCGACCGTCGGATGGACATAACTTTCACCCACGACGTCCGATCGGGGCATGCGATCAGTCGAAACGACCGGCTCGACGAGCCTTTCATGATTCATCGGAGATCAAAGATATCTCCATGGCCTTGACCTCCGAATTTCCAGATTCCTTTTTCTTTGGCTTAAAATCTCATTTTAGTGAAAAACTTTTCTTTTTAGGCAGTTTGTTCCGTCTTTCTATTTTTGGCAAATTTTCTATTTCTAGCAGGTTTTCTCCTCTTGGAATTCCGGGTTTAGTTACTTGGATTAGGTTAATTATGTTTGAGTTCATGTATGAGTTGGTCTGGTCTCTCCTTAACCTTTTAAAAGGAGATCTTAGGGTTTGTAAGGTGAGTTTTGATGATGAATGAAAATTAGGGTTTTTGGTTTCTCCCATTGAGAAATCTGGTTGTCTCTCCCATAAAGAGATTCACGTTTACCCTGCGCCATGTCTTCCACGGACGGTGCTTCTATGGATTGTCCAATATGAAGTTAAATTGAATGCTTATCGATATCTTTTATAGCCATAATATCTCTGCACTTTGTGAGTTGTAAAAGGAATGAGAATGAAGTTTGTTTGAATGTTACTTGTCAATACTTTTAAGAGTAACTTAAATTCAATATCTGAAATAAAGACATGGTAATACCTCCAAGAACTGTTAGCCATGCGATTAAGCATGATACATTCCCTGATTCAGTCATATTTGAGTATAGTGACAAAACAGATTAGTTTCTTTCGAATATTGTTCAATTCTCTCTCATAAACTTTTTCTGCATGTTCTTTTCAATTTCACAACTTTTATTCAAGAGATAATTACTTTTGAATCCCCCGAAACTTCTTAAATCACAAATGAACCCTACATTCTTTAGTCTTACGGATGGCAACGGGGCGGGGTGGGGCGGGGTCCCCCTTCCCCCGACCCCGACCCCGCAACCTAACCTAGAACTCCGACCCGCCCTGCCCCGATAGTTACTACACCCCGACCCCGACCCCGCCCCCGCCCCACCCCGCTCCAAATTTTTTTGACACATTGAATATATTATATTTAATAACACATTAAAGATTTATAATCTTAAAAAGCAATCCAAACAAAACTTGTCTCTATAAAATGATCCAAACATGAATTGTATATATCAATAACAACTCAAAAATATTATCCATACATGATTAAGTTAAGTCTTTTTAGAAAAATGAATTATAGTAGGGTAATATATCATTATATTAATTATTATAAATATCCAATCGGGGCGGGACGGGATGGGCGTGTCCTACCCCGACCCCGCCCTGACCCTGATCGGGGTTTTACACACTTCCCCCAACCCCGATTCCGAACCCGTTTAGGGTCCCCCGACCCCGCCCCATTAGGGACGGGGTGGGGCGGGACCCCGTCGGGGCAGGGCAAATTGCCATCCCTAGTCTTACATATGTATCCCTGAAAACATTGAAAAAATGTTAAACATGCATGCCCCTCCGTTTAAGTCCGTTTATCAATCTAACTTAACCATTGTATAAATCTATTCAGGGGGGCAAAGTTACTTAATTACCCATGCCATCTTCTCCCTCACCACCTCCCTCCTGTTCGTCGGCCTCATCAACATTGGGTGCTCTCAAGCCCCGCGCCACCGCTCAACCACCTCCACTCTCTTCCCCCGTGCTGCTGTCCTCCACGCCACCGCCCACCTCCCATCCACAATCCCTCCCCACCCTTCACCACCTCACCGTGCTCCTATCCTTCGGCCGTGGGCCCTGCCCCTCCGCCACCGCCTTAGTCTCTGCCCTCTCCTCCCTCCTCCGCTCGGCTCGCTCCGCCCCCGTCGCCCTCAATACGCTCCTCGCCATCCACCACCTCCTAGCCTCCTCCTCTCCCTTCATCATCCGCGACCAGCTCCTCCACCTCCTCCTCCCCCCCGGTCCTCGGCGGCGGACCCCATTCCCCTCTCCTCCTCTCCTCCTTCTCCGATCGCTCTCATCCCCTCCTCCCTCGTATGCCACCTAGCCCGACATTCTTCCAACCATTACGGGAAACATGACCAATAGACTCAAACAGAGTACTCTGTTTTCATCTCGGAAGAGGGGGTGGCGATGTTGGGAGGAGAAGGAGAGACGCCGTGCCATAGCTGGACGTCGGGGTTCAGCGGCTTCAGGCGGCAAGGTTGTGCGGCGGTGTTGAACGTTGTTTTCCGGCGAGGTAGGAGGTACGGCTAGGTGGAACACCGACGACCTGAGAACTGCACCTCTTTCCGTCATCACATGCGTCTTGGCTTAGAAGGATGCTAACGTCCATCAGGTGGAGATGAAGATTTGCATAGGAGAAGAGGATGTTAGTAGTGCTTGGACATTGGTTTTTCGGCGAGGTACGTAGGAGGTAAGGCTATGAGGAACGACTCGGGGTGGTATCTGGTTCGCGGAAAGGAAAATGAGGGAGGGGTGAGCTCAGGGCTGTGTCCGGCGAGGAGTAACGGTGTCATATTGCAGTTAGTCACCGTTGGGATCTCCGGTGAAGTCATGACCGGCGGTGGATGTTGATGAAGATGAGGGCAAACCGGTCATTTTACACAGTAACGTTAACGGTGTTAGGAATATTCCCTAAATATTTTCTAAATATTCCCTCAATATTAACCGGAGGGTATGGTTAATATTTTCTCAATGTTTTTAAGGATACATACGTGAAGGTAAAGATTGTAGGCTTACATTTGTAATTTATGAAGTTTTGAGGGATAGGTGAGTAAAAAACCCTTTATTCAAACTACATGTTCCGTATTTGTTGATCTTTCAGATGCTTATGTATAGTCTAGATTAATTCCAACCTTTCATTAGAATTTCCAGAGCAGGTCTGGACGTTTGATTTCACTTAATTTTTATTGATTACCATCCATTAATTAACATTTGCATCCTTTTGAATGTGATATGCTTGGGTTTAATGACTTCGGTGGTGCTATATATAAACAACAGTATCTCATTGATCTTCAGTGATGCTCCAGACAAGCCGTAATGCATTTTTTTTACTTTTAGAAACTAAGTTAGCTTTACATAACAAGATTGTGAGGTGGCTTGGACCTAACGATCAAATCCCTGATGAAAGCATGTCAAATTAATTTTCTATGTTGTCATTTCTTGAAAAAAAAATATTCAGTTCTGGATTTCTCAGGATATTTCTGAAGCACTGGGTGTGTCACGAATCAACAGTCCAGTTTCAGAAGTATATAGTGGTTGGTGTACTCACATTCATTGCAACATTTCTGAAACAGAGTGAATCATTGATGTCAATTGTTGAAGCTTGAACAAAAGGATAGAATCTGAGGTATACCTTTTTCAAGGAATCACAATATTGTTTTATATGACAACTTCTAAATAGTTATATAGAGTTGCAGATTTGTAGGTTCTGTGGATTTGATAGTCATCATCAGCCACAACAGCACAGATCAAGATGGTATTTCTTGTCACTGGAGTTCGATATTTGACATTTCAGCATTAATACCTAAGAGAAGAGTTAATTGGGTAGTCTATATATCATTTGCGATCTATGCAATAATGAATGAACTGGTGGCTCATCGATCACAAGCAAAGGAAATACTTGGCGAGACAGAAGCATTTCATGGAGTTTAAACAACAAAAGATGTTCCTAAGGATAATGTTTGCTAGTCTAGTTTGCTTCATTATCCAGATTGCATGTTGCAAATTTGCATTGTTCTTCAATTTTGGTAAGCCAACTATTAATATGTTGCTTCCACTCACACTTGGATTACCGTTCCATTTTTTCTGCTGATAGTGCTCTCACAACAGGAATCTGACGATCGATGGCATGAAAGCCAAGATGAGAGGGCAAGAGAACAAAGAGGAGACATTAGATTTTAATGTGGAAAACCTTCAGCAATTTACTGCGAGGAAAAAACCATGGAAAGAATACACCATGTAGAGATTTACAAGACTCAATCTCTTAACTCTCACATAGAAATCTCTCTTCTTCTCTCAATACATTCACTCAAAAAATGCCAATATTTTACATAGATCTTCCTCTATGCCTCTATTTTTCTTTTGCTTTATCTAAAGCCCCTACAACCTACTTCTTCTTTGCTGCCATCTGCTTTCTATCAAGCCGCCACCCATCTTTACATGAAGCCACCTCAAGCCCTAAGTTTAAGACACCCAAACAAAAAGGGTCACCTTTGGATCAATGTTTGATAACACTTCACATTAATAGTGGACCCCATGCACGAGTGATTTGGCTATGCCATTACACCAAGCACCTCTCAAGCATGTTGCTCATTTATGCCCATTGCAGCCCCGTGCGTGCCTTGGGCCAATCGCAGTCCGCGTGCCATCGTGCGCGGCTCTTGATGCTTGAGTGCACGTGCACCACGTCAAGATGTCTAACTCATGAGGAGGGACACCCAACAAGCTCCCCCACACGACTCATGAGATGAACCCCCATAGAGCCCTCACTCAGACTTCAGACACTGTCATGCCAACATTCGAGCCACCGAACCTCGTGACTCGGCCTCATCGGTCACACCGATCGACTAGGCTCCCACGCCGTGCTATAACCCGAACACTCCTCCGTAATGACACACACGTCGTTGTCGAGTGTCACTATGGTCGTACTCCCTTCATCCTCCTTGACCTTCCCTTTAGCAATGTCATCCTTGTACTTCCTGCATCGCTGCTTGATGTGGCATTTCTTCCTATAGCAGTACTAAGTAACTGTCTTCCCTTTGATCCCGACATCCTTCTCATTCGAGCGCTTCCTCTCTACCAAACTTGCCTCCAAGACAGACTCATCTATTCTTCTTCTCAAGGCATTGGAGAGTATGGGCGCCGTGACTTCCTTCGTTTCTAGGGTCTCCTTCCCATAGAGTAGGGTGGTCACAAGATGCTCGTAGGAAGGTGGAAGTAACGTTAGAAGGAGGAGGGCCTCGCCTTCATCATCCACAATAATATCAACACACAACAACTGAGTGATGATCATGTTGAAGGGATTCAAATGTTCAATCAAATATAAACCTTCCTTCATCCTCAAAGTGTACAATTGTTGCTTCAAAACATCTTGTTCGTCAAGAATTTGGTCATGAACAAGCTCTCTAATTTGGACCAAAGCCCCGCAGCCATGTCCTCGTTGATGACATTGTACATCACCTCATCCGCTAGACAAAGCCAGATCGTCCTCACCGCCTTCATCTTGAGCTCCTCCTAATCATCGATTGTCATGCCCTTATGTTGCCATAAGCCGAAATTGTTTTTCCCATCGAACTACTCAACATCAAAACGAGAGGTTGAGGCTTTCCCCGCCATGACCAAAGCTCTGATACCACTTGTAACGATCGACGGCAAGAAAGCCAAGATGAGAGAGCAAGAGAACAAGGAGGAGACACTGGATTTTAAAGTGGAAAACCTCCAGCAGTTTGTTGCGAGGGAAAAACCATAGGAAGAATACACTATGTAGAGATTTACAATACTCAATCCCTTAACTCTCACATCAAAATCTCTCTTCTTCCCTCTTTATACATTCACTCAAAGAATGCCCATCTTTTACAGAGATCTTCCTCTCTGCCTCTTATTCTCCTTCGCTTTCTCTCAAGCCCCTACAACCTACTTCTTGTTGGCTGCCATCTGCTTTCTATCAAGCCGCCACCCATCTTCACATGAAGCCACCTCATGCCCTAAGTTTAAGACACCCAAACAAAAGGGTCGCCGTTGGATCAACTTGATCCAACGTTTGATAACACTTCATATTAATAGTTGACCCCATGCACGAGTGATTTGGCTACGCCATTACACCAAGCACATCTCAAACATGTTTATCATGTATGCCCATTGCAGCCCCGCGCTCACCTCGTGCCAATCGCAGCCCGCGTGCCATCGTGTGCGCCTCTTGTTGCTTGAGTGCACGTGCACCGCGTCAAGACACCTAGCTCATGAGGAGGGAAACCCAACAAGGAACCTCCTAAAAGTACCCTTGACCCTCTATATTGCAAGTATAGACCTCATAAGAAACATTTCCATGTTCTTCATAAGATAGCATGTGCTTATTAATAGTGAAAGGTTCTTCCTATTGCAGGCTTAATCCAGTTAATTGATGAGACGAGAAAAGTGCACAATTTAACCCCTTAACTTATCTTTGTTAATCTTCGAGCAAAGTATTACTAATAATTGTTATGGTATTTCAGGTAAAAAAGCCTACAAAATGAATTGCCTTGATTCCGGGGTTAAAAGAAGTCAATTGGGTTTTTTCAGTACTAAAGAGATCTCCCAAGAGATCAATCTTTATAAAGCCATGGTAAGAGAACAAGACGCCAGAATGAAGATCCATCATCCTATACAAAAAAAAAACCATTTTTATTGTAACCTAGAAAAAGAAAATCGATCTTCTAGTACAATAAGATCGATTTTTGTTGTGTGAGAGAGCTATTGTCCAAAAGATCGATCTTCTCTTTCAAGAAGATCAATTTGTGTCGGGAAGCAACCAACATCACGAGAACAAAAGATCAATTGTCCTTCGTATGAAGATCGATCCTTCCTTACCAGCTAAGAAAAATGAAGAGCCAAAATTTAATCTGAATGAGAGAAACTTTGGGGTTATATAAATAGAAGACTTAGGGCTCTCATTTAGGAATTCTTGGGTGGTTGGAGGCCAAGGGAAGGGGCAACCCTAGCTTGGGAAAGATGAGAGCTCTCATCTCCAAAGGGAGGAATTGAAGGAGAGAAGGATGATCCAACTCTTCTCCACATCTCTAACCTTGAAGATGAGTAGCTAACTTCCTATCCTAATGGAATACCATGATGTATTAGGTTTTTATTTGTAGTTTTCTTTGGATTTCAATGTTGTAAACCCTATTGAGACAAGTTGTATGGATTTGCTCTTCATTTCTATATCTTTCTAGTATTTGATTCTGTTGTTGGATGGATGGATTCCTTGATATACATAAGCTAGAACCTTGTGCCCAATAGGTGTTTACTTTTATTCCCCAATGAGGGAGTGTGCTAAAACCACATTCTCTTGTATCTAAGGGAGTTTTGGCTCTGGGTTAGGGACTTGGTTGTGCTAGAACCACTCCAATCTATATCTAACCTAGCATCTATCTTATCTTTTGTAGTGTATTGGATGCGAGGTGTTAGAACCGCCCCGATCCATTACCTTATTCCATAGAACCCAATTCCTTGTGACAAGATGATCCTAACCTAACCTCTCATAAGCGATGATCGAAGCTAATCCATCAATCGTCGACTTTCTAGCAGGCACCCATTGCGACAGATTGTCCTTACCCGCCTATTCATTAGCGACGACCTTTGTTAGTGATAATTTATTCGACCACAATGTAGTCGACACTATAGTGTCTCGATAGGATTGTCTATTTCAATCCATTAAAAAACTATGGTTGAGCCTAATCCGGGTTGGGATTCCCAATGGCTGCGTTTGGTTGCATGACGAGAGAGGTAGAGGGAGAGGGAGTGGGAGAGGGAGAGGAGTGGAAAGGAATGGGATTGCCCTCGTTAGTGTTTGGTATGACCATGGGAGAGGGAGAGGGAAAGACGTTGCTTTTGTTTGGTATGTCCAAATTAAGGTGGGAAAGGAATGGAATGATATTGAAGTTACTATTATACCCCTTGCTATATTATAACGTATTTTGTGATCTTTTTAGATCCGAGGGGTGTTTAAGTAATATTATAAGTGTTGACCAGAAAGGAGGGAGAGGAAAGAGGACTCCTCCCAATTTCGGGAGAGCTCGGAAGAGGGAGTCCCCTCTCCCGCGCTTAAATACCAACCAAACGTAGCGGAGGGAGTCGTGACTCCCTCTCCCACTCCCTCTCCTGTGGTCAAAGCGGCAACCAAACACAACCTAAGATCTCTTTCTATCCATTGAATTATTTACATGCTTTCTTAGTTTCCATATCATAAAATCCCAAAACCATTTCTTTTATTATCCTTATAGAAATACTTAGATTGAGTTTAGTAGTTTAATTGATTCTATACGCATTTTTTGTGGATTCGACTTGAACTCACTACTAGCAACCCCCAAAGTAGTTAGTTAGTAGTTCGATTATAAATTTATAATTTTGATTGGGCGCGTTAAACCGTGACACTTTTCCAGTCCTATCATTAATCGGCTCGCATGATTGATTTTGGAATGCAATGACCTTGTGTACACATAAGTGAGAGCTGTTCCATGTATGTATTATCCGAAATTCACCTGCCCGATTTCGGAGGCAAGCCTTGATGACGACATGTGCCAGCTTGATGGCAATGACGAATTTGAAGTCGATGGATCAATAAGACCCAATTTCTCTACGAAACTGTTCTTTTTTATTCTATTTATTTTTAAATCGAGCATTTAACGTGGCTTAGGGTTGGGCAGTCTCTTCACAAATGCTTCATTCAGATTTTTGAGTTTGCTTGAATCTAAAGCAAAGTTCGCCACTTCTTTGCTCTCTGATTTTACCAACATCAAGATGCCGAAAAGCATTAGGCCTGTAAATCAGTAATTTAATCTTGCAATAGTCCTCTAGTTAGATGCTTGTTTCCAGACAATCATGTTTGTCATATTGCACTTTAGCGACATTTAACTTGGTCTTTGGGTGAACTCTGTCCAATAATCTTCTTCAGTACTGTACTAAGAGCAAGTATTTTACCCACAGTAGGAGCTTGATAGATAGGCAAAGAAAGCTGAAGGAAGAACTTGATCGAGAACTTGAGAGGGAAAGAGGTACTTGAGGAACATCTTCTCACAAACATATAGATTTTATTTTCTACTTTTCAGATTCTGATGCTGGCTGACTGTTCACAGAGATGTCGCGGGCTTGGGTTGGAGGGAAGTCATCTAGCTCCTCCAAATGATAGAGCTCCAAGCCGCAAGAGGGATCGCCGACGATGAAATCTCCAATCAAGTGGTTAGTTGTTTTTCTTTCGCGATTTTAATTTGCATCCTCTCATGAATTAAGGTACTAGCTCATTCTTCTTTTTTTCATTCATTGAGATTGAACTCTTACATTCAGTAGGTCTGAAGATGACGTTACTCAAGCACTGATCAGTTTCCTGCCATTCATGCAGGGTATACATAAGAAGCCTGATCATGCTATAATGAACATTATATAACGAGCATCCTTCAGTGCTTTACAAATGCATGGCTTGGCACTCGATATGCGGCTAGCTCTCATTGCTGCATATAGTGTTCATTAATTGCATTAGACAATGGGGAAGGCTAAGGCTACAACAATGAATTCGTAAAATTGAGTGCATCATGTTATGAGGTGTATCAATAATGTAAAGCTTTGCGACTTATCACTACAAGAAAATCATCTTTCTGTGACAACGTTTCAATGACAATGAGAAAACTTGTCACTAAACATAGGTATTAGTGACACTTTCATTTGTTGTCACACATAGCTGGTTGTCATCTAATAATCTGTGACAAGTAATTGGCGTTGTCACCTATTAGTGACGATTTAGTGACAAATTTTATTTGTTGTCACTGACATTTGTCATTGTAAATGATATCAATAAGTTCGGAAAAACATATTTTTGTATTTGTGACGAGAATATATTAGATGTCACTAATATTTGTTAGTGACAATTGATTGTTGCCACTAAAGTTGTTTAGTGACAACATATAGTTGTCACTAATCGGTCATCATCATTTTCTCTCTTCTATAGCAGATCTCACCCATCCATATGAAATTGAACAGAAAATCAAGGTACTCTAAGTACTCTAACAAATATGCATATTGAATATTGTTTATTTTCGAGTCCACTAACCACTTTCATTTTTATTTCTGTGGAGTGTGATTGTCGTATATAGATCTCGAGTTGAAGCTCGGCTCGCGAGTTTTCAATCTGAATCAAATAGTTATCAAGTTTGAGCTTGTCTTTAATTCGAGTCCTATTTATGGGTTCGAGCTTGGCTCGAGCTCAAGGCTTAATGATGCAGGCCCAAGTCCAGATCCAGACCTGGCTGAGTCCGATCCGAAGAGACTCCCTAGGCGATCCGGTCGCGTTCGAACTCCGTCTGTTCGACTTAGATGGGCATAAGTTTCGACCCCGATGTCCGATCGGGGCGTGCGACCAGCCGTTTTGACCGGCTCGACGAGCCCGACGAGATTCATCGGAGATCTCAGATCTCTCCATGACCTCTCTCCATGACCTGGGCTTTCAAATCTCCGGATTCCTTTTCCCTATGATCTAAATTTCCGTTTTTGTGTAAAACTTTCCTTTTTAAGCAGGTTATCGATCTTTCTATTTTTAGCATGTTTTCCTATTTCTAGCCAGTTTTTCTTCTTCCTTAATTCCGGATTGCCTCATTAGTTATTGGGTTTGAGTCTAATTCCTGTTTTGAGTCTGTGTAAGTTGGTCTCTCCTTATCCTATAAAAGGAGTTTTAGGTTTATGATGCAGGACAAAGCCCGGACCTGACCGAGGCGATCCGGACGCGTTCGGACTCCATCCGTCCGACTCAGATCTCCGGCGACCCCGACCGTCGGAGGGGCATAACTTTCGATCTGGGTGTCCGATCGGGGCGTGCGACCAGTCGAAACGACCGGCTCGACAAGCTCGTCAAGAATCATCGGAAATCAAAGATCTCTCCATGACCTTGACCTCCAAATCTCCAAAATTCCTTTTCGTTTGGCTAAATATTCAGTTTTTGTGAAAAACTTTCCTTTATAGGCTGTTTGTTCGGGTCCTTTCTATTTTTGGCAAATTTCCTATTTCTAGTAGGTTTTCTCCTCTTGAAATTCCGGGTTTAGTACTTGGATTAGGATAATGATGTTTGAGTCCATGTATTAGTTGGTCTGGTCTTTCCGTAGGGTTTGTAAAGGGAGTTTTTTGATGATTAATGAAAGTTAGGGTTTTTGATTTCTCCCTTTGAGAAATCTGGTCATATAAGGGGGTCACTTACAATCAATTTTAACGAGCTAAAATCCAAATAATAATAAATAAAAAGTTGTTAATTCTTTTAGAAACATGAAAATAAAATAAAATAAAAAGTTGTTAATCCACTTTCATTAAGTTGTTAATTCTTTTAGATACATGGAGAGCTTCTCTTAAAAAAAATGCAAATAAAATAAAATAACATAATAATAAATAAAAAGTTATTAGGCTTAAATATGCATTTCGTCCCTGAAGTTTCGGACCAGTTTTTATTAGGTCCCTATACTTTAAAAATTCTTGATTGAATCCCTGGGATTATTAAACCGAGCTCAATGTCATCCTTCCGTTCACTCGCCGTCCGCCAACTAACGGCGGCTCGGCCCAAAACCGAACCGACGCTCAGGTGATGCAGGGGAAGCAGGGGAAGCCGGAGTACACTGACCTCTTGACGCACAAGCTGAAGCACCACCCCAGCTAGATCGAAGCGGCGGCGATCATGGAGCGCATACTCGACGGCAGCTCTTACATGAAGATGGCGAAGAAGATCCACGAGCTCGATCCCCTGCAGAAGCCTAAGCAAGACCGCTACGCCCTCCGGACATCGCCGCCATCGGCAAGCTCATGTTCGCCCAGTTCTCCGAGCTCGTCAACGATTTCTACAACAATGGGCTGCCTTCGAATCTCTCCGGAGGGAGGAACCCGAATTTGGACTATGGATTCAAGGGCGCGGAGATAGCCATGGCCTCTTAATGTTCGGAGCTCCAGTTCCTCGCCAATCCCGTGACCAACCACGTACAGAGCGTGGAGCAACACAACCAGGACGTGAACTCCCTGGGATTGATCTCTTCCAGGAAGACGGTGGAGGCTGTCGAGATCCTGAAGCTGATGTCCACGACCTTCTTGGTCGGGCTCTGCCAAGCTATCGACCTCCGGCATTTGGAGGAGAACATGAGGCACGCGGTGAAGAACACGGTGAGCCAAGTGGCCAAGAGAGTCCTGACCATGGGCGTCAACGGCGAGCTCCACCCATCCAGGTTCTGCGAGAAGGACCTTATCAATGTGATCGACCGGGAGTACGTCTTCTCCTACATCGACGACCCGTGCAGCGCGACGTACCCATTGATGCAGAAGCTGAGGCAGGTCCTCGTCGAGCACGCGCTCGACAATGGCGAGAAGGAGAAGGAGGTGGTCCTCTATGTCGACCAATCCCCCAATAAACCAGGCCCCGCCGACCACGATGAACCTCGGGACCGTGCCGGCGGCGGGGAAGTCGTCGACGGCGATGAGTGGGTTGCAGCGGGGGGAGGAGAGGGGCGGGGTGTGGCGCCACGGGTGTGCGCGGGGGAGGGAAGAGTAGAGGAAGCGGGAGGAGGGACTGGTGGCGAAGATGAACCCAGAGGAGCCACGGACGAAGAGGAAGAACCACGGACGGCGAGGAGAGGGGGACGCCACGGCGCGGTCGGCGAAGGAACGGTGGGTCACCACCGCAGCTCAGCCGCGACCACCCACACGGCTAGGAATCCGCCGCTGCCGCCGCCCGAGAGGATGAGGTACCCATCTCCATCTGCTGGAACTACACGCGACCACCCACCATGCCGTTTGTCGCCACCCTGCGGCCCTTGACAACCTATCCGGTCATCCAAACAAGTTCTCATGCCACCACGACCTCATCCCTGCCGATCTTGCTTGCCGGTCAGCCGTCATCGCCGTCGATCGAGCCGGAGCTCTCTCATCTTCGAGGCGGAGGAGTTTCCTGGCGGAGGAGATCTACTCGAGGTGGAGGAGATGGAAACAATGGGTTGGGAATGGCGAGATTTACATCGAGGTGGAGGAGAGCTTCGTCGCCACCCTCGCCGGGCATCGCGACGGGAAAGAGCTGAGACACGAAAGAGAAGAGGTCTCTCGTGGAGAAAAGAGACGGTCAACTATCAAAACATGTAAAAAAAAGTCAAAATTAATTCCAATTGATCTGATTGACCGGTTCGGATTAAGATTTGGCTGAGCCGCCGTTAGACCGATAGACGGTCAATGGACGGAAGGACTAAATTAAACCGGTTCATAAAAGCTTAGGGATTCAATTGACAATTTTTAAAGTTCAGGGACTTGATAAAAACTTGTCCGAAACCTCAGGGACGAAACGCATATTTAAGCCAAGTTTTTATACTCAGAAAGTTTATGCAAATAAAAAGTTTATGCCCTAAGTTTTTATCCTCTTTTCCTCCTTCTCCCGTCTCTTTCCTTCGCCCAACCCCACACCGACCCCACGCCTCTCTACCGCGTGATCCCGATTCCGGCGGCGTGCTCCGGGGATCTCGTGTTTCCGGCGTCCTTGATTCTCCCAATGTCCCCTCTACGGTAAGGTCTCGTCCTCATCTTTCGTGGTTTTCATCTCTCTCTTGATCTCTCGATCTCTTACTCCATCTCTCTCTTGACCTCTCGATCTCTTACTCCCCCCTTTTTATTCTCCGGCTAGCCTACCATTGATTCTCCCAACGTCCCCGACGACCGTGTTTGAAGACGAACGGAGCTTCCGTTTAGAAGCTCTTGAGGGGTGGCTCCGTCGCCGCTGGATTAATTGGATCATCTTCGTGATATTTCTATACAAGGTACTTGGATTTTTTTGCCCTCCTCCATCTTGATTTCGGGTTTTTTCTTGGTAATATGCATTTGGAATGAAAGCTTTCAACATGCTCCCTGCATAGAAAGAAAGCAAAGGGATGCTCTGCTTTTGTGTGTAAAGCTAGAGTAAAGAAAGCAAAGGGATGCTCTGCTTTTTCTGTGCATTAGCACATACCATTTTCCTCTTCTTCCTCTTCTATGCTTTTCTATGCTTTTCTATGTTGTTGGTCGATTTTTCTATGCTTTGTTGTTGGTCGATTTAATTTTACTCTTCTTCCTCTTCTTCTCAATACATTGCTGTCTGTCCTTCTTGATGTGGAGATTGTCTCATATTGATGGGGATTGTGTGTGCTGTTCGTATAGTGGTTTTAGCTTCATCTTAGGATTGCTGTTGGTATATTGATGTCCTCTATAAGCTTATGAGTTCTAACCTTTTCTATTTAAAGTTGCCAATCATACCGACTTTGAATTCATTATGTGAAGGAATTAGCAATATCTGTCAGTATATTCACACTAGGTAACATGGGTATAGTTTGTACCAAAAATCGAGTATTATGTTTAATGCACAAAAAATACATTAGGTTCTGTATAAGAGATCAGTTTTCGTACTAGATTCAGTGAGCGTGGAACCCGTGAAAGAGCAATTGCAAAACCTCTAGCACCACGATTATATGACGAATTGTACCATATCCTTGCATCGAAACCATTCTCATCAGAGTTTAAGAAATCATAAGCTGCAAGAAATAAATCACAGGCTTGAATCAATCACGAGAATAAAAGTTATAGCCTTCAAAGCAAAGAGAAAATTGCCTGCAAGGAACTGATTTGTCCACCCCTCCGTATTCCCCTGTATGTAACCCTTGAACAACTCATCATTTACCACCGATGAATTGCTTCGCCATAAAGTTAGAACAGGAACACATTGAACATCTGTCTCAAGAGCAGAAAGAAATGAGTGAGATAGTGTTGTGAAACCAGAAAAGAAGCCACATAGCATAGAACTTATGCACAATGGTAATTCTCCACAAATCTAACAACGATGTCAACCAAAACAGCATGAAACTTGCCTAGAGGCATAAATCTAGTTATCTACCTTCCATGCTTTCTCCAGTTCCCTTGTTCAATATGATTATGCTTCTAATATTTGCAGTCTTTTACGAACCATATGTAGGTGCGTGCGTGTGTATTCATGAAGACATGGAAATATATGCATAAATAGATCCTATGCAAGATCTTAGATTATAAAGAGAAATCCCCAAAAAGCATACTGAATGCAACCTTCTGAAGAAACAAGGGGCCTTGTACTTTGGTAAAGTCTATACCTTTCTGAATTATCGCTGTACCATTCTGGACGGAACCCTAAATTCATGATCGTATGGGCATTTAGGTTGAAGCACAGATAAGACTTTACCAGGTTCGAAAGCAGGTTCGAAAAAATCTGTAGTCGGGGGCCTTGTGTATGTTCCCTATCAGATTCTCAAAATAACCAAATTTCAATATTAGCTTTCAAAGGAATAACAAGATGAAAATAGTATGATGCAAGAAATAGGAAATGCTACAGCATCAACCATGGAAGGAAACTTACTAGGATGAAGTTAGATAAAGCATCTAGATAATCTGAGGAATTGATATGTTGGCTGCTTCTAAATAAGTTCCTCCCAAGGCCTGTCAGCAGATAAACTTTCATCAAATTAAAAACTCTTGAGTTTAAATATGATGTTTAAGTTATCAATTGCTTAAGTTGAATGTAGTCTCTTGATAATGTTTCTATAAGAGAGTAAGCTTGAAATTGATTGCAATTGTTTTTGCAGTTGTTTTTTTTGTTTTCTTGTCTTTTTTGCCCTTTAATGAGTTTAGGCCTCAGACATTTGCTTAGGGGGTTTTGAGTCAGATATCTACAGTACCAATGCATCCTGTATATTTTGCTAAAATATGTACTTTAATTTTTCGAGATAGTAGTCCTAAGAAGAAGAGCTATCAATGCTATATTATCTTCATCTGCTATCAATGATACGTTTTTGTTAGTTGAGATTATCTTTATTTTTTTCATTGTTATGACTTTTGTTTTGCTATGAAAACTATTAGGAAAAATGCTTGACAAGAATTGGATGAAAATAAAAAATCGATCAAGTTGGGAATATATAAACGGAGTTGATTCTTTTCTCCAATTTGCATTCAAATCAGTAAGGGTCGGGGATAGAATTCGGTGCCCCTGCAATAAATGTAGGAATTGTGTCTTCAATCGCCGATATGATGTTAGAGCTCACTTATTCAATAATGGAATTCTAGAGAGCTACAATACATGGGATCTTCATGGAGAAGCATTGACAAATGCATATGAACCATCTGGTTTGGATTCTACTAATGATAATGATGGGGCAAATGATGTCGCTGATGATGACTTTGTTGGAATGATTTATGATACATGTGGCATTACAAATACTTCTGAAAATCCAAATTCGGAGGCCTTGAAGTTTTATCAATTGCTCGAAGATGCCAAGGTGGAACTATATCCGGGTTGCACGCTAACTAAGTTGGCGTTTGTTGTGAAGTTACTGCACTTGAAGACTCTAAATAATTGGACCAACAAATCAATGGATTCACTGTTGCAATTTATAAAAGAGCTTGTTCCAAAAGATGATTTGATCCCTGAATCTTTTTATGATGCAAGAAAGATTGTTCGTGATTTGGGTCAGGATTATACAAAAATAGATGCAAGTAGGAATGATTGCATTCTATATTGGCGGGAGCATCAGGATGCGCAGTCATGTCCTGTGTGTGGACTTTCAAGATGGAAAGTCGAACGAGGTAGGAGTAGAATCCCACACAAGGTTTTGAG
The DNA here is from genome assembly GCA_963920575.1 of Narthecium ossifragum. Taxonomy (NCBI): domain Eukaryota; kingdom Viridiplantae; phylum Streptophyta; class Magnoliopsida; order Dioscoreales; family Nartheciaceae; genus Narthecium; species Narthecium ossifragum. Next base: position 6,645,414 of record OY986967.1, read on the forward strand.
GCACTTTCCCCTAAAGCCAAGACTACAAAAGCTATTCATGTCCAAAATTACTGCTAAGGATATGAGATGGCACAAGGAGCAACGTGTTGATGATGGTGTTTTGAGACATCCAGCTGACTCTGTTGCATGGAAATCATTTGATGAGGAACATGGTTCATTTGCTGCAGATCCACGAAGTATTCGCCTTGACCTTGCAAGTGATGGTTTCCAGCCTTATGGTCTTATGAGCACCTCACATAGTATTTGGCCTGTAGTTCTGATTCCATACAATCTACCTCCTTGGAGGTGCATGAAACATACCAACTTCATGATGACGCTTCTTATCCCGGGACCCAAGTGCCCAGAAAATGAAATTGATGTATACTTACAACCTTTGATTGAAGAGTTGAAGGAGTTGTGGGAAGTTGGGATCGACACATATGATGCACATGCACAGCAGAATTTCAAATTAAGAGCGGTTGTGATGTGGACTATTAACGATTTTCCAGCATATGCTAACTTGTCAGGTTGGTCAACCAAAGGAAAATTAGCTTGTCCGTGTTGCCATAAAGACACTTCCTCCATGTCAATTAGGAGCAAGCTATGTTATATGTCTCGTCGTCGTTTTTTGAGACTCAATCATCCATGGCGACAAAATAAAAGGTCCTTTGATGGCAAAGTAGAGAAAAGACTTGCCCCGAAAGTGTTGTCGGGAGATGATGTTCTTGATCAACTGCAGTCATTGGATGGTGTTATATTCGGCAAGGGTCAAAAAAGAAAGCGTAGTGATTCAAACTATACTTATAATTGGAGGAAGAGGAGTATCTTTTTCCAATTGCCTTATTGGAAGACTCATTTATTACTGCATAATCTTGACGTCATGCATATTGAAAGAAATGTCTCAGATAATATATTGTCAACAATCATGAATATCAAGGGGAAAACGAAAGATACAGTAAAGAGTCGTTATGATCTTGTAGACATGGGCATCAGGGAAGATCTTCATCCTTATGTTGACAGGAATAAGTTATGGTTGCCAGCTGCATGCTACGCATTGTCGCCTCTTGAGAAAACTATCTTTTGTGAGTTCTTAGCAAATCTAAAAGTCCCTGATGGTTTCTCATCTAATATCTCACGATGTGTGAATATTAATGAAAAAAAACTTATCAGTTTGATAAGATGTTTCAAACACGCATGAGTTCACTTTTTAATGCCGCCTGCTCACAATCATCACAGTGATAGGTAAATTTGCAGTTGTATATTGTGATAATAGTTGAAGTTATTTTTTATTGTAGTATTGATATTTATTTTTCCAAAGTAACATGCTTCATGATATGTTTTTGCAGGATCATCGATTGTTGCTCTTCTGCATTGGGATTGTTTTGCATTGAGATCTTAGAGCCTAATTTACCAGAACTTTTAGCTCTCTTTGACATTTATTAGGAACTATGTAGTGAATTTATTTATATTTTTTGGACTATTGTTATGAACAATTTGATTAATAAAATTTTATTTGTAATGCTCGTTTTATTTTATATTGAATGTATGTCAATCGATAAGTTCATTAGATCAAAATTGTATGCATAATATAACAGGTTTTAGTCTACGATTTGTGGCAATGAAGATTGTCAATAACCTTTAGTTGTGATAACAATTATTGTCACTAACAAATGTAATTGTGACAATAATAATGTTTTGTCACTATTTATGGTTTTTGTGACAATAAGAGTTGTCATTTTAACTATTTTCGTAACCAACATCACATTTGATTGTTACAACAATTGTTGTCACTAACAAATATCTTTTGTGACAACAATTAATATTGTCGCCGATAATATTATTAGTTACAACACGTGTTGTCACATACTAAAATTAGTGACGCGAATTAGTGTCAACAAATCTAATATATTTTGTCACTAAATCCTTACTAGTGACGAGAGAAAAATAATGTCACAGAAAGAATTAATGAGTGACAAGAATGTTGTCACTAATATTGTCACTAATTCACACCCCATCCGATTTAGAACGAGTTATAGTGACAAGTGTATATACTATAGTGACACCCACAGTTGTCACTAAAAAAATAGTTATCAGTGACAAGACACATGTGTCGTCACTAAAGTATTAGCAACGGCCACACAAGCTACAACAGTTGTCGTCACTACTGTCGTTACTAAAGTATCTTCAGTGACGAGAACCATGTTTACAGTGACACAAAGTGTTGTCACTAAACATCCTTTTTCTTGTAGTGTATTTTGTTTGTTGAATTTATTGTCCAAAACCAAAAGCATTATAAATAATATATAAAAAGCACAATATAAGTTTTCATTGACATATTAGTGAGTTACTTTTATTCCAATGCTTAGTGATCATCACCGGATGAAATGCTGGGCTCAGTCAAATACTTTCCAGATGGTACAGGGATTTTATGTGCTTCAGTGATTTACTTGTGTTCTACTATCAAGGGACAAAGAAACATGTTTTCTACTTTTAAAATCGGTCACCTTTCCAAATCCTTGGATAATGGGAGAGGTGTTGCTGGCTTCGAAGATGTCGCCGGAAAAGAGGTCAGAGTCGGCGGACAGGGTGGCGGTGGCGGAGGTGGAGGAAAGGGACGAAGATGGTCCGTTTTCAGAGGGAGGGAAAGGTAATGGAGTTTATTCATAGATTCAAATTTTTAAACAGCCAGAGATTTTTCCGCTAATATGTAATTAGCCCTTGTATCTAATGCGTAAATTCGAAAGCTTTGAGGGACAAGTATATAATTATCCCTTGTATCAAATATGCTACTAGTCTAACCTGCTACAAGTCCCAACTGTAACATAAGTAATAACTAATAAGTAATTGAAATTGACAGTAAATAACCTAATGAAACAAGGCCTGTTAACTTATCAGAATTAATTAGTTTTTTTTCTTGATTAATTGAATCCAAAGGCCAGATAGAGTTACAGAGAAAGTGGGAAATCAAAAGGCATCCCAGATTCCGGGCGTAAAGATCCAACAGCCAGCGCCGCCAATGACCGACACGATCCAGCCAGGCAAGTCATCAACATGACATACTCGGTCTTGATGTACGGATCTGAAGATGGACATCCCAAAAAAAGTTGAAAGACTACAAATCTCATGTAGAAGAGAGCGGAGCTGATATAAATGAGCCAAAATAAATTATCAGGATAAGAACATGATCATGATATCTCGACCACACCTTTAAAACATGGGATATAGGCTTGTTCATTCTTCATCAAGAAGGAAAACGTGCTGAAATGACTGATTCTAACTGAGCTGTTTGAAATTTTCCCCATTTGACCAATCTCTCAATAGTTGTGTCTACTTTTCCTTGCTTTTGGACTTGTTAAGACATTATTCTGACTTAATTGCTTGGTTTTGAATGAGTCTTTCAGTGGACTGGCCAAGTCCGACTCATTTCGATCTATTTGATTGCTCAAAATAATTGACCAATTAAGCCAAATTTGGTCACTCCGGTAAAAAAAAGGACTTCAATTTGGGCTTTTACCTTGTTCAACCGATAATAGGCCCAATTACTTAATAAAATTAATTGCTACGTATAATGAAGAAAGAAAGTATAGCATACCTTTTAATAACTAGACATCACTGAGTTGTTGAATTTTTTTGCCATATGATACCCCTAAAGTTCACTATTAGCAAAATGATACCCCTCACTTGTTTTTTTGCAACATGATACCCATCAGTCATAAAAATGACCCTCATACCCTCCAATTAATATGTCACATCATACATGGCCATCAGCCCATGAGAAGACCTGCCATCATTCGAGCATTAAATGCGTTGTTAACTACGCGTAGAAATTCGCGCGCGTAGTTAACAAACACGCATAAAAGTCTGGCAGCATATGCATATATGATTTCCACGCGTGGTTATCACTATACGCGCGTAGAAATTATGCTAACGTCGCACGAAAACAATACTCGTAGTTAACAAACGCGCATAAAAGATCAAAATACTCGTGGTTATCACTATATATGACATGGCTTGTATGATTAAAAAAAGATGGGTGGTGGTAGGGTACAGGAAGGTGGGGAGGCAACTTGGGAGGCGACTTCTTGGAGTAGTTGGAGGAGAAGAGGATGAAGAAGGTTAGAAAGAGGGAGGGGGTTGGAACTGCAGGAAAGAGGGAGGGGGTTAGAAAGAGGGAGGGCATTGAGCAGAGTCTTCTCCAATCCAAAAGAGTACCTTGAGGGTTGATGAGGTCCGACGATCAGGCAGAGCCTGAAAGCCAAACCTGAAGTTTCAATAGGAAGTTGAGTCTTAGTAATAGTCATATTAGTAGTTGCTTTGGGTCTTAGTTGATTGATTAGTAATTGCTCTGTAGTTGGTTTGAGTCCAGAAAGTTGGATTAGTAGGCAGAGGCAAGTAGCAGATTAAGAGATTGCCTTGAAGTGGTCTAGGGTTTTGCTATATAAGTTGAGTAGTCCTGTACGGCAGGGAAGAGGAACTTTTAATAAGCAAACAGAGTAGGTTTGTTCTAGCCTGCAAGTGGAGCATTGGGGTATCCTCTGCCATCAAAAGAGGAGTATTGCACTACCGGTGATCTCCTGTGTGTATAGGAGCTCATCAATTGGTATCTAGAGCCAGGTTTTCGGTGAAGATGGCGCAGAAGAATCAAATTCAGGCGCTTGAAACGGATGTCGAGACCATTAAAGAATCAATCGCGGGATTGACGGCATCATTGAAGGCTCACGAAGGAAGCTTTCAGGAATCCTTACAGCAACAAGGAAAGCTGGCTGCTGATCGACAGCGAGTTACTGATGCTCGGATGTCTGGGTTGGAGGCCGCTATACGCGACCTCACGAAGGCCCTTGCAAAGAACAATACAGGGCCGGAAGAGGAGGAGGAGAAGCAGAGGTTTCGTCAACGACAAAGGAGCCGCGGCTCAAGGCGGCGTTGGCGCACATCGTCGCCGTCGTCGGAGGACGAGCAAAAACCACGAAAAGGGTATGGAGAACCACGGATTAAATTGGAGTTTCCAAATTTTTCTGGGGATGATCCAGTGGAGTGGTTAAACAGAGTAGATCAGTTCTTTTCATTGCATGAGACACCGGATACTCAATGGCTACAAAGTCCTTCGTATCATCTCGTAGGTGAGGCCAACCAATGGTGGCAGTGGTTGAAGAGGGTTTATAACAAAGCACAGGTAGAGATCACATGGGAATCCTTTGAGAAGGATTTGATGGCTCGGTTCGGAACGACAAATTATATCAATCACGACGAGGCACTCACACAGATTCGGCAAAAAGGTTCACTCCGGGACTATCTCCAAGAATTTGAGATGTTGGCAAATAGGGTGCAAGATTGGCCCGAATCTGCTCTTGTTGGTGCCTTTCTAGGGGGTTTACAAGAAGAATTGGCAGATGAGGTTCGTTTGTTTGAGCCCGACACATTACGAGAGGCTGTAAAACGTGCAAGAATGATTGACGAGAAATTGATGAAGCAGCGACGTCGACCTCGATATGAGAATAATCGAGTGGTGACCAAACCAGTAGGGTACCCAGGGGCTGCAGCAGCCAGCCGGCCCGGCCAAGGACCGAGGATAGAGCCAGCCCAGGGCACGGGACGGCCTCAGTTGTTATCAAATAGGCCGAGTTCAAGCTTTAGAAAATTGTCATGGGAAGAGATGCAAAAGCGAAGGGAGAAGGGACTGTGCTTTAATTGTGAGGAGCGCTTTACACGAGGGCATAAGTGCCAGAAGCCGCAATCCTTTCTCATAGAAGTTGAGGGGGAAGAAGGTACTAATGATACAAATTGTGGTGGAGCAATTGAGAAGGACAGCGACCAGGAGGAACTCGAGCAGGATTTGGGTGGGTCCAATTACCCTTCCATCTCCTTACATGCACTTTCAGGTTGTATGGGGCCTCGAACTATGCGGGTATCCGCGTACATCGGCCGACACATGCTTACAACTTTAATTGATAGTGGGTCGACCCACAATTTTATTGATGGGGAGGCTGCAAGTCGTATGGGGTTAGCAGTGACTCTGACAGAGGCGTTTGCCGTGCGCGTGGCCAATGGAGAAAAGCTTTGGTGCAGGGAGAAATACTGTGATGTTGCTGTTAACATTCAAGGGTTCAAATTTCAAACAACTCTTTATTCCATAGCATTACAAGGCTTGGATCTAGTTCTTGGCGTCGAATGGTTGGGAAATTTAGGTCCAGTATTACGTGATTGGAGGATGATGAGTATGCAATTTCAGGCTGGTGGCAATAATTATACCGTGACAGCTTGCAAGTCTGGGATGGCGCAACCGGCGTCGGCTTGTGTGTTGGAACGTGAGTTACGGGCTGGGGGAGAGCTGTTTGTTTTGAGCATTAAGGAGACGGGCGAACAGAAGGACTCTGACGCGGCGGAGGAGGTGCGGGCTTTACTGGAGGAATACCGCCAAGTGCTTGCTGAGCCGGTAGGACTGCCACCTATACGGGAGTTCACACATCGGATTATTTTGAAGGAGGGTGTCCTACCAGTTAATGTGAGGCCATATAGATACGCACATTACCAGAAGAATGAGATAGAAAAGCAAGTGGCAGAGATGTTGAAGTCAGGACTCATCCGCCCGAGCACTAGCCCTTTTTCATCGCCTGTGCTATTAGTTAAAAAAAAAAGACGGGTCTTGGCTATTTTGTACAGACTACAGGGCCCTGAATGAGGTCACCGTGAAGGATCGGTTCCCCATACCCACAGTTGATGATATGTTAGATGAGCTACATGGGGCAAACTTTTTCACTAAAGTGGATTTAAGGGCAGGATATCATCAGATCCGGGTAGAGCCTAGCGACATCCACAAGACAGCATTCTGCACCCACAGCGGCCATTATGAGTATGTTGTAATGCCTTTCGGTCTCTGCAACACACCCTCAACGTTCCATGCAGCTATGAACTCCATATTCCAGCCGCACTTGCGTCGCTTTATACTGGTCTTCTTCGATGACATATTGATCTACAGCAAGTTGTGGAACGAACACCTTGATCACCTCAGGTTGGTACTACAGATACTTACCACTCATCAATTTTTTATTAAACCGTCCAAGTGCGTGTTTGGCCAAAGAAAAGTAGAATATCTTGGACATATTATATCTCAAGAAGGGGTGAGTGCGGATCCACAGAAAATTGAGGCCATGGTACGCTGGCCGGCTCCAACAACGGTAACAGGCTTGCGAGGATTTCTCGGTCTGACGGGGTACTATAGGAAGTTTGTCAAAGATTATGGTAGGATCGCGGCACCATTGACATCACTCTTGAAAAAGGGGAAGTTTGAATGGAACAAGGAAGCAGAGGTGGCCTTTGAAGCACTTAAGACAACCATGAGCACCACGCCTGTGCTGGCCCTTCCGAATTTTTCAGAGACTTTCACGGTGGAGACTGATGCATCGGGGGCAGCCATTGGGGCGGTGCTGATGCAAACTGGGCGGCCCATAGCTTTTCTCAGCAAGGCCATCGCGTCGACGAAGAGAGCTTGGTCAGCATATGCAAAGGAAATGCTTGCCGTTATTGAAGCTGTACGTGTCTGGAGACCCTATCTGTTGGGAAGAAAATTTATTATTCAAACGGATCAACGGAGCCTTAAATACTTCCTGGAACAAAGGGTGGTAACGCCGGAGCAGCAACGCTGGGTTTCGAAGCTTCTCAGGTATGAGTATGAGATTTGTTACAAGCCAGGAAGGGAGAATTTGGCAGCAGATGCTTTATCACGGCAACCAGAGGAACCTGCGGTACATATTATTTCGTATCCCGTTACATCTTTTTGGGAGGACCTGCGGATTGCTAATCAACAACATAAGTATCTGATCGATATCCGGCGGAGGAAAATTGAGAAGGCGGAGGAAGAGGTGGAAGGTGGCGTTGTTGCTAGAGGGTTGGGTGCTAGAGATGGGGCCAACACAAGCAGCAAAGTGGTCGAAGAAGACATTAATAATATTGGCCCAACAACGACAAGAGATGGTGGCATAGTGTCTGGCATGGGCATGGATAGTAGCAAGGGTGAGGTGGCTAGAGCAACAAAAGAGAGTTGTAGGCTGGGGAAGGTAGCTGGAACCATAAAAGAAGGTTTTGTCTTCCATAATGGCTTGATGTACTATAATGGCCGTGTGTTGGTGCCCCCTAGATCGGAATGGACTGCAAAGCTATTAAAAGAATTCCACGACTCTTCGACGGGCGGACACTCGGGGGTTCTGCGTACGCTCAAACGTCTATCGCAGATATTTTACTGGGAGGGCATGAAACAGGAAGTGAAGAATTATGTAGCGGCCTGTGACACATGTCAAAGAAACAAGAACGAAACTCGAAGTCCTGCTGGTCTTCTTCAACCGCTACCTGTGCCAGAGAGAGTTTGGGAAGAAATTTCTATGGACTTCGTAGAGGGTCTACCGCGAGCAGTAGGGATGGAAGTAATCATGGTGGTGGTTGACCGGTTGACGAAGTACGCGCACTTCATACCTTTGGGACATCCGTATACCGCAGGCAAAGTCGCAGCAGTCTTTGTGCAGCATATAGTTCGACTACATGGAGTGCTGAATGCTATAGTGAGTGATCGGGATCCAATCTTTATGAGTAATTTCTGGCGAGAGTTCTTCAAGATGCAGGGCACGCAGTTAAAGATGAGTTCAGCTTATCACCCTCAAACTGATGGTCAAACGGAGGTGGTAAACAGGTGTCTAGAACAATATTTGCGATGCTACGCAAGTCAACAACCAAAAGAGTGGGTTCAATTTTTACCTCGGGCTGAATATTGGTACAATACCACCTATCATGCATCAACTGGAATGATCCCTTTCCAAGCTCTGTATGGGAGAGTTCCTCCAGCTATTCCCCTGTATTCGGGCGGCCAATCTCCAGTGCAAGAAGTTGACCGAGATTTGATCAATAGAGACGAGGTGCTTCGTCAACTCAAATCTAATTTGCATCAGTTTATCAATAGAACTAAACAGCAAGCTGATGTTAGAAGGCAAGAGCTCGAGTTTGAGGTGGGCGATTGGGTTTATCTGAAGTTGCAGGCATACAGACAAAACACTGTGTTCCGAAGGGCACACTAGAAACTGGCCAGCAAATACTATGGACCCTACCAGATTGTGGCTCGAATGGGGGCAGTGGCTTACCGGTTAGCTATTCCAGATGGAGCACGAAGACATCCAGTATTCCATATTTCCTTGTTGCGGAAGAAGATTGGGGAAACGACCAATATCAAGGTTGATATACCGCCATGTGACGAGGAGGGCGTGCCTATATTAGAACCTGAAGCTATTGTGGACTATCGATGGGTGAGACGAGGCAGGGGATACGTGACAGAGGCCTTAGTTAAATGGAAGTGCTTGGCGCAGGAGGACGCGACGTGGGAAGAAGTCGATAGCCTACAGCGACAGTTTCCTACTATGAACCTTGAGGACAAGGTTCCATCTCAAGGAGGGGAGAATGAAGAGGTCCGACGATCAGGCAAAGCCAGAAAGCCAAACCTGAAGTTTCAATAGGAAGTTGAGTCTTAGTAATAGTCATATTAGTAGTTGCTTTGGGTCTTAGTTGATTGATTAGTAATTGCTCTGTAGTTGGTTTGAGTCCAGAAAGTTAGATTAGTAGGCAGAGGCAAGTAGCAGATTAAGAGATTGCCTTGAAGTGGTCTAGGGTTGTGCTATATAAGTTGAGTAGTCCTGAACGACAGGGAAGGGGAACTTTTAATAAGAAAATAGTGTAGGTTTGTTCCAGCCTGCAAGTGGAGCATTGGGGTATCCTCTACCATCAAAAGAGGAGTATTGCACTACCGGTGATCTCCTGTGTGTATAGGAGTTCATCAAGGGTCAAGGTGAACTGCAGGTTCAAAGCCCACATTGAGCAGAGTCTTCTCCAATCCAACGGATGGATGAGGATGTGGATGTGGATGAGAGGGGGAATCGTGACAAACTAACTAGTAAACCACCCACCCTGACCGACCCTGCTGCCGCTTCAAAGCCCAGCCGCCAAACCCCCACCCCGGACTCCTCGAGCTCCAGATATATGGATGCTTCCTTCCTTGAGATCCAAAGCAACACAAGATCAACCCAAAGCCCCACCCAATTCTGCTAGGACTAAATCAAAAGCATATCTATATCTATATATATATATATATATATAGTGACGAATCCAGCTCCAACAAAGACTCTCTCGTATTAAAGACACAAGATAGAACAGGAGGAGGAGGGTTTTCCGTTTTCCACGAGTATTTTGATCATACAGGCCATGCCATATATAGTGATAACCACGAGTATTTTGATCTTTTATGCGTGTTTGTTAACTACAAGTATTCTTTTCGTGCGACTTTAGCATAATTTCTATGCACGTATAGTGATAACCACGCGTGGAAATCATATGCATATGATGCTAGACTTTTATGCGTATTTGTTAACTACGGGCGCGAATTTCTACGCGTAGTTAACAACGCATTTAATGCTCGAATGATGGCAGGTCTTCTCATGGGCTGATGGGCATGTATGATGTGACATATTAATTGGAGGGTATGAAGGTCATTTTTATTTCTGATGGGTATCATGCTGCAAAAAAACAAGTGAGGGGTATCATATTGCTAATAGTGAACTTTAGGGGTATCATATGGCAAAAAATTCCTGAGTTGTTTATTTAGATGTCCAACTCTGAGTTTAATTTACCTCATACCATCATCACTCTCATACCATCAAACCAAATCGCCAAGATTAGTTTGAATCTTAACTGTCCAGATCTTTTGAATTCATCCGAAGGCTTTCTACATTGTTATGTGCTGTAAAGATAATGACTATTGGATAAGATTTAAACTGATCTACAACATTGGTACGGCATTAGGGAGATGATAGTATGAGATCAACTGAACTCGCAACTCGATCTCGTCCATCTCAAAAGAGCCAAAAAAAAATGGGTATCACTGTCGTGGCATACTGAGTTAAAAAAAATGACTTATGACAAAAGGAACAACTCAAAATGCCAAAACAAATCCCACTTTAAATCAAATGATGAACTCTTTGAAAGAGAATGTCATGCCTTTAAACAGAAAACTCATCTAGACCGAGATGTGAGCAAACCTAAACTACTATCTAACATTGGATGCATAATTTATAATTTTCACATCTAATTTGAACAATTTAATCACAAGCCAGAATATAAAGAATAAACTATAGAGTAGAATCCTTACCTTAATCACGCGAATCTTCTCTAATCTAACCAAGGGTGGCCTAGGTTGGTCTTCCCTGACATCGTCGCTGCCTCTAAGCCACTGGATCACCACCCAAGCTCTCTCTCTCTCTCTCGGACCGAACCAAGGAAGAAAACGGGGGCAGAGGAGAAATAAAGGGAAAGAGAGGAAATGGTTGTTTAAATACAATTCCGGAAGTTTAAGTGTTGGCGGTTGATGTGAAGGTCGACCACGAGATGGTACGGATGTTGTGATCTGGCTAGCTGTCGCGCCACGACCCGCGAAAGCCCAACCGGGCCGGGCGACGCAAACCGGAACCTACAAAACGCGGAAAACAAAGCTGGCGAGGGTTCCCTCTAACCTACGGACTCCTCGAGCTCCAGATATATGGATGCTTCCTTCCTTGAGATCCAAAGCAACACAAGATCAACCCAAAGCCCCACCCAATTCTGCTGGGACTAAATCAAAAGCATATCTATATCTATATATATATATATATATATATAGTGACGAATCCAGCTCCAACAAAGACTCTCTCGTATTAAAGACACAAGATAGAACAGGAGGAGGAGGGTTTTCCGTTTTCCACGAGTATTTTGATCATACAGGCCATGCCATATATAGTGATAACCACGAGTATTTTGATCTTTTATGCGCGTTTGTTAACTACGAGTATTATTTTCGTGCGACGTTAGCATAATTTCTACGCACGTATAGTGATAACCACACGTGGAAATCATATGCATATGATGCGAGACTTTTATGCGTATTTGTTAACTACGCGTGCGAATTTCTACGCGTAGTTAACTGCGCATTTAATGCTCGAATGATGGCAGGTCTTCTCATGGGCTGATGGGCATGTATGATATGACATATTAATTGGAGGGTATGAAGGTCATTTTTATTTCTGATGGGTATCATGCTGCAAAAAAACAAGTGAGGGGTATCATATTGCTAATAGTGAACTTTAGGGGTATCATATGGCAAAAAATTCCTGAGTTGTTTATTTAGATGTCCAACTCTGAGTTTAATTTACCTCATACCATCATCTCTCTCATACCATCAAACCAAATCGCCAAGATTAGTTTGAATCTTAACTGTCCAGATCTTTTGAATTCATCCGAAGGCTTTCTACATTGTTATGTGCTGTAAAGATAATGACTATTGGATAAGATTTAAACTGATCTACAACATTGGTACGGCATTAGGGAGATGATAGTATGAGATCAACTGAACTCGCAACTCGATCTCGTCCATCTCAAAAGAGCCAAAAAAAAATGGGTATCACTGTCGTGGCATACTGAGTTAAAAAAAATGACTTATGACAAAAGGTAACAACTCAAAATGCCAAAACAAATCCCACTTTAAATCAAATGGTGAACTCTTTGAAAGAGAATGTCATGCCTTTAAACAGAAAACTCATCCAGACCGAGATGTGAGCAAACCTAAACTACTATCTAACATTGGATGCAAAATTTATAATTTTCACAGCTAATTTGAACAATTTAATCACAAGCCAGAATATAAAGAATAAACTATAGAGTAGAATCCTTACCTTAATCACGCGAATCTTCTCTAATCCAACCTAGGGTGGCCTAGGTTGGTATTCCCTGACATCGTCGCTGCCTCTAAGCCACTGGATCACCACCCAAGCTCTCTCTCTCTCTCTCGGACCGAACCAAGGAAGAAAACGGGGGCAGAGGAGAAATAAAGGGAAAGAGAGGAAATGGTTGTTTAAATACAATTCCGGAAGTTTAAGTGTTGGCGGTTGATGTGAAGGTCGACCACGAGATGGTACGGATGTTGTGATCTGGCTAGCTGTCGCGCCCCGACCCGCGAAAGCCCAACCGGGCCGGGCGACACGAACCGGAACCTACAAAATGCGGAAAACAAAGCTGGCGAGGGTTCCCTCTAACCTATTGGTCTCCCTAACATCACCAAAACACCCTCAATTAAAACAACAATAATTAGTATAACCTCGAACCACATATTTAAAACTCAAAGTGTTAAATATACATATCCTCGGAGAGGGAAAGATTCAAATACAACATTACTCCCGTAGGATACTAACTAGCAAAAGGTATAAAAGCAGTAAAGATCGCCACCTCTCAAAGACCACCAGGCGCCGCCGGACCGCCGACCAACTGCCCGGTAGGGGCCACAGAAGAGGAACTGACGCCTGCACCTGCAAAACGCAGCCCGGGTAGGTGTGAGCACTAAGCTCAGTAGGGATCTACACTACGCCATATAGAAGGAAGAGGGAAACGCAACAGTGTCGCGCTCAAGTAGGATCTGGGTGTATACAGGGGTCCCATAACCCCACCACGTGTCCCTGAGGCCCAGGGGCAACACTCAGTAGCAGGAAATAACACTGCTGGCCCACAAGTAAGTACCGACACTGCAGGTGGGAAACTGCACCGCTAAGTAGTCAACCTCTCTCTACTCAAGGGTCAACACAGTGGAACACGGGCTACACCTCAGCATCCGACTCAAGGCTGATACGACCTCTACAATCATCAAGCAATAAGTGCACCAGTCATCTAAGCCTATCATCAAATCCGACTGGACACCACAATTCAAACCGGGTCCAAACTACCCAACCCCGGTCCTAGGGCTAAGTCCGAGCTTCCAGCCTCGGGACGGCGACCCAAAGATCACCCACGCCCTAACCAATGCAACTAATGCACAAATCAACAATACATGCTATGACCTACACAGGTAAGAAGATAGGCATGCAACAGTATGGCAAACATCATATAAGTCAACTGGATCGCTGCAGCGATACTACCAACCGCTGCCAGCCGATCCGCAGCGAGTCCCGGCATTACGACGGTACCACGACCGTCAACCACAGACTCCTGCAACGGGAAGCAACCCCGAAAACCGCTGATGAACAGTAGAAATATAATATTACAATTCGACATATAATATTATATTTAAAACACCAAAAGTTCTCTACTAGAAGCTATTTGATCTAGTCGATCCGACATCCAAACGACGTCGGATTCAATATCCAACCATGCCACCAGTAGAGCTACATGGATGGATCAACATATTCAAAATTCAGAATCATCCAACGGTTGGATTAACGGAAAAACGCTAATAAAAACCACTAATCAAAACTAACTTTCTAATTAATTGCTGCAACGTAGCCCTCCAGTAAACAATTCATAGGAAATCGTAGAAAAATCGGAAAAATACGAAACAAGATGGAATGGAAATCTAACGAAGAGATCTACAACTCTAATGTTTATCTCAACCCAAGATCACGTACATACCGGCCGAAAAACACGCCGCAAGCAGGCTGTTCTTCAAGAACAGCAGAAAAACAGAGAAACCTAGCTTAATCATGTATAAAACCTACTTAAATCTCAACCAAATATCATGAAACTTATATCAGTAATTCTAATAGGCATAAGAAATCCAACAAAACAAGGATCAACAAGATCCAACGGCTAGATTACGTGAAACCCACTAAATAACATCAGTAGGTAGAAGAACCTACCCAGCAGCGCATTCCTCGGTTGATCCTTCGCAAACCAGTCACCAACACGACTCCAAACCACCTCAGCAACCTTCCTCTCGCTGCCATGAATCCAACAAGCTTTGGAACGCCAAAATCGGTGGCCGGAGGAGGGAGAACGGAAGAAAAGAAGCTCGCCGTCGGAAGAAGAGAAGAAACAGAGCACCGCGGGAAAGAAGAGAAGGAAGGAAGAAGAAGAGAAGAGAAGAGAAGAGAAGAAGGGGAAGGAAAGCTCGGGGGAAAGCCGGGAAAGCCGGAGGAAAGGGGAAGGAGGGGAGGGAAAGTCCTCCCCTTCTGACAAGGGAGAGCGACGACCGGCTGCCGTCATCGTGGAAGAGAAAAAAAGCCACCGACTGATTGCTCACGAGTCCTATCGATCGCTCCAAGGAGCGATCGATCGCTTGATGTCGCTCAAATGCGTCACGCACAGCGGTCGCGGTGCAGTACAGCATAAGAGAGGTTGAATCCCACAGAGAGACAAGCAGGAAAGATCCAGAAACACAGATAACAATGAGTTGAAAACAATCAAGAGCGATGAAAGTTAAGAAAATAGATCGGAGATGTAATGGTAAAATAAAGTTAATGAAAGAAATCAGGATTTGAATGAGGCTAGGCTTTAGGAATCACTTCACTCGGATTTAGGTTCTTCTCTTCTCAATGGTTCATATGATACACAGTTAAGGGATTCACATCCCAATCGCCTTAACCGAAAGATATAGAATTATGAATCTGATAAAATATAAATGTCTCTTTCTATGATTGATTCCTCCTTTTTATAGTTCTAACTTCATCCAACCAAACCTAAGAATACACGATACCGGCTGTCACTACAGGCAACGCGCAGCAAAAGTTCATCGGGACAAAGCCCTAACTCTAACCGGATCCCTAAGAATACACAATACCAACTCTCACAATCGGCAATGCATAGCAAAGATCTCTCGGTATAGAGCCCCAACCTTATCTAACCAGATCCCTAAGAATATACAATACCAGCTGTCACTACGGGCAATGCATAGCAAAGGTCTCACGAGACTCGGTAGGAGAATCAAAGGAGATAACTATGGGATCACAATATCATAAAAGAAGCATGACTGGATTTATAATAATGTTTAACCACAAAGCAATCTGTGAAGATCCAATACATAAGAAGAGTTTAACAATAAAGATTAAAAACTATGAACCATTGTTGGAGAAGAAGCCCTAATCCTCGCTAGATCATCCGTCCGCCATGCCCGTGGATTACTCGGCCATAGATGGAGATGTCTCCATCTTTTTCCTCTTGAAAAACTCCTGAAAAGAGCCTCCAAAAACGTCCAAGAAGTCCCCCTTGATTAGCCCTAAGTTTCCTATTTATAGGGTCCAAGAATTAGTAAACTCGGATTAATCAAAACCGTTGATTTTCGTCACTGGGCAAGTCCGATCGATCCTTCTCGGGATGTTGGATCGATCGGTCTCTTGAGATCTCCAATCTTCTAGCTTCGCCCGTGTCCGATCGATCGGACTAAGGGAGTCGGATCGATCGATTTCGTAAAAATCCTTCGTCTCTGGCTCTTCCCGAGTTCGATCGATGGACGGATCGATCGAACTCTGCTCCTCTAAAAAGCATACGTTCTGTCACCCTTTAATTCCCAAGTCCGATCGATCGAATTATGAGTGTTGGATCGATCGGATGCATAAAAATCCACATTCTCTGGGTATTTTTGAGTCCGATAGATCCAACTCTAGGAGTCGGATCGATCGGGCTCAGTAGGAGTGATGGTTCGATCGATCGAACCATATTCAGCCAAAAACTACATGTTCTGTCACGGTTTTGCCAGGTCCGATCGATCGGACCTTCGCTCGGACTTCCAGCTTATTTTCCTTTCTACCATTCAGACTGCGCATTGATACTGAAATTGCCGTAACTTCTTCTAGGAAACTCGGAATCACGAACCGTAAAATTCCCCAGAATCTAGACTTCAAGAGCTTTCCAACCATATATGGCACATCATCTGATTCTTCATGAGCAGGTACAGATTAATTGTTGAAGTTGATCCATATACTCTTTTCAGCTTCTTTTAGCTCCAATTTCCTGCATTTTCCAAACAACCATGTGAAGAAACATATAGATATAAAAATAGTAATAAAGATGCTGATTAAGGATAATAATCTAACAATTGAGATGGTTTTAAGTTTGTTCAGAGTGCACTTTCATGCACTCATCACACCCCCCAACCAGCTTATTGCTAGTCTCTAGCAATTCAAAGCGCATAGAATATAATTAAGCACACTAACGGTTCAAGGATGTAGACATGCATGATAAAAATTCTACCTTATCAAGTCAATAGTGTTTCATACAGTACAGAGCATGAAAACTTCTTATACTCATACACATACTACCAACATATGAAATCAACTTCTACACATCAAAACATGCTAATCACCATCCAGAAGAACACATGTGACGTGGCAAATAAATTTTACGTGCAGAAGCAACTTTTACCCACCATTAGTCCAAACACACTACTATCATCATGACCAATCATCCAACCCTCGCACTTTAAGTACAGCATGCTCTTTCTCTATTTTTTTCTTTTCAACTATCAGACATTTTGCCTTTTTACGCGAGCACTCTCCGCTTCTTGAGGCGCAGAGACCCGGTTACTTAGCAAAACACTTAGTAGTTTTTTTTTTTTTTTTTTTTCGCTATAAGTGGTTCTACCTTTTTACGCGAGCTCCCCGCTTCCTGAGGCAAGAACACCCGGTTACTCAGTAGATCACTTAATAGTTGTTTAGGCACAGCTTTATCAAGCTCCAGAACTTTTTCTGTTTTTTTTTTTTTTCTCTGCATGCAATACTCAACACTAGCTAATGTTGAAATCATGGTCTCGATGGACAATAGCATGCTCATTCCTCTAGTGAGTATAATTACCACTGCACATAAAGTGTTCGTGTGTGGATCACATGATGTTATACGTTCAGGTTATCACGTATGCAATCAATGTATTGGTCAATCCATATGAAAGCAACATGCATAATAAGCATAAAAATTTCAGCTCAAGTACAATTTCTAATAACATAATCAATTCAACACTACTAAACTCAATAAGGTAGCATGCATAAGGTCATGCATGCCTACACCCCCCAACCTAAAATTCACATTGTCCTCAATGTGTGCTAATCATGTAAATAAGCAGAAGGGTGTTGGCTGAATTTTCATATATGACAGAAATAAAAATAGGAAATCGAAATAGGAGCGAGGCCACCTCATAGAATAAGTGAATATCTCCTCAAGGCTCCTCATGGTGGCCGAATTTCTCATCTCCAGAATAGTGGTCGAATTCCTCAAGCAAGGCAAACGGTGGTCCAACATCCTAAGAAATAAGAGAGCAAACAAAAACAAATGAAAACAAAAGCAAGCAAACTAAAACAAACTATCCTAATCAAAAAGGGAAAAAAATATATAGGAGAAAGATCATCCCTCGTAGACAGGGTCTACGAGAGAAACGGTGTGCTCCTCAGGGTCCGCTTTCTCTGGAATCTGTTTCAAACGCTGTCCATTAACCGTAAATAATCTCTCATCCTTTGGGTCTTCAACTTTCACAGCCCCATTATCAAATATTCTGCTAATGGTGAAGGGGCCTGTCCAGCGTGATCTCAGCTTCCCAGGATGAAGATGCAGTCGTGCGTCATACAGATAAGCTTGCTGTCCTACATGAAACGTCTTCCGCAAGATCTTCTTGTCATGGTAGGCCTTTGTCTTTGCCTTGAAGATCCTAGAACTCTCATAAGCATCATTCTGAGTTCCTCCAACTCAGACAGCTGGAGTTTTCGTTCCTGACCTGCAGCATCCAAAGTAAGATTTAGTGACTTAATAGCCCAATATGCCTTATGTTCTAATTCAACTGGAAGATGACATGGTTTTCCATAAACAAGGCGAAACGGCGACATCCCCAGGGTAGTCTTGTAGGCAGTGCGATATGCCCACAACGCGTCTGATAGCCTCAAGGACCAGTCCTTTCGGTTGGGGCTCACTGTCTTCTCCAGGATTTGCTTTATCTCTCTATTGGCTAATTCAGCTTGGCCATTCGTCTGTGGATGATAAGCAGTGGAAATCTTATGTGTCACTCCATACCTGCGCATCAAAGCCTCAAAAGAGCGGTTACAAAAATGGCATCCTTGGTCACTAATAATGACCCTAGGAGTACCAAATCTAGACAAAACATGCTCTTTAAGAAACTTGATGACAGTGGAATGATCATTATTCCTACATGCAATAGCCTCCACCCACTTAGACACGTATTCCACAGCCAACAATATATATAAATAGCCAAAAGAAGAAGGGAAGGGTCCCATAAAGTCTATACCCCAACAATCAAAAATCTCGACAGCTTGAATTGGGTTCAAAGGCATCATATGTCTCCTAGATAAAGCTCCTAGTGTTAGGCATCTATCACAGGATTTGCAGAAAATATTAACGTCACGAAACATAGTAGGCCAGTAAAAACCACATTGAAGAATTTTAGCAGCAGTCTTTTTCATCGAAAAATGGCCTCCACATGCATGAGTGTGACAGAATGTAATGATGCTTTCGATTTCATAATCAGGGACACACCTGCGCATAATCTGGTCAGGACAATACTTAAACAGACAAGGATCATCCCAATAAAATTTCTTTACCTCAACAAAGAATCTACGCTTATCCTGCGCACTCCAAAATGAAGGGATCTCACCTGTCGCTAAGTAGTTAACAATGTGCGCATACCAGGGCAGTCTTGCAACTGAAAAGAGTTGCTCCTCAGGGAAATCATCCATGATTGGTGACTCATCTTCCGCTACTTCCACCATCAGCCTTGATAGGTGATCAGCAACAACGTTCTCCACGCCCTTTTTATCTTTGATGGAGATATCAAATTCCTGTAAGATTAATATCCAACGAATTAGGCGCGCTTTAGCATCCTTCTTGGTAAGAAGGTACTTAAGTGCGGCATGATCAGTGAAAATAGTAATGGGAGAACCAATCAAATAAGCACGAAACTTGTCTAATGCAAAGACTATAGCCAATAGTTCTTTCTCAGTGGTAGAATAATTCATCTGTGCATTATTCAAGGTTCGGCTAGCATAATGAATAACATGAGGTTTACCATCTTTTCGCTGTCCTAAAACAGCTTCCACAGCAAAATCGCTTGCATCACACATCAATTCAAAAGGAAGGCTCCAATCGGGTGGTTGCACAATAGGTGCGGAAGTCAATTTATCAATCAAGGCTTGAAAAGCCTTCTGACAATCAATAGTCCACTCAAAAGGGGTATCCTTTATTAACAGATTACATAAAGGACGAGCAATGGCAGAAAAATTTTGAATGAATCTCCTGTAAAAACCAGCATGCCCTAGAAAGGATCTAACATCTTTAACGGTCTTTGGCACATGAAGATTTGAGATGAGATCGATTTTTGATCGATCTACCTCAATGCCTTTGGAAGAGACAATTTGGCCCAACACAATGCCTGAGGGCACCATGAAGTGACACTTTTCTCAATTAAGCACAAGGTTCTTCTCCTCACACCTGCTCAAGACTCTCTTTAAATTTTGCAAGTATGCATCAAAAGTATTACCAAATACAGTCAAGTCATCCATATATACCTCCATACATTCCTCGATCATATCAGCAAACATACTCATCATGCAACGTTGAAAAGTAGCAGGAGCATTACACAATCCAAATGGCATTCTACGGAAAGCATAAGTACCAAAAGGACATGTAAAAGTAGTTTTTTCCTGATCCTCTAAAGCAATCTCAATCTGATAATATCCAGAATAACCGTCGAGAAAACAATAAAAAGGATGTCCAGCTACTCTCTCTAAAATCTGATTTAGAAAAGGCAGTGGAAAATGATCCTTACGGGTAGCAGCATTCAATTTTCTATAATCTATGCACATACGCCATCCTGTCACTAATTTAGTGGGGACAAAGTCTCCACTTTCATTTTTAACAACAGTGACACCAGATTTTTTTGGCACAACCTGTGTAGGACTTACCCATTTGCTATCAGCAATAGGATAGATAATCCCTGCATCTAATAATTTCAACACTTCAGTTTTGACTACCTCTTTCATTGTAGGGTTCAACCTACGCTGAGGATCCCTGCGAGGTACAGCCCCTTGTTCGAGATTAATCATATGGGAACATATCAAGGGACTAATACCTTTCAGATCTGCTATACTCCATCCAATAGCTGATTTATGCTCATTCAAAATGCTAAGTAATTGCTCACCTTGCTCTGCAGTTAATGCTGAAGAAATAATCACTGGGTATGTATCACCTGGACCAAGATAGGCGTGCTTTAAACCTTGAGGTAGCGGCTTCAGGTCCAGTTTGGGCGGCCCTATTGATGATGGTGTTGGTGGCTGTCCTCTTTCTGGCAGTTCTTCAAACTTTGGAGTCCATGGACCTGCAAAAGAACAATGTTCCAAATTTTTACACATACCATCAACATCCACATTTTCATCCAAATCTAATTCAAGAGAATTAATTTCAGATGTAGCAAACTCATGTTCAGTGAGCAGATCAATCTGGTAAGTCTGCTGGCATTCATCATCCTCATCAGGCTGCTTAGCAACATTAAAAACATTGATTTCTAAAGTCATATTCCCAAAAGTTAACTTCATTAAGCCATTCCTGCAATTAATTATAGCATTAGCAGTAGCAAGAAACGGTCTACCTAAGATAATGGGAATCCTAGAATCAGCAGTTACTATAGCCTGAGTATCCAAGACTAAGAAATCAACAGGATAATAAAATTTATCTATTTGAACAAGCACATCCTCAACTACTCCTCGTGGAGTTTTCGTGGATCTATCTGCCAGTTGCAAAATCACAGATGTCGACTTAATCTGTCCCAAACCAAGTTGCAAGTAAACAGAATATGGCATCAAATTAACACTCGCACCAAGATCTAATAAAGCTTGCCCTACTTCATGCTCTCCAATGAAACAAGATACAGTAGGACAGCCAGGATCCTTATATTTAGGAGGAATCCTGTGCTGAAGCAATGCACTAACCTGCTCTGTTAAAAATGCAGTTTTCTTTACATGATGTCGTCTCTTCATAGTGCATAAATCTTTAATCACTTTAGCATATGTAGGAATTTGCTTAATAACATGCAAAAGAGGAAGGTTTACCTTAACCTGCCGAAGATGCTCCAAAATCTCGCTGTTGGGCTCCATAGTAAATTTAGTGGATTTCAATGCCTGAGGGAAAGGGACACGTACCTGAAAGTCACCTGGTGTAGGGCCATCTGAATGATCGGTCTCTACATGGTCCTCCTCAATTCGGTCCTCTTCTTCAATAGCAATAGGAGATTCGGTGGCCTCTTGGGAAGGGCTTTTTGTTGTCTTCCCGCTTCTTGTAGTTATGGCATTCATCTCCTTTACACTATTTTGCTCAACACTAGATACCTGCGTTTGTTGAGGTTGAGCTGGGAACTTCCCTCGTTCATGCACGCTCAAAGAGTTGATCAACTTTGTGATCTGGCTCTTGATCTCTTGAATATCCTCCTTCCTTTCCTTAGATTCCTGCACAATCATAGATTTCAGTTCCTGTAAATTATCATTAAATGTAGGCCTAGGAAAACCAGATGTATTATAAGGAGGGTTAGAAAAAAGCTTATTAGGTGTCGGTTGATGATGCTCGTTGCTCCGTGGAGTGTTCGACTTCCAGCTGAAGTTCGGATGCTCTCGCCATCCTGAATTATACGTCTCTGAATAGGGAGTGTATGGCCTCCTGAATCCGCCTACAGCGTTGCAATGCTCGTCGTACCCACCTCTCATCTCAGCATAGGTGGGGCAATCTTCAGTCTGGTGATCCGCGCCTTGACAGATCGCACATGGCCCAGCCGGCCTTGTAGGTTCATTGTATGGAGAGGTTCGGGCTGCCATCATATCTTTGGTCTTTAATAGCTCCAGCTCCCTTGTTAGACTCTCCACTTTTGCCTTGAGTGCATCCTCCTCCCGCAGCTGATAAATTCCTCCACCTTGTTGCTGTGGTGGTGGTCTGGCCCTGTTTGTACTTTCTGTTGCATTCGGTCCAGTCCATGTATGAGCTTTCTCAGCAAGCTCAGTCAAGTATTCAATTGCTGCATCAGGATCTTTTTGCAAAAATTCACCATTGCACATCATCTCAACAAATTGGCGTTCTCTAACAGTTAAACCATCATAGAAATAACTAACAAGACGCCAACTTTCATATCCATGATGGGGACATAAATTCAACATGTCTTTAAATCGTTCCCACGCCTGATACAGAGTTTCACTATCCTTCTGTGTGAAGGTCGCAATATGTCTCTTAAGTGCGTTGGTTTTGTGTTGTGGGAAATATTTGGTGAGAAATATCGGTGTCATTTCAGCCCAAGATCTTATAGATTGTGGCCTCAAGGAATATAATCAACTCTTTGCTCTATCCTTCAGTGAGAAGGGAAAGAACTTAAGTCGGATCATATCTAGTGCACCTGGTTGGCCATGGAAGGTCGCTACTACTTCCTCAAACTCCCTAATATGCACATATGGATTTTCATTCTCCAACCCATGAAAGGTAGGAAGCAACTGAATCATGCCAGGTTTAAATTCAACATGTGCTGCATTAGGTGGAAACATGATGCATGAAGGTGTAGCAGTGCGTGTTGGATGCAAATATTCTTGCAAACTCCTAGGAGCTTGTTGTTCCTCATGCTCAGCCATAATGAAAGTATGATGTGAAGTTTGTGACTGTGCGTCAAAGAGATCAGCAATATATGTCTCACTATCAGAAGTTTCAGAATCACCCTCGGGGCGTCTAGCAAATCTGCCTAGTTCGTCTCTATACTGAGGCATACACCAGCAAACACACGATCCAAAAGATGCAAACCAACTAGAAAAAATCAAAACCAAAATAAAGAAATAAAGAAATAAAGACTAAAGAAAATGAACGAAGTTACCGCTTTCGGTGTCTACAATCACTGTAATCTAATTCTGGCGCTTTTCTGAACCGTCTCCCCGGCGACGGCGCCAATTTTTTGATGTCGCTCAAATGTGTCACGCACAGCGGTCGCGGTGCAGTACAGCATAAGAGAGGTCGAATCCAACAGAGAGACAAGCAGGAAAGATCCAGAAACACAGATAACAATGAGTTGAAAACAATCAAGAGCGATGAAAGTTAAGAAAATAGATCGGAGATGTAATGGTAAAATAAAGTTAACGAAAGAAATCAGGATTTGAATGAGGCTAGGCTTTAGGAATCACTTCACTCGGATTTAGGTTCTTCTCTTCTCAATGGTTCATATGATACACAGTTAAGGGATTCACATCCCAATCGCCTTAACCGGAAGATATAGAATTATGAATCTGATAAAATATAAATGTCTCTTTCTATGATTGATTCCTCCTTTTTATAGTTCTAACTTCATCCAACCAAACCTAAGAATACACGATACCGGCTGTCACTACAGGCAACGCACAGCAAAAGTTCATCGGGACAAAGCCCTAACTCTAACCGGATCCCTAAGAATACACAATACCAACTCTCACAATCGGCAATGCATAGCAAAGATCTCTCGGTATAGAGCCCCAACCTTATCTAACCAGATCCCTAAGAATATACAATACCAGCTGTCACTACGGGCAATGCATAGCAAAGGTCTCACGAGACTCGGTAGGAGAATCAAAGGAGATAACTATGGGATCACAATATCATAAAAGAAGCATGACTGGATTTATAATAATGTTTAACCACAAAGCAATCTGTGAAGATCCAATACATAAGAAGAGTTTAACAATAAAGATTAAAAACTATGAACCATTGTTGGAGAAGAAGCCCTAATCCTCGCTAGATCATCCGTCCGCCATGCCTGCGGATTACTCGGCCATAGATGGAGATGTCTCCATCTTTTTCCTCTTGAAAAACTCCTGAAAAGAGCCTCCAAAAACGTCCAAGAAGTCCCCCTTGATTAGCCCTAAGTTTCCTATTTATAGGGTCCAAGAATTAGTAAACTCGGATTAATCAAAACCGTAGATTTTCGTCACTGGGCAAGTCCGATCGATCCTTCTCGGGATGTTGGATCGATCGGTCTCTTGAGATCTCCAATCTTCTAGCTTCGCCCGTGTCCGATCGATCGGACTAAGGGAGTCGGATCGATCAATTTCGTAAAAATCCTTCGTCTCTGGCTCTTCCCGAGTTCGATCGATGGACGGATCGATCGAACTCTGCTCCTCTAAAAAGCATACGTTCTGTCACCCTTTAATTCCCAAGTCCGATCGATCGAATTATGAGTGTTGGATCGATCGGATACATAAAAATCCACATTCTCTGGGTATTTTTGAGTCCGATAGATCCAACTCTAGGAGTCGGATCGATCGGGCTCAGTAGGAGTGATGGTTCGATCGATCGAACCATATTCAGCCAAAAACTACATGTTCTGTCACGGTTTTGCCAGGTCCGATCGATCGGACCTTCGCTCGGACTTCCAGCTTATTTTCCTTTCTGCCATTCAGACTGCGCATTGATACTGAAATTCCCGTAACTTCTTCTAGGAAACTCGGAATCACGAACCGTAAAATTCCCCAGAATCTAGACTTCAAGAGCTTTCCAACGATATATGGAACATCATCTGATTCTTCATGAGAAGGTACAGATTAATTGTTGAATTTGATCCATATACTCTTTTCAGCTTCTTTTAGCTCCAATTTCCTGCATTTTCCAAACAACCATGTGAAGCAACATATAGATATAAAAATAGTAATAAAGATGCTGATTAAGGATAATAATCTAGCAATTGAGATGGTTTTAAGGTTGTTCAGAGTGCACTTTCATGCACTCATCATACCCCCCAACCAGCTTATTGCTAGTCTCTAGCAATTCAAAGCGCATAGAATATAATTAAGCACACTAACGGTTCAAGGATGTTGACATGCATGATAAAAATTCTACCTTATCAAGTCAATAGTGTTTCATACAAGCCCAAGCTCAGATCTTCCGATCTCGGGTTCACCTAGCCATTCTAAACAAGCACTAACACAAACAAAGCCAGTGTGTGCACACGCGGGTGTGAAACAAACCAACAAGGCGCAATTTACCAAATTGCCCTTGCGGTCTACAACGAGCCACAGGGGTAGAGGGACGGTCCTCACACTAGCGGTCAATCCATGCGTCGACCCTGGGAAGCCTTTTTGGTTTCTGACACGTACAATCGATGTGACGGTCAATACGACGGACAATGATCGGATCGAGCGTCATAACCAGGTTGGGTTAATTAAGTTGTTATTAGATAGTTTGGCTAACAATGGCGACTTCTAATCTCGCTCCTATGTTCTTACACCGCACAAAAATCATTCACGGGGCCGTGTGTGCACAAACGCATGTGAAACTTGCAATGATCGAAGCGATAGTTTAATAAGGCCAATTGAGGCAAACCAATCACGCCAACCCCTTGACCTAACACGGTCAGACTAGGTTGGCGGTACAGGTCCTTACGGGGACATTATCCATTGAGAATATAAAATCATAAAAAAAAAATTGCATGACACTTCCCACTGTCGGAATTTTTTGCCATATGATACCCCTAAAGTTCATTATTAGCAAAATGATACCCCTCACTTGTTTTTTTGCAACATGATACCCATCAGTCATAAAAATGACCTTCATACCCTCCAATTAATATGTCACATCATACATGCCCATCAGCCCATGAGAAGACCTGCCATCATTCGAGCATTAAATGCGTTGTTAACTACGTGTAGAAATTCACGCGCGTAGTTAACAAACACGCATAAAAGTCTGGCAGCATATGCATATATGATTTCCACGCGTGGTTATCACTATACGCGCGTAAAAATTATACTAACGTCGCACGAAAACAATACTCGTAGTTAACAAATGCGCATAAAAAATCAAAATACTCGTGGTTATCACTATATATGGCATGTATATATGAAAATATATCTGAGGAAAAGGTCACAAGACTAAAAGAGCTTACCCTTGCGACCAAATTAAACGTCCAGTTCTACCTATTCTATTCAAATAAACTTCACAATCAGGATCTAGTGGCGAGTGATGCTTTGTAGGAAGATGGTAGTTGATAGCCAGGTTAGAAAAAGATATGTCTTCAAACAAAAACCATCCAGAATAGAAGAAGAAAAACGTCCTTATAAATGAGCAAATTCGGTACCTGAGATCGATCAAAACCACTGGCAAGGAGATCGATCGGTTGTTATTAAGACCTTTGTTGATCCCCTTCAAAATTCCGTGACAACAATGTTCCTTTTCTCACAAGCCAATCCGCCATGAACTGCTGTACATCCATAGCCCTCCTGAGCGGATGACTGATGCAAAAATATGATTGTTTGGCCTATTCTCTGTCTTCTACTACTTCGACTTTGGCAAGTTCATCTGGACATATATTGGACTTTATATTGTTTTACTCTTGCCAACGTGAGCTCTTGTTTCTTTTTATAAATAGCTGATTTCCATCCCCTGTTCATCTGGACATATATTCGACTTTTATAAACAGGCCATGCCATATATAGTGATAACCACGAGTATTTTGATCTTTTATGCGCGTTTGTTAACTACGAGTATTGTTTTCGTGCGACGTTAGCATAATTTCTACGCGCGTATAGTGATAACCACGCGTGGAAATCATATATGCATATGCTGCCAGACTTTTATGCGTGTTTGTTAACTACGCGCGCGAATTTTTACGCGTAGTTAACAACGCATTTAATGCTCGAATGATGGCAGGTCTTCTGATGGACTGATGGGCATGTATGATGTGACATATTAATTGGAGGGTATGAAGGTCATTTTTATGGCTAATGCGTATCATGTTGCAAAAAAACAAGTGAGGGATATCATTTTGCTAATAGTGAACTTTAGGGGTATCATATGGCAAAAAATTCCCCACTGTCATCCCGAGAGTTTGGAGTGAGGTTTTTGGGATTTCCAGTGGCGTCGTACAGTCACCAAATCATTCCCCCCACATCTCCATCCCGTGACTTGTGGGACACATTATTATTCATAAAATAATAAATAAAAATATTTTTGAAGGGCAGTGATAGGCTTCAGGTCCATGTGCCTGGTTGTGATTGAAAGACCACCCAAAACCTCGTACTGGCATGCCCGTGACCCAAAACACTCCCTCACAACCCAATTGGTTCGCGCTACATGGAGGGGTGTGACGCAAATTATTTTTCTTTTGGATTATTTACATAAATCCTCTGGAATTTTTTTTTATTTTATATATATCCCTTTAAAAAAATCAAATTTACAGCAGAAATTCTGAAAACCTTAATTATTGTCGTATAGCACATTTAGTTACTTAACAAAGAAATATTCGGAAATATGCTGGACGGAGCTGTTAAATGCTAATGATGATTTTTGAAATTACTTAACTATCCTTACCTCTTATAACTACTGTTATTCTGTCTCCGACGACTCAAATGACCGTTCAAGGTCTAAGAGGGGGGTGAATTGGACTTTTTTCGAAAAACTAGATCAATGGAAAAACTAGCTAAGAGAGATCTAACACCTTAAATGTCTGTAAATGATATGAAATAAATGTAAAGCAGTATGCAAGAATATATGGGAGAGAATTTAGAGAGATTGCACCGATTTTATAGTGGTTCGACCCAACTCTTGGTCTACGTTCACTTCTCTCAAGGTCCTCCTTGAGGTTCCACTACTTGCAAGCCATTACAAGCTTTTTTTTTAAGCTTCCGAGTGCTTGGTAACCTTACAATCACTCCAATCAACCGTTGGATGCTTCACAATGTACTTCTTCACACTCGAAGAAAATATACAAAAGTTGTAGCTCAAGAGAAATGAGTAGAAACTTTTAATAAAACTTGCCCAAATGCTCTCAAAAATATCAATAAGTGTATTGACAAGTTTACAACAAAAGACTACTTATATCTGGCCTTCAACCAGTGCAAAAAGCACCTCCAATGGCTCCCTGCAACTCTCCAACGATTAGTTTTTTTACTCCGCGCGTTGCTGGCGGTCGACCCATGCATCATCTGTGACATCAACCGCTATGTTCAAAACACCAGCTTCTTGGCTCGCAATCGACCTGAACATCGACCGCCAGATCGACCGTGAGTTGCCTTCATGAGCCGCCGTCGATCTACGCATCGTCCGCTAGATCGACAGTGAGCCTCTGTTGAGAAAAATGCTTTTCAGTGTCGATGCTCCGATCGACCGTCGCTTTTTCACAACAAGACATCATGGTCCGTGGTCGACCGGTCCATCGTCCCCCAGATTGTCCATGAGCCTACAACACTTAAAAAAACATTTTCCCCCCAATCAATATTAAGCCAAAATATAAAAACAAGGAACAACTTCCACGGTCGACTGCCGCATCGACCGTAAGTCTTTGTCAAGAAAAATGGTTCTTAGAGTCAATGCTCCGATCGATCACGAGCCAACATTTTATTTGGTCAAGTTTGGTGCCTCCACCGTGCAACCCCACGGTCGATATTCTCACGGTTGATCCATGCATCGACTGCCAGTACTAAAATTTCTCAAATATGAAATTTAAGGCTTCTAATTAAAGGGAAATTAATATTAAACATATATTTTGTTATTTAATATATATTGGCATCATCAAAACAAGGTTAGGATCAACAATCTCCCCCTTTTTAATGATGCCAACCCTTTTAAATGTGATGCTAAAATATTTTGGCTCCCCCTTAATCTATGCATCCCTTTCTTTCATAACGTGTTTTCTGAAGTGAATTCTAAAGATGCACACAAGTCATATATCTCTAAAATGATATGAAAAGTTTCATTTATGATATAATGACGAAATAACTTGGATTTTAGCATGTTCACTTCTTTAACACAAGTACATTAAGCTTACATAAAGTGATTCAAATTGAACATTGAGATCAAAACAATGTACTAATACAACTTAACAATATCCAACAGCTTTGTATTGCAACAATCCAACAACTTTGCATTTCAAAACTTTCATTCAAAACATTTCGACAACTTTGCATTACAAGAGTTTCATTTCATTGCATTACAAGAGTTTCATTTCAAAACAAGGTTTTCTAAAATACAAAATACAAGAGTCAAAATAGAAATGTAGGGCATTTTCTTTCATCATTCATCACAACTTTTTCTCCCCCTTTGGCATCATCAAAAAGAAAAGATGGAGCAATAGGATCAATCAAGTGGAGATATGGGAGGAGTTGGTGGAAATCTGTCCTTGATGTATGTGAAGATGTCTTCAAGTTGCTTAGACTCTTTCTCGTGATTCTCCTTGACCTCAGTTTTGATTTCTTCAAATTATCAGGCTTGAGTTACTTCCATTCTTCCCAATCTTGCTTCTAGCTCATCAAGTCTTTGTGTCGTGGTGCGACGAGCTTGGCTATGGGAGGATTCACCTTGATGTCCTTAAGGTCTAAGTTCACCTTCCTCTTCCCCCACAATTTCCTCATCATGCTCTACTTGATTTTCTCCTTCCTCATCATTCACCATTCTGTCATGAACATCAAAACCTAAGGCTTGCTTAGTTTTCAACATCTTTGTATAGGTGGATTTACTGAAGGGTTGAAAAATGGGTCTTCTATCTTCAATGGCAAGGTGGAGGGTAAGGGTTTGGAAGATTTTGGTTAGAAGTCCTCCAAAGGGTAGGGATTGCCTAGCCGTAAGATTAAGCATCTCTTTGATAATGATATATCCTAAGTTTTGAGGCTTCTTCCTAACCATGTATGAAAGGATATATGCATGAATGGGCTTCAAGTGATCATGGTGGCCAACCTCGGGAAATAAGTTTGTTCCTAGGAAGTGGGCAAGCTCCCTATAGTTTTGATTTAGCTCATTTAATTCTATGGAAATTTTTTCAACTTGACTAGATTTGAGGATGGCCCTTCTCCCTTGCTATCCCTATCAAATATTGGGAGATCCTCATACGAAGTAAAATAGGTGCACTCTCCTTGATTTGGTACATTTAGTATCTCATTTAACCATTCTATTATAATCTTGACTTCACTGCCATAAATATAGCTACTAATGGCCACATTTCCTTCATCATCAATATCTTCAGTGATATTGTAATCAAAATATCGGACCATACCATGATACATGAATTTGGGCAATTCTAAAAAGTCCTTCCATCCCATACTTGTAAAAAATCTTTCAACAACAAATTCCCTTCCTATGGATGGTCATCTTAAGGGCTTTACTCGAAACCACAAATTTATCCTTAAATTCGGGCCAAGAGTTGTACCTGTCCTTGTCTAGGAAGAAGTATTGATCAAAGTTTGGAATAGATGTGGATCCTCGAAGAGATTCTTTGATTTACTTCGTTCCTTTCTTTGTTGTGACTTGCTTCTTCCTTTTTCCAGCTTGGCTTGGTACCTCGGGTGGAGCTGGTACCGCATTTTTGGTGCGAGGCATGATGGCGAGGCCTTTCTTTTAGGGTTTGAGGGTGAAGAGAGGTAGAGGAGAGGAGCGACGGACGAATGGGAGAAGCTGGGAGCTAGGGAATGGTCGAACGGGGTTATATAAGCAGAGATGTGAAGAGTGACCAAAAAGCCCTCACTTAAGTGAGTAACGATCCGTAGCGGTCAACCCTTAGGAGTTGGCAATCGACCGTCAAATGCGATATGTAATATAAAAAAAATGTACTCATGGTCGACCGTAAAGAAGTATGGATCGACCGTCAGTTCCAGAAAATGAACTTTGAAATTCAATTTTAAATCATTTTTAAATAAAAAAATCACAAAACTTTGCATACACATATAACTAAATATTATGAACTAAAACAACTAATCAAACAACAAAATAGCTCATTAAATCAAAATTTAGCACACAAGTTGGACATGGCATGAAATAGCATATAAAGAGGTGGCCAAACCTTTTTCTTTTAGCTTATCATTTTGGACATCCATTTAACATCCCAAGCTTCCTTAGAAGATATAGACACATGTCTTGACTCAAGGGTTTGGTTAGAATATCCGTAATTTGATGCTCGGTTCTATCAAATTCAAGTGTAATATCTCATTTTTGTGTATGATTACGTAGGAAATGGTGTCAAATTTATATGTGCTTTGTTCTAGAGTGTTGGATGGGATTTTTCGATAGAGTTATGGCACTAGTGTTGTCACACCTAATGGGCATTTTGCCTACTGTATGCCGTAATCTACCAATTGCATTTTCATCCAAAGTAATTGTGTACAACAATTACCCGCTGTGATGTATTCCGCTTCGGTGGTGGATAAAGCAACTGAGCTTTGCTTCTTGGAGAACCAAGAAACAAGTGCATGACCAAGAAAATGACATGTACCACTTGTGCTTTTTCTATCAAGTCTACATCCGGCAAAATCCGCATCGGAGTAGCCAATTAGATCAAAAGATGATCTTCTAGGATACCATAAACCATAGTTTTGGGTTCCTATTAGATACCTAAAGATTCTCTTGACCGCAACCAAATGTGATTCCTTAGGACATAATTGATATCTAGTACAAAGGCAAACACTAAACATGATGTCCGGTTTACTTGCAGTCAAATAGAGTAAAGAAGCAATCATACCTCTATAAAGTGTTTGATCAACGGGTTTCCCATCTTCATCTCCGTCTAATGTGAGTGTTGTACTCATGGGGGTTCTATAAATTTTGGATTGCTCAAAGTCATACTCCTTGAGTAGGTTTCTAGTGTATTTGGCTTGACGAATACAGATTCCTCCTCTAGTTTGCATGATTTATAAACCAAGGAAATAATTGAGTTCTCCCATCAAGCTCATTTAAAATTCACTTTGCATGCAAGAGGCAAATTCTTTAGAAAGCTTTTCATTTGAAGATCCAAGAAAAATATCATCCACATAGAGTAAAACCAATAGGAGATCCTCTCCTTTCGATTTTGTAAATATAGTAGTATCAATCTTTCCTCTACAAAAATCATTATGCATCAAAAAGTTGCTAAGCCTTTCTTATCAAGCTCTAGGAGCTTGTTTTAAACCATACAAGGTTTTCGTGAGTTTGAATACAAGATCCCCTAACTTGTAATCCTCAAAACCGGGGGGTTGTTCAACATAGACTTCTTCCTTTAAGAAACCATTCAAAAAAACACTTTAACATCCATTTGATATAATTTGAAATCTTTGTAAGATGCAAAAGCAAGAAGTAGCCTTATCGCCTCAAGTCTAGCTATTCGTGCAAAAGTCTCATCATAATCAATTCCTTCTTGTTGATTGAAGCCCTTTGCCACTAGTCTAGCTTTATTCCTTGTAATTATCCTTGATTCATCCATTTTATTTCTAAACACCCATTTAGTGCCAATGATGGGATGATTACAAGGTCTTGGAAACAAATTCCAAACTTCATTTCTTTCAAATTGATTCAACACTTCTTGAATTGGTAAGATCCAATGATCATCCTTTAGAGCTTTTTCAATAGTTTTGGGGTCGATTTGAGATAGGAAGGCTAGATTTGCATATGCATTCAATGAAGATCTAGTTTGGATTCCTTTTGATGGTTCACCAATGATCAATTCCTTTGGGTGTGAAGATGCATATTTCCAATCTTTTGGCAAATCACAATGTTGATCACTAGGAATAATTTCTAAAGATTCCTCAAATCTATCATTCAATTCTTCAATATCATCTTGGGTCTCATCTACTACTTCTTTTGATTTGTCATTAAGAATTTCATCATCTTCATCATCAATTCTACTAGAACCTTTAATCATTTCTTCAAATGTAACATCATTGATTCTTCAACCACTAAGATCCTTTTACTGAAAACTCTATAACTTTTGCTTCTCTCCGAGTATCCTAGAAAAACTCCTTCATCGGATCTAGCATCAAATTTTCCAAGATTATCCTTGTCATTGTTTAAGACAAAACACTTGCATCTAAATGCTCTAAAGTAACCAATATTCGGAATTCTTCCTTTCCAAAGCTCATAAGGGGTTTTCTTCAAAACATGTCTCAATTTTACTCTCTTGATCACATGACAAGAGGTATTAATTGCTTCGGCCTAAAAGTACTTCGGTAGATTATTCTCATATAATAGAGTTCTAGCCATATCTTGTAGGGACCGATTTTTCCTTTTAACACCATTTTGTTGTGGGGTTCTAGGTGATGAGAAGTTATGGGAAATCCCGTTATCATTGCAAAACTTTTTTAGAAGGGAGTTCTTGAATTTTCTTTCATGGTCACTTCTAATGCATATAGTGAGAATACATTTCTCATTTTGGACTCTCCTACAAAAGTTGGTGAATTCCTCAAAGACTTCACCTTTGTGTGCAAAGAATATCACCCATGTACATCTAGTGTAATCATCTATTAAAACAAAACCATATGAGTTGCCACCTAAGCTAGTTGGTTTGGTTAGGGGTGAGCATTCGGTTCTCGGTTCGGTTCTCGGTTCGGTTCTCGGTCCAGAACCGAAGAACCGAACTTTTTTCGGTCCAGTTTTTTGAGAACCGAACCGAACCGAAGTTACATGAGAACCGAACCGAACCGAACCGAAATTTTCGGTTCCAAATTATTTAAAACCGAACCGAACCGAACCGAACTAGGTAAAGAACCGAACCGAACCACAAATTTCGGTTCCAGAACCGAACCGAAATTTGCGCCGTGGGCAGCGGGGATCGGGTGCGGGGTGGGTCGCTGGGTTCGATGGAGGCGATGAGGATATTGGAGGTCGAGCTTGGGACGGCGTCGGAGCTCCGAGGGAGAGGGAGGTCGTCCGGTTCGGTGGCGAGGCGAGGTTGGAATGGGGTGAGCTCGCTGTGGGCAGCGGGGATCGGGTGCGGGGTGGGTCGCCGGGTTCGATGGAGGCGATGAGGATCTTGGAGGTCGAGCTTGGGATGGCGTCGGAGCTCCGAGGGAGAGGGAGGTCGTCCGGTTCGGCGGCGAGGCGAGGTCAGAATGGGGTGAGCTCGCCGTGGGCAGCGGGGATCGGGTGCGGGGTGGGTCGCCGGGTTCGATGGAGGCGATGAGGATCTTGGAGGTCAAGCTTGGGACGGTGTCGGAGCTCCGAGGGAGAGGGAGGTCGTCCGGTTCGGCGGCGAGGCGAGGTCCGAATGGGGTGAGCTCGCCGTGGGCAGCGGGGATCGGGTGCAGGGTGGGTCGCCGGGTTCGATGGAGGCGATGGTCGATGGGTTCCCAGGGATCGGGTATTCGGGTGCTTGAACGCATAGAATAGGGGAGGGAGGGTGGCTGACTGCTGACCGGGTTAGCCAATATGGCAATATGAACAATTGGAGTTAGTTAGACCGGCTGAGACTTAGACCATAAATCAGTATAAAAAGTTCGGTTCTTCGGTTCTGACCCGAACCGAACCGAATTTTTTTTAAAGAACCGAACCCGAACCGAACCCGAACTTTTCATACATGCAAAGAACCGAACCGAACCGAATGGACCTAACTAATTCGGTTCGGTTCGGTTCTTCGGGTTCGGTTCGGTTCTGCTCACCCCTAGGTTTGGTAGGTCCAAAAAGGTCCATATAAATGAGTTCTAGCGCTCTTGTGGTGGAAACTACGTTTTTAGGCTTGAAAGAGGATTTTACTTATTTTCCTCTTTGACATGCATAACAAATCTTATATTTCTCGAATTTGATCTTGGGAAGTCAAAATAAGGTCTTTTCGAGAGTGTTTGGATATTAAATCCATGTGTGCATGTCCAAACCTCCTATGCCATAACCAAGGTTTATCATTTAAAGCACTAAGGCAAACAAGATCATCAAGATAAAACGTATAAACATTGCCATCACGATGTCCTACTAGCATGATTTTATCACTAATAGCATTTTTAACATAACACTTTGAATTTTCAAATATAACTTTGTTACCTCTATCACATAATTGACTAATACTAAGCATGTTATGCTTCAAACCTTCTACTAATAAAACATTCTTAATTTTGATGGAGAAAGTTTTACCAATGTTACCAATTCCGATAATTTTTCCTTTGCCATTATCTCCAAAGGTCACAACTCCTCCAATTCTTCATCATCGTCTCCTTCACTTGAATCCGATGACTCTATGTTCGATGACTTGAATGCAACGACCTTCTTCTTCTTGTCTCCTTCGTCGTTGCTTCTCTTCAAGTTCATCTCATAAGTCATGAGTGAACCCATGAGCTCATCAAATGACAATTTGGATAGATCTTTGGCTTCTTCGATTGCCGTAACTTTAAGATCCCATGACTTCGGTAGACACCTAAGTATCTTTCTCATAACTTCATCATTAGCATAAACTCTTTCAAGTGATTCAAGCACATTTAGTATGTTAGTAAAACGTGTAAATATCTCACTAATAGTTTCATCATTCTTCATGCAAAAGACTTCATACTCATGTACAAGCATACTTATTCTAGACTCTTTAACTCGGCTGGTTCCCTCGTAGGTAACCTCAAGCTTTTTCCAAATCTCCTTTGCTGATTTACATGCCGAGACCCTATTGAATTCACTAGGGCTAAGGGCACAAAATAAAAACCTTTTGGCCTTGGCATTTGTTTGAAGGTTTTTGAGATCGGTTGGGTTATAGTCACTCTTTGTTTTTGGGACTTATTTCCCTTCAACTATTTTTATAGGGACATTGGGTCCATCCTCTACCACCATCCAAGCTTCGTAATCCATCGATTAAATGAAGATTTCCATTTTGGTCTTCCAATAAGTATAATTCGATCCTTTGAAATAAGGTGGCCTATTGGTGGCTTGTCCCTCTACGTTTTCCATCTCAAGATAGGATCATGTAGGGTCGTTAAACCTCAAAAATAGAGACCTTGCTCTGATACCAATTGAAGGTCCAAGAGGGGGTGTGAATTGGACTTTCTTCGAAAAACTAGATCAATGGAAAAACCAGGTAGGCGAGATCTAACACTTTAAATGCTTGTAAATGATATGAAATAAATGTAAAGCAGCATGCAAGAATATATGAGAGAGAAGTTAGAGGGATTGCATCGATTTTATAGTGGTTCGACCCAACTCTTGGTCTACGTCCACTTCTCTCAAGATCCTCCTTGAGGTTCCACTACTTACAAATCATTACAAGCTTTTTCTCCAAGCTTCTGGGTGTTTGATAACCTTACAATCACTCCAATCAACTGTTGGATGCTTCACAATATACTTCTTCACACTCGAAGAAGATATACAAAAGTTGTAGCTCAAGAGAAATGAGTAGAAACTTTTAATAAAACTTACCCAAATGCTCTCAAAAATATCAATAAGTATGTTGACAAGTTTACAACAAAAGACTACTTATATATGGCCTTCAACCAGCTCAAAAAGCACCTCCAACAACTCCTTGCAACTCTCCAACAGCTAGTCTTTTTACTTTGCGTGTTGTTGGCGGTCGACCCATGCATCATCCGTGACATCGACCGTCAGGTTCAAAACACCAGCTTCTTGGCTCACGGTAGACCCGAACATCGACCACCAGATCGACCGTGCGTTGCCTTCATGAGCTGCAGTTGATTCACGCATCGTCCGCCAGATCGACCGTGAGCCAATGTTGAGAAAAACACTTCTCAAGATCGATAGTCCAATCGACCGTCGCTTCTTCACAACAAGACATCATGGTCCGTGGTCGACCTGTGAGGACCCCGTTCATCTATACTTGGTCCGACCGCGTTGGGTTGAGGGTCTGGTTTTGTGGTTTGGCTCGGTTGGCCTTGGTTTGCGATCTGTTGATCGTATCGCTGTTTTTGGACCCCAAGGACAATTTGATAAATTGTACCTTGGTGGTCGGTTTCACACCGCGTAGTGCACACACGGCCTTGAATTAATGTATGTGATCGATTAGAATCTTAGAGATGCTTCTAGTCGGAAGATCGGAGCTCGATCGGGCGGCCGAGATTAAATCTCAGCTTTAGTATAAAACTCCTCTCTCTCTCTCTCTTTCTTTTTCTCTTCTTTTCTTTCCTCTTCCTTCCCTTGCTTCTCCCACGCTCGATCCCCTTTCTCTCCTTCCTCGCTCGCGACCATGCCGGCCTCTCCCCTCTCCGGAGTTTTGCCACCCTCATCGGTGATACGAGTCGATCATACTCGACCAACTGGATCCGAACCCAGAAGAGGAACCAAACTGGTTCAGCCTCTTTCCTATTTTGACTTGGACTTCCCTAGTTCAAATTAGAGTATTTAATTAGGATTTATTATTATTCTTTATTTGAGTCCTAGTTGATTGTTAGGAATTAATTAAGAGTCCCTTTGAGGTAGGAAGTTGAGTTGAGTCAGAAACCTTATTACTTGCTAATTAATCAAGGGGGTTTTCTAGTGGATTAGGACTCTGTCAAGGTCTCTATAAAAGGACCTTAGTAGTTTTGTATTAGGTTATGATGCATGAGATGAATGATTAAGAATAGTTGATAAATTATCATAGGAGTAGAATATCATAGGAGTAGAGATAATATAGCTTCCACCAGATATCTACCATAAATCCACCTTCTTCCCCGTCGGTCATCTTCTCCGCAGTCGGCATAGCCTTCACCTTCATCTTCTTTCTCCCCGTCACTTTCTCTCTCCGCCACGTCAGCGACCCCACCGCCACGTCATCCCTCTCTATCCTCGTCACCAGCCACTGTTCATCGTCTCCCTCCCATGCCGGAACCCTAGCTTCCCTCCGTCCAGCCTCTCCGACCACCCCCGTCGCCAACCAAGACCTCCAACGCCTTCCCCTGAGCCTCACGACTTCTCCAAGCCGCTCCTCCGCCTCCGTCGTCTCCTCCGACGTCTTCCCGGCCAACCCAAGTTCACAGCCACCGTCCGTCGTCCACGACACGACCCCGATCTTACCCCAAACCCTTCCTAAACCCTTCCCCGGCCTCCCTAGACCCGATTCCGACCTTTCCCAGGCCCCGCCGAGCTCCCCGTCGTCCCCGACGCCGGTGAACCCAAACGCCTACCGCCATCTCCCCTAGATCCGGCTGATCCTCCATCCATCTCCCAGATCTGAGCCGGTGGATCTCCTCCCCACCGTCCTATGACCTTCCCTGCCACTATCCCAACCGCCGCCGCCGCCTCTACGCCGGCCAT
The DNA here is from genome assembly GCA_963920575.1 of Narthecium ossifragum. Taxonomy (NCBI): domain Eukaryota; kingdom Viridiplantae; phylum Streptophyta; class Magnoliopsida; order Dioscoreales; family Nartheciaceae; genus Narthecium; species Narthecium ossifragum. Next base: position 6,684,084 of record OY986967.1, read on the forward strand.
CCACTCCGGCGATCCTCCGCCGTCGGATCCACTCCGGTGAACCCTCAGCCAAGTTCCCTGTTTGATCTAGCAAGCCACTTAGCCCTCCAACCACTTAACCCAATCAGACTTGATCCAATCAAGTCTAATTTCGATCAGACTCAATCCAGCCCAATCCAGTGAAGCCTGATCCAATTCCTTGAGCCAAATTCGATCCAGATTCAGCTAGATCAGCCAATTGGACTCAATCAAGTCCGATCAGGGCGATTCTGATCGATTGGAGCAGTAAAGACCCATTACGAGAGGATCACGAGTAGACCGCTCGTAACAATCGGCCACCACCTTCTTCCCTCTTAGCTCTCCCTCTTCCCCTCTCAGATCTGGCGCTCTCTCCCCTCTTTTTCCTCTTTTCGTTGCGAATGGAATTCATCGCCTCCCGGCGGTTCCCCGGCAAGCCAGAGGCGGCGCCGACAACGGAGGAGGTGGTCTTCAGCCGGATTAGCAAGGATTAAGCTTGGATTTGAGTTTTAAGGTAGGGTTTAGCCTAAACCTAGGTTTTCAGTATTCTTGAGTTAATTAGTTGTTAATCTCTTGTTTTCTTCTTGCTAGATGATGCTTTTAGGGTAGTTTATGTGAGGACCCGTATCTCCAACCCGGTCCGACCGCGTTAGGTCGAGGGTTAGTTTTTGTGGTTTGGCTTGGTTGGCCTTGGGATGCGATCGGTTGATCGCAGCGCTGTTTTTGACCCCAATGACATTTTGGTAAATATGCTCCCTGGTGGTCAGTTTCACACCCGCATAGCACACACTGCCTTTGATTGATGTATGTGATTGATTAGAACCTTAAGGGCGCTTCCGATCGGGAGAGATCGAATCGGACGGCTGTAATCGATTCCAGCTTTCTATTTAAACCCTTCTTTTCTCTCTCTTTCCTGGCTTCTTCTTTCTTCTCCTGTCGTTCTCTCTTCCTCTCTCCAACCGGCTGAGCTAGGGCTTGGAGGCGCGATCTTTGGGGAGCGGATCTTGGTGATCGGACTTGAGGGATGCGTGGAGGAGCTGCCCTGCTTGTTCAAGTAGGTGTTTCTACCCCGATCGTATGGTTGGGTTCTCCTAGGATAGGTTTAATGTGTTTTCGATGTAGGAGTACTTGATAAAATGTTGTGTAGCGTATTGCATATGCGTTATAGCATGCTTCGAGTATTCCTACCATTTGATTTCCGTATTTTATCGGACGATTCCCGTATTATCTCCGTTTTGTCGGTTTTCGGCCGTTTTGACCTAGATTGGAGATTTAACCATCAAAATCCTGTTTTCTTCGTACTAATAGCTTCCCCATCATTTATTATGCATGCCTGCAAAGTTTCATTGTTTTCCAACAAGATTTAATAGATCAAATCCAAGAAATTGGATTTCCGACACTGTTCTAAGAAACTGTGCACAGGGTCGAATGGTCGACCATCGGATCGACCGTCAAGCATTGATACGCTTCTTCCTGGCCTCACGGTCGATCGTCGGATCGACCGTCAGGCTCTGTCTCATTTTTTGTCTCCCAGGGTCGATGCTCCGATCGACCGCGGGTCCTTCCCTTTTTCCACTTCACCTCACGGTCGACCGTCGGATCGACAGTCAGGCTCTGTCTCCTTTTTGGTTTCCCAGGGTCGATGTCTCGATCGACCATGGCTCTTATGTTTTTCCCTCTTTTGATCTCATGGTTGACCGTCGAATCGACCGTGGCATCGACCGTGAGCCCCTGAGCAATGTTTTCTGGTTTTCCTTAAATGGCTTTCGTTCGTGATAGATACCTAAGCAAGTTGGGAAGCATGCACGTTGTTATCACGGGGGTTTTTTAAGGGATTTTTATCGAGATTGAGAATCGAATCGCGTACTTACCCTTTTTGGCGAATTTACGGTTTTACGCGCATTTAAATACTTGGTTGGATAGTAGTTTAAATGTTTAATTGGTTGCCTAGCCGTTAGCTAGCTATGAGTGCTAGCTTACGTGGTATTGTGGAACCTTAGCCTGTTGCCGGGGAGTGCCGAGGGCTATTGTATAATTGTTGAACTTATAACTGATGTTGTGGCATATAGAGACACCTAGGATAGATGTTTGCATAGGTTCATGCACTGTATGCATTAGAGGCATATCAGGTTAGGCGGACGATGGGTTGATCGCCGATCCGAGGCTCTCGAGTAGCTCGGATCTAGCCATAGGACCGTGGCTGGGTAGTAAGGATTAGGGCGTGATTGTATAATTGGAATCTCATGTTATTGAAGATTTGAGGTAGTTGACTATGATCATTGCTTTCAGGTTTAGAGGTCGTGTTGTTTTCCCAAGGCTAAGTGCTAAGGATGGATGTCAATGCGTTCCCGACGTGGGTCCCAAAGGTACGGGAATCCTGCTTGGGTAAGGGTGATCATGCATGTTACTGTTCCGTAGCCTCCTGGTAACTTGTTCAGGAGAGAGGTTTCATTGCAGGAGCCCTTGGGACATCGATAGGGGTTGTGGGACCCCGTGGCATTCCTTAGGCTTGAGCGGGGAGACATCACTGTTGTTGTTTTCCTCCCTTCAGTGTGCCGTAGAGTAGAACTCTACTGAGCTTATCGCTCACTCCTACCCGGGCTGCGTTTGCAGGTGCAGGCGCCAGTTCTTCATCAGTAGAGCCTTCAGGATTAGCTTTTGGCGGCGCGACTACTTCCAGAGGAGTTTGAGGTTGCTCCAGGACGACTGTTGTACTTTTGATAGTTTTGTATATTATAAACATCTTCGATGATTTTTGGATTACTTGTATAATATCTTTCTCTTGGAGGAGTTTGATAAGAAATTTGTATCATATGTTTAACCAGTACAACTTGATGTTTTTATAAATCGAATTACAGTTTTATCTCTGGAAGTTAAATTGTTTAAGTTTATCTCTGTTTTTCGCAAATATATCGCGCCAGCTGGATGTGAATAGTGGTAGGTTTCCCCCCATGCCTCGGTCCGGATGGGTTTTTTGGGTCGGGGTGTGACAGTTTAAATTACTGTCTTGAGTTTAGTACGAATTGATTTGGATTTTAATCGGATTTTAGCATGCTTTACCCAGATTTCTTTGAGTGCTCTATTCTTCGATGAACAGTCGATTTCAACTCGATTTCTGAGCTGTGTGAGCATGCTCTCGGGTAATGTTCTAGACAAAAGTTGTAGATCATCGAGTCCTCTTCCGTTTGCGCTAATTTTATGATTTTTGGAGTTTCATACGATTTTTGGTGAATAGTTTCCTAAACTGTTGTGAAACAGAAATTAAGAAATCGATTCGTAAAATTTGTGGAAATTAAAAATCAATTAGATCCAATTCTTGAATATGATGTTCCTAGCATACAATTCAATATATGATCTTGTTTAATTTGTGGTTTGACGTCGTTTGGGCGTCAAATTGCGAAGATGGAATTTTCGCTAATGTAGGGTTAATGTAGAAATCTGGATTTAAGAGGTTTTCTCGGATTTCGATGATTGCTTCGGTTTAATTCACCTAAAATCCTTAAATTGATACCTCTTGTGGCATCTAGGATTAACATGTCCGAATTGGTTGGTTTTGTTGAGTCGATTCTTGAGTTTTTTGGCTTGTTTATTTAACTAGTTAACTACTCCTGCTTAGTTAGCTTTTAATTAAAGAATCATGCCATGTTATATATGTAGATTGCATGCTTTATATTTGTATAAGCCTGTGTGGGGCTTGTGGTTGAACCAAGGGAGCCATGCCTCTTGGGATGTTTAGATATTTGAGCGGGCCGTTAGTGTGCCACTTGTATTAGTTTGTTTAACTGCTTGTTGTTATTATTATCTAAGTGGCCGGGGGTGTGTCCCGTTGTAGGAATTTCAGTGGACGGCTGTTTATGCCATTGTAATGCCGAAATTTAGATTGATATGTAGTTGCTCGTTTACGGCTTGTGTTGTCGTTGTTGTGGTAGATAGATCTGTAACTGCTTTAGACCCCATGCTATGTTTACCCTTTGGCAAGTTGTAAGCTATGCCTAGTACTGTATGTTGTGATGTCATATTGTTGCATGCTTATATTCCCGTATTTCTGTGTCTGAGTATTGCATGTATCTTGATTGCATTAGATGCATTCTAAGTTAGGTGTAAGCGAATAGGGGTTTCGTCGATCCGTGGCTCTCTGGTAGCTCAGATCTAGCCCTAGGACCGTGGTTGTGTAGCCAGGTTTAGGGCGTGATTGTATTGTTGATTCATTATGTTATCGAGGATGTTGTCTAGTTGGTAATAATGATATTGTTATTGAGATTTTGAGGTCATGTCAATTCTCCAAGGCCAAGTGCTAAGGATGGTTGTCGATGTACCCCAAGCAGTGGTTTTTTGCTGGGTAAAGGATGTTCCTACTGGCTCTGGTTCATGTTTCCTCCCAGCGTGTTTGGTTCATGTTCTCAGCATGGACGGTTGAGAAGAGTAGGATCCCTTGGGGAATCGGTAGGGGTTATGAGACCCTGTGACATTCTTTAAACTTAGGCGGAGAAATGACACTATTGTTGTTTTCCTCCCTTTAAGTGTGACGTAGAGCAGAGCTCTTGTCACACCCCGACCCAGAAAACCCATCCAGGACGAGGCATGAGGGTTCCTATCACTATTCATCTCCAATTGGCGCGGTATGAAGCGAAAAAGACAGATAAAATTAAACAATTTATATTCCAGAGGTGAAACAGCAATTCAATTTATAAATATATCAAGTTGTACTGATTAAACATATGATACAAAATTCTTATCAAACTCCTCCAAGGGAAAGATATTATACAATAATTCAAAATTCCTTGAAGATGTTTATAATATACAAACTATCAAAAAGGTACAACAGTCACCCTCCAGCAACCTCAAGTGCCTCTGGAAGTACTCGCGCCGCCAAACTCAAATTCCGCCAGCTCTACTGAAGAAGAACTGGCGCCTGCACCAGCAAACGCAGCCCGGGTAGGAGTGAGCGATAAGTTCAGTAGAGTTCTACTCTGCGGCACACAGAAGGGAGGAAAACAACAATAGTATTGACTCCCCGCTCAAGCCTAAGGAATGCCACGGGGTCCACAACCCTTGTCGACTACTCCAAGGGATCCTATTCTTCTCAACCGACCACGCAGGGATACATCAACCAAACACACTGGGAGGAAACAGAGAACCAGAACTAGTAGGATCACCCTTACCCAGCAGGAAGCCACTACCTGGGGACCATGTCAGGGGCACCGACAACCATCCTTAGCACTTGGCCTTGGGGAGACAACACGACCTCTAAACCTCAAAACATTGATCAGAGTCAACTATAACACATCCTCGATAGCATGAGATTCAATTACAATCACACCCTAATCCTTATACCCAGCCACGGTCCTAAGGCTAGATCCGAGCTACCCGAGGGCCTCGGATCGGCGATCAACCCATCGCCCGCCTAACCTCATATGCCTCTAATGCATACAATGCATGAACCTATACAAACATCTACCCTAGATGTCCCTAAATGTCACAGCATCAATTATAGGTTCAACAGATATACAATAGCCCTTGGCACTCGCCGGCAAGAGGCTTGTTGGTGGCTGGGGCGCTGCAGGCCTTGGTGCCGGGCCAGATGGGCTGGAGGCTTAGGCTGCGGGCCAGGCTACAGGCTCAGGGCTAGCGTCACCCCTTGGGGTCACCGTGGTTGGCCCTGGCCGGATGGAATGAGTGAAGGTCCAGGCCAGGGTGGCCTCCTAACGGACCCGACCCGGGCAGCGCGTCTGCGCTGCCAGTGGTGCTAGCGGTCGATCAGGTGGGTCGACCGCGGCTTCATGGTATAAGGCTATATGGGCCCTCCTACTATAACTCCGAAGTTTTGGTATGGTTGGTTAGCCTGTGGATCCTGAACTAACATGTGGTATCAGAGCGAGGTTGTGGGTTCAAACCCAGGTGGTGTCGCTGGGGGGGGATTGTTGGTAGCTGGGGTGCTGCAGGCCTTGGTGCCGGGCCAGAAGGGCTGGAGGCTCAGGCTGGGGGCCAGGCTGCAGGCCCAGGGCCAGAGTCACCCCCTGGGGTCACCGTGGTTGGCCCTGGCCGGATGGACTGAGTGAAGGTCCAGGCCAGGGTGGGCTCCTAACGGACCCGACCCGGGCAGCGTGTCTGCGCTGGCAGTGGTGCTGGCGGTTGATCAGGTAGGTCGACCGCGGCTTCATGGTATAAGGCTATATGGGCCCTCCTACTATAACTCCGGAGTTTTGGTACGGTTGCTTAGCCTGTAGATCCTGAACTGACAAGGCTAAGGTTTCAAAATTCCTCATTAGCTAGCACTCATAGCTAGCTAATGGTTAGGAAACCAATTCAGCATTTAACTGCTAACCACTCATGTATTTAAATGCAAGCAAAACCACAATTCGCCCAAAAGGGACACACACGCAATTCAATCCTCAATCTCAATAGAAATCCCTTGAAAACTCCATGAAAACAACATGCATGCTTCCCAACATGCTTACGTATCTATCACAAACGAAATCCATTTAAGGAAAGCCAAGAAACAGTGTTTAAGGGCTCACGGTCGATCTGACAGTCGACCGTGAGGCCACGGTCGATGTCACGGTCGATCAGACAGTCGACCGTAAGACCAAAAAGAGGAAAAACACATGGGCGACGGTCGATCGGTACATCAACCCTGGGAAGCCAAAATGGAGACAGAGCCTGACGGTCGATGTGACGGTCTATCCGACGGTCGACCGTCAGGCAAAATGGAAAAAGGAGAAGATCCCGCGGTCGATTCAAGTATCGACCCTGGCAGACCAAAAACCAAACAGAGCCTGACGGTCGATGCGACGGTCGACGGTCAGGCCCAGAAAAAGCGTATCAACGCTTGACGGTCGATCCGACGGTCGACCGTCCGACGTATTGCACTGTTACTTAGAACAGTGTCGGAAATCCAATTTCTTGGATTTCAACTATCAAATCTTGTTGGAAATCAATGAAACTTTGCAAGCATGTGAAATCAACGATGGGGAAACCAATGGTGAGAAGAAAACACGATTTTGATGGTTAAATCTCCTATTTATAGGGGTGGTAATACAGGTCGATGGATCGGGTTCGGGTCGGGTCGAGACCCGATATCTCGACTAAAAATCCCAACCCGAACCCGACCCGTTCATAAACGGGTCAATTTTTTCAACCCGACCCACTTTTACACGGGTCAACCCGACCCAACCCGCCTGACCCGTTTATTAAACGGGTCAGGTTGGGTTCGGGTCAAGTTGACCCGTTTAACATGTAAATAACCTGTTTAACAAAATAACACATAATCTTCTGTTTAACAACCTGTTTAACAAGTAACAAGTACCTATAAAACAAAATAATATCACCATCATACAATTCTGTTTAGTCGGTTAGAACTTAGAAAGTTTATATAGGGATAACGGGTCAAGCGGGTTGTTAACGGGTTACGGGTCGGGTTCGGGTCACGGGTCACGGGTTAGCCTCCTAAACCCGAACCCGATCCGCACAGTAACGGGTCAGCGGCGGGTCGACCTGTTTTCGACCCGCACCCGAATACCCTAAACCCAAACCCGTGAAATTCGGGTTGGGTCGGGTCGGGTTCGCGGGTTATAGGTCAAATTGCCACCCCTTCCTATTTATGTCAAAATGGCCGAAAATCGACAAAACGGCGATAATACTGAAATCAGCCGTTAAAATACGGAAATCATAAGGTAGGAATACTCGAATTGAGCCACAACACATATATAACAAGTTACGCAACATTCTAACAAGTACTCCTACAGCGAAAACACATAAAACCTATCCTAGGAGAACCCGATCACAAGATCGAGGTAGAAACACCTACTTGAACAAGCAGGGCAGCTCCTCCACGCATCCCCCAAGTCCGATCGCCAATATCCGCTGCTCGAAGATCACGCCTCCAAGCCCTAGCTCAGCTGGTTGGAGAGAGGAAGAGAGAGAGAACGGCAGGAGAAGAAGAAAGAAAAGAGAGAGAGAAAGAGGAGGAGAGCTTAAATAGAAAGCTGGAATCGATCACAGCCGTCCGATTCGATCTCTTCCGATCGAGCTCCGATCTTTCGATCCGATGCACCCTTAAGGTTCTAATCAAACACACACATCAATCAAAGGCCATGTGTGCAACGCGGGTGTGAAACTGACCACTAGGGAGCATATTTAAAAAAATGCCACTGGGGTCAAAAATAGTGATGCGATCAACCGATCGCATCCCAAGGCCAACCGAGCCAAACCACAAAACCAGACCCTCGACCTAACGCAGTCGGACCGGGTTGGAGGTACGGGTCCTCACAGCTCTATTGAGCTTTGTTGCTCACTTCTTCCCGGGTTGCATCGGCGATGCATGTCGATGTAGTTCCTTCTTTTTCAGGTAGTTACGGCATTGGAGGCGGCCCTCCCCTTGGTGGTGCGTGAGATCGAGGATATCATCAGTTTAGCTTATTCAATTGATGTACAACTTTGAATGTACAAATTATAATCTGGAGGAGAAATGTATTTGTATTCCAATTTGATGTAAATTGATCAGATATTGCTATAGTTAGAGGACTTAAATCATTATTGTATCATTTTCAAAGTTATTGAATATTGTAGCAGTTAATTTGTATTATGATTTGATGATACGATAGTTTAAATAAACTGTGTATATTATAATTCTGCACCATGTTTTGAAGTGATATTTAAAGGGGGAGGCTCTCGCCATTTGTTTTTAGAGTTTAGGACCCTCACGCCCTAGACCGGAGGGGTTTTCTGGGTCGGGGTGTGACACAACCGGTCAAGTATCCGCCAGATCGTTCGTGAGCCTACAACACTTAAAAAAACAATTCCCCCCAAGCAATACTTAGCCAAAATATAAAAAGAAGGAACAATCTCCAAGGTCGACCGCCGACCGTGTGGCTATGTCAAGAAAAATGCTTCTCAGGGTCGATGTTCCGATCGACCGTGAGCCAACATTTTATTTGGCAAAGTTTGGTGCATCCACCGTACAAGATCGACCGTCGCATCCCGCGGTCGATCCATGCATCGACCGCCAGTACTAAAATTTCTCAAATATGAAATTTAAGGCTTCTAATTAAAGGGAAATTAATATTAAACATATATTTTATCATTTAATATATATTGACATTATCAAAACAAGGTTAGGATCAACAACAGTTAGGGGTTAGGTCTTGAAATCGAGAATGTGTGCACCTACCTCTCCGGCAAGTTATCTCCACCTTCCTCTCCAGCTAAATCCACCTTACTCTGCCGATTTCTCCTGATTTAGGTCGATTTCCTTTGTTCATAGGTCGATGTCAAAGTTACTCATCACCATTAACCATGAAAAAGTTCTCATGTTTATCTTCATCTACATCCTCCACTTTACATTTTCACAATACATCTGAATATTTCATTCTTAAGTAACTAAAGAGGCTATATGACAATAATCAAGGTTTTCAGGATTTCTGGTTTAAATTTGAATTTTTTTCAGGGAGATATATCTAAAATCAAACTTTTTCATGATGATATATGTAAACTAGTGGGATGCTCGTGCCTCTGACATGGTTTAAATTTGTTCATGTTTTTTTAGTTACGTAACCTAGCATGGGCATCCATTATTGAAGCTCCTCAGAAGTACATTTATATGTTTAGGTTACCAATGACAGACCAACAAAGAAATTTACATGGTAAAACAAATATTAGTGGCAGACGCACTGGAGCTCTCGGAATAAAAGTTCAATACACACATATATCAAAGCCAGTTACGGATGATATCTATTCGCCCGTGCCCCAGACATGGATTTTATTTGTCGAAGTTTTCATTTTTATACTTCTTTTTCTTGATCATATGATTTTTTTTTTGTTGATTTTGAGATTATTTTGTGATAATCGCCCACGTGCTCTAATAATAGATGGTGTGATTATGATTCCTTTCTTTTGGACTTAATGATGGATTCCTAGTACTATGGATGAATTAGTAAAATATATGAATTCTAGTTTTAGTTTTTCAAGTTTGAAGTGGATGAATTCTATTATCATAACTGAAATCTGTCCTTTGAACTCTAATGACAAAAATAAAATGCTGCAATATATATGTTTCTCTGTTCTACAAAAAAAAAAACAGTCTCAAAACAGAGTAAACTAATGGATTAAGCACCCAACCCGATTCCCAAGATCAGTACATATCCATATGCTTATGATCCTTCAATGAACAGAATACTTCAATATTGATCAAAGGGAATTGAAGCGCCAGAATTATCCGATAAACACAGTCAAGATATCATAAAAAACCCAACCGAATAACATAACAAATTAAAAAAAATCTGCCCCATCCAACTCGAAAGAGATGAAATCTAAACCTCATTCTCCACTGTATTAATATCAATCTCTCCGTCTCCTTCCACTCAGGAATCTACTACCAGATCTCTTCCCGAATAGCTTGATCGTGGGGTCTCTGCTCTCCAACATCCTCCATGTTCCACTCTCTGCCTTCGCTCTACTCTCTTTTCGGATCCAAAAGCCGCACAAACAGGAACCCTACTCGCCATGTTAAAGGCGATTGCCAGGCGCTCTTCTCCTCATAAAGTTCTTGAATTACCCTTGAATGCAACATCAATTGTAACAATCAGCTTCACGAATATCAATTGTCCATCACAGCCATAACATATAAAAAAATTTGCATACAAAAATTTACAATAACACAGAAACTCTAAAAATGATTCCTTTTTGGAGTTTAATTGACTCAATTTACAATAACATAAATTAAAAAATTCATGCAATACATGAAATTAGCATACAGAATGCCAAGGATACATAGATAATTAAAACAATTCCTGCAATGCATGAAATTAGCATATCAACTGGTACTTTAATTGACTCAATACTTGGACAAAAAAATCAGAAATAATTTGGAAAATGAAAACTCATATATAAGTCAGCAAGCTCTCTATGGATTAACTAAACCACTATACAACCTATAAAACAACTAATACAGTCTGACTACGGAAAGAGTCTTGCAATCATAATTAGAGCATGCCTTTTAAGGAAGCCAATTCCTATCATGCTAAATTTATATAAACTCTCAAGCAATTAGTGCAGCTTGATAGGAATCATGTTCCAAATGGATATAAAACACGGTTCACAAATCCATCAGAACCTTGGCCTTCTTAAGGCACATTTTGCAGCTGAATTGTCATATTTGGATGTATTTGTCTATCAGCATCTTAACATACAACATTAACTAAAGAGGAGTATAAGAATAAATCATCATCAGCAACACAGTGCTATTCTGTAGAAAACTTCCAAAAAAATGCTGACAACCTGAACTTCTATTCATTTTGATTGAAGCTCAAAATATCCCAAGAAAATGGTTTTGTTCTTAATTCTACCCTCGTAACTCTAATCTATGCATGAACATCTTGATTTCATCTAAAGAAGGATAAATTGAGCTTAGTGGACCATTTTCCAATAGCCATAAAAATCACCTAAAGACTATCATTTTTAAGTAGTCTAAATATAGTATAAATTCGCCTGCAAGTTTGCTAATAAGCGAACATAACCTTTGATCTTTCCAGCACGTGCAAGCTTGTAAAGGCCTTTAGGATCTCTCGTCTCACATACATCCAAACACATATTCATATAAATCTGGAAACAGAGTAACATGTCACTCTTGATAAAAAATGCCAGTTACTTTACCAAATGATGGGATGGTCAGAAGATTCAGGATTGACTTCAATAAAACTTGCATCTGCTAATAGCGACCGGCAAGAGTCATGGTCTATCCTGTATGGAGATATCAAACTTGCAATACAAAATAACCTGACATTTGCGAAAAGCTTCGCCACCTCACCTAAAATTAGAGAGCATTTTGCAATGTTCAATACTTAAAGGGCAACAAATAGTTACAATTAAGCAGCATTTTTCCTATGGAGTTATGCATTAATCAAGTTTCATCGCCTTCATAATCATAAAAGAGCAGAATGCTTCACTTTTCTTACAGCTAATGCACGCGTGATCTTCAGCCTTGAATCCGAGGTCTTTGTTTAGCCCATGCCTAAGGTTATCACCATCAAGAATGTAAGAGAGCTTCCCTCTAGTATGCAACTCTTGACCCAAAGAACATGCCAAAGTGCTTTTCCATGAAGAAGAGGATAATACTTGCGGCTAAAAGCACACTTATACACAATGTCAAAAACCAAACCTACAGCTATTTTCTTTTGTTACATGCATTGCCAGAAGCAAATTATAAAATCTGATTTAATCAAAATGCTCAGATGATTTCACATCAAGGGTATCTAAAAACCTCATATTGCATATTCCTAAAGAAGCTTAAAACCCGATTAGCATTTCTTAAGGTTACATTTTTTAACTATAACCCAACACCCTCCCTTATTACATGCCTCCTTATCTAAAGCTAAACCAGAGGACTCTACTTTGAACCAAAGAAAAGGTGAACAGAGCATCTTCTAGCAGTAAAATATACAAACACATAATAGGTGTGCCAAGCATGGTTAGAGAACTTTCTTACAAGTCTGTAGAACTTTCATCCATTGGAAAAGCAAGGATTCTAAATAGAAACCACATTCATTAAATCTAGGAAAATGTATAAAAACCAACAAAACTTTTGAATCTATGACAATGCTTTCTTGAACCAAACCTAATCCAAACAACACAACCCTTTTGATTAAGCAGCTTCTGCCTATCAAGATTCCCCACCAAACGCTTTTGTCAGAAGATGTTGGTAGACTTCCCAACAGAAGACATTGAATCCTAATCAAATCCCATTCAAATTAAGCAAATTCCAACAGCCCAAACAAATTCCAAACATGGGTATGTGAAATCGTTAAACTCAAGAATCTCCCTTTTCCCATCATCGGAAAACATTGGAGCATTTACAGTTTGTCATGCTAATCAAACCCACGGTGAAACCCAGAGATCCTTGCATCTCAAGAATGTATAGAAAGCACCTCAAGAAACCCCTTTAAACCGATCTCTCCAAAATCCCAATAAACAGAACACAACCAAATTGATCCAAAATCCCAATAAACCTAAGGAATGTTCCATCGGAATAAGTTAAATGTAGAGCAAGTAAGAAGGAGAACCGAAATTCCAACAAAACCCAGCAAGTAAGAAGGAATAACGACGTCACCGATGGCTGCTTGCTACCACCGTCGTTGATCCGAGGTGTTGACGATGTGAGCGGTCTTTCAGGTGGTCGGAGAGGCGCGGGAGATGATGGCGAGGCAACGGTGCCGAGGCTACTTGGGGCGTGGTGACGGGCGCTGGCGACGGCGAGGCAGGTTGACGGCGGATGGGCACGGGGGGCCGGAGTGGATCCGTTTGATGATTGAGGATCGAAGTCCCCAATCGGTCGTGGCGTCGTCACAGTGAGGAGGCGGGAGAGATCTCCCTCCGGCACGGGATCGGCCCTCATGATATCCTAGCGGCGATCACAGTGTCGAGCAAGAGAGGAGAGAGGGAAAGGTGGCGGCGATTGAGCATGCCGTTCCCGTCTGGGGTCGGGGGAGTGGAGGAAATGGCCAGATCCAGCGAATCGAGGAGGAGGAATCGAGCAGAGGTTGGAGATATCTTCGAGGAAGCCGCTCAAGATGAAGATCCAGCTCTCGGCCAACCGCCACTGCCCTCGACCGCCCAGACGCCAAAGCCGGCCGCAGCGAGGCTTGGACGACAGCGGGGATGTCGAGATCGGCCAGATCCGGCGATTCGAGGAGGAGGAAGCGAGCAGAGGTTGGAGATCTTTTCGAGGAATCCGATCAAAATGAAGATGTAGCCCTCGACCGACCGCCAACTAACTCGACCGCCCAAACACTGAAGCCTCCTTCGAGTCCCTCGGCCACCAACGTCGCCTTGAGCCCCCCCCCTCGGCCGCCAATGTCGCCCTGAGCCCCCCTCTCGATTCCCCCTCCCCCTCTCTGTCGGGTCTCTCGCTTGGTCTATCGCTCTCTCGATCGGGAAGAAAACCATCGGGGAACGGGCCCTCTCTCTCCACGAACCGCACAGCATCGGGGAACGGGCTCTCGAGCAATGGGGTGAAGATCTATGGCTACGTATGCCTATCGGTAGGACTCCACGTAGGACTCCATTGAATCGCAGACTTAACGGCACGTTTGATTGGCACAAGGAATGGGAATGGGAATGGAAATGGGTGATGTGCTGTCACAGACACTCAAAAATAAAACCAATACTCTTAAAGATAAATGTAGTAGTGCGAGTACGAGTCGATCCCATGAAGAGTGTTTAGCCTAGTTTTGTGCTTAGTGAACAAAGATGGGGGGTTTTGAGTAAAATGAAAACAATAAAGAAACAATCTAAAGTGAAGGATCGAATTGAATCAAGAGAACAAACCTTGGTCTGAGTCAACATCCACCATCGGAATCCAACAACTGATCATTGATGCAAGTATCAATCAATTCATACCATGAATATTCACCCTTCGAATTAAATTCGAATCTCTCCTCAATCATAGTTAATCAGAAACAAGTGATCCAATTAACCCTACTACTAAACAACCTAAGGCAAGGGTTGTAGATTTAATCTAATAGCAGCGTTAAAAATAGGGAGATCGATGAAGCTAAACAACACAAGCACAAACGGTTGCATTTAATCTAGTCGAATATTCTTCCTAAGATCTATTAATCTCTGAAACGCAGTAAATCAATAGATCTCAGTTGATTCGCAGATTAGATGGATCAAACAATTACGGATTTGATATCCAACCTAGCAGTAGATCACCATGAATAATAAACTAGTAGGCCTCCTAGCAATTAGACAAGACAACCATGAACATCTAATCACAGAAGAACATCCAATACTCGAGTATAAACTAAACAATAAAAATAGATTAGATCTCACAGTTTCATTGAGTCCGAGGTTTCAGTATGCTCGACCAAGGATCAAGATTTAGCCATGCAGGGCCATCAAGAACAATCCTAAAAAAGATTCCAATAAGTAAGAGAAAATCTAGAAAAAATATAAAAGAGAAGAAAAGAGCAGCCAAAAGTCTCCAAGAATCCCCCCACAAAACCTAGAAAGAGTCCTATTTATAGCCTTAAGTGTATCCATCCCCGGATTAGATCAAAACCGTTGATTTTCTTAACTGGGAAAGTAGTATCGATCCCACTATGGGTGTCAGATCGATCCTACTCATCAAAATCTTCAATTTCTGGTTACGCCGAGTCCGATCGATCGGAGTATAGGTGTCGGATCGATCGGACTCAGTACGATGGATAGAGAGATCGATCGGACTGTGTATAGCTGAAAAATATGCGTTCTGTCAGGTTTCTGCATAGATGGATCGATCCTACTCTAGATGTCGGATCGATCGGACATTCCAGAGTATTTACTGTTCTGCCATCCAGACTGCGCCATCGGTATTAAAATTGACGTAACTTCCTCTAGGAAACTTAGAATCTCGAACCGTAAATTTGTCCAAAATCTAGACTTCAAGAGCTTTCCATCCATATATGGTACATCATCTGGTTCTTCATGAGCAGGTACATTTTAATCTTTAAAGTTGATCCATATACTCTTTTCCGCTTCTTTTCGAACTTAAGGACTTCAATTGCAACTTCCATGTTAAACCCCTTAATTTACCTTTGTTAGGATTAAAATGTTTGTATTTGATAGTTTGTTAGTTGATTTCAGGTTTAATGAAGATTCAAGTTAGAAAGTACAAAAAAGGCTTAATATGCTGAAATACACTGCTCTGTCCACTGTTAGCATAATATTCACCAGAAATTATTCTTATATCCAAATATTCTGAAATTTTGGAAAAATCTAGAAGACATCAAGATGTACAACTTCCATGTTGGATACTTTCAGAGATTCCTGATGGATTGATAGCAGTTTTGAAGAAGATGAAGATATTTAGTTGCTAGAAGACTGGTCCGTCGATGCCCAGGAGAATATTCGCTAAATATTCTAGATAAGTTAAAATATTATAAACTCTTCGGGAGAGCCAGAAGACTTCCAAATATACATCTTTTGTGTTGGACTCATTCCCAAATTCTGGACGGGTTGAACCCAGTCGCGATTGGAAGAAACTGTCAGGGTTGAACCAGGAAATCCGAGTTGCACTTGAGGTCTAACTCAACCCTAAAACCCTACTCCGGGAATTAAGATATAGAAAGGGTTTTGTGGCTGGAAATTGGAAAGCCTCCATAGAGAGAAAAAGAGGGATTCAGATTGGAGAAGAAGACGGAGATGCGGTGTGGATCCCTAACCTTCTTCATCGAATACATAGTTCTCATCCAAAAGATGAGTGGCTAAACTCTTTACTTAGGGATCTCATGAAGCTTTAGTGTAGCTTCTTTGTATTTTCTAGTTTGATTCTTGTTATCTTTTCAAAGACATGATCCTATGAATATGGTTTTATTTTATAAAGAGTTGAGAGAACAGAGTTCCTCGACGTACATTCAGACCTACTTGATTGCTGTGTTTGATGGTACAGATTTGTAGGATGGTTTTTATGTTGCTTTTGTGTGTGCCTTTGAGATAATCTATACTAGATTAAGATAGGTTATACTCAGATTATGTTCGAAGACAATCTATGCTAAGTTTGGATAGGTTATGCCTTAGGAAAACAATTGCATTATTTTAGGGATTCATGTAAGCTTAAGAAGCTGTGAATCCATAATGTCGAGATAAGAAAACAAGAGGATAACTAGAGAATACAGGAAGTGAAACTAAAGTGGATTGAGTAATCCCTAGGTTTTCTCTCATTGATCTACTTCAATTTCGTTAATCGCTTTCTTAATTAGTTTTAATTAATCAGTTCCTAAAACCCCGAATCAATCCTTCTTCGCTTTAGGACTAGAGTGTTGAGAGTTAATTCTGATGTTTCTTTGTTAGTCAAAGTTTTCCCTGAGGACCAACCCCGTATTTCATCATTATTCTATCTTATTAATTTAGTGTTGAAAGAAAGGTTTACAAATTTCTAAATTGCGTTTTGCATGCGTTTTAACGACAACGTTTGTGAGGGATCAATTTTTGACGCCGTTACCGGGGAAAATCTTTTGATTTACAACGGAATATCGATTTAATCTTCTCTTAACTCTTTTTCTGAGCGAGTTAGATTTTTATTTTTATTTACGTTATTTTACATTTTTTTTAGGATTTTTCTGATAATTTTCTGAAATTTTTGCAGCGTTGGAACGATCTTACGTTGAAGACTACTGACGGTCAACCGCAACATCGACCACCGGATCTACCGTCGCCCTCTACGATCGCCACGATCGACCGCGACATCGATCGTAGCTCTCTATCACAAAAACAGCCTCTCACGGTCGATACGATGATCGACCGTCGCGTCTTCAAGTGAGGTTGCATAGTTCCACGATCGACCGCGAGCAAGCCACGGTCGACCGCGAACAATCCACAGTCGACCACCAGATCGACTGTGAGCGTAGTCAGGTTAGTTTTATTGTTTTAAATTTCTTTCCTTTCAATCTTTGTTTTTCGGATTTTCTCCTCTCCTTCGAATATTCTGTTTTCTTTTTCTCTTTTTGGTGTGATATTGCATGCAAGGTAGACGATCCCTAAATAATCCGTTAGAACCTTTGGATCTAGAAATAGAGACCACACTTCGAGCAGCTAGAACCTTAGCACAAAAATTTCTAAGTAACTATCAGGAAGCCATAAGCAACTTGCAATCCTTAATGGCTGAACAGGAGGAACATGTCATTGACCCTAATGATAATATGGGTAGGGGTGGAAATGATCACAATAATAGAGAAGTCCCAATTAGGAATCACTTCTTACCTGGATCTTATACCTATGCTTCTTGTATCAACCCACCTACCATCAATGCTACCCATTATGAGATTAAGCCTAACTGGATTACAACCTTACCTTCTTTTTATGGGCGTGAGAATGAGGATCCTTATGGACATATTGCTAGCTTTCTTGAAATCCTTTTCATGTTCAAACTTCAGCATTTTAATGATGATGCCTTTAGACTCAAACTCTTCCCTTCTTCTTTGAAAGACAAGGCTAAACATTGGCTCCAAACTTTAGCGCCAATTTCGATTTCAACATGGGACTAACTTCAGGATGCTTTCCTTAAGAAATATTTCCCGATCATTAAAACTCAAAATTATCGAACCATGATTATCGCTTTTATGCAAAATGAAGATGACATGTTTCATGAAGCTTGGGAAAGATTTAAGGATCTTCTTAGAGAGTGTCCCCATCATGAGGTACCTAAGTGGCAGCTAGCCCATTCATTTTATAATGGTCTTAATGATCGTTATAGGACAATGGTCAAAGCCTGCTGCGGGGGGTTGTTCTTAGTAAACCTTGAACTGCTCTTTGGAAAATGTATGATAATCTGGCTGAAAATTCACAACACAATGCCTCAGTTTCTAGAAGTCGGTCTACCACTGTTCGTAATTCTCGGGGAATTCATGAAATTTTTGAATTCCAAAGTCTCTCCGCACAATTAGCCCTCCTAACTAAAGAGCTGAATCAGTTGAAAACAGGTCAAACTCTTACTCAACAATCGCCTCACACTTCTTCTGAAACTAGTGACCTTTGTCTTAACTCTGGTCATCATATCACTGATTGTCAACTGGCCCCCAATTTCCCTGACTTTGTTCAGGAACAAGTTAATGCAACTTATGGTTTTTCCAAACCTCAGAACAACCCTTATTCTAATACCTACAATCCAGGTTTGAGAAATCATCCTAATTTTAGTTGGAAACCACAACCGTCAAGTAACTTTCAAGGGCAAAACAATCCAGCTAATACTTCTACTCTCAAGTACCCACCTAAATCTTTTGCAAATCCAACCCCTGGGTGCTCTTCACATTATCCTCAGAATACCTCTCAACGTCCTCCTCTTGAATCATCAACTGAGCCCACTTTAAATTCTATCATGAGTACATAGAGATGAGAGGTGATTTCAATAGGGACATGTCATCCATGAAGGTCGAAATTTCAACTGTCAAAGGTGATGTCTCCGTATTGAAAAACAACTTATCTTCAACGATTCAATCCGTTTCAAATTTATAAAAACAAGTTGGTCAACTTTCTAACACCTTGTCTAAAAGAGAGGATGGGTATTTGCCAAGTCAATCTGTCACCAACCCAAGAGGCCAACATTATGTAGAAAGCCAAAACTTTGAGAGTGCTAAAGCCGTTGTGACCCTTAGAAGTGGTAATACAGTTGATAATTAAATAGGTGAACCTGTCAGTACGGACGATCGATCGGCCTACCAGCCGATCCATCGTCCAACTCGAGATGACTCTTTCCTTTCACCAGATGCTAGCCCATTTGATTCTACAGAGCCTGATCCAGCTAAATATATTCCTAAAGTGCCTTTTCCTGTAACCCTTAAGGACCCGTACCCAACCATCAAAGCCCGAAGAGCTACTGAGGAAATCCTTGAAACTTTCAAACATGTCAACATCAACATACCCTTGCTTCAGGCCATTCGTCAGATCCCTTCGTATGCTAAATTTCTTAAGGACCTGTGCACTCATAAACGCCAGACAAAACACAAAGGTGACAAGAAAATCCTTCTACCTTAACAAGTCAGTTCAATTTTGAAACATGACACGCCACCCAAATTAAAGGACCCTGGTACTCCTACCATACCCTGTTGCATAGGAGACTACCAGATTGATGGTGCCATTCTCGACCTAGGAGCCAGTGTTAACATTTTGCCCTACTACCTTTATAAAGAATTTGGGATGGAAGAGCTCAAACCGACACCGATCAGTTTACAATTGGCTGATAGATCCATTAGGACTCCTAGAGGCATTGTAGAAGATGTTTTAGTGATGGTGGACAACTTCTTTTTCCTTGTTGACTTTGTCATCTTGGATATGGAACCCGTTGTTCACTGCAAAAAAAACCATGCCTATCATCTTAGGACGTCCCTTTTTGGCTACCGCAAATGCGAATATCAACTGTCGAACTGGTGTCATGGATGTCTCTTTTGGCCATATGCATGTTAAACTGAACATCTTTAAGACTGTAGGTTTGCTTGAGCATGAGAATGAATGCTTCTGTGTTGATAGTTTGACTGACTTCTTTCATGATAAATCTCATGGTATGATAGGTGATGCATTATCTGATACTGTGAGGGATTATGATTTTGATAATGATACTGAGGTTGACGGTGAGGATGATATATTGCCTACAATTTGGGATGAGTATGATTCTGAAGATGATGATTATGATCTTAAATTGCATGATGATAGATTGCCTATAATTTGGGATGAGTATGATTCTGAAGATGATGATTATGATCTTAAACTGCATGATGATAGATTGCCTATAATTTGGGATGAGTATGATTATGAGGATGATGATGTTGAATTAAAGAATGACATTCTGTCTGACATTTTGAATGCCTTTGCTTCTGACTTTGATGATGTTAATCGGGACACTGCACAATCGAAAGATGACATCAAACCACACATCATGCCCGACCAATCACTCGATCAGCACACTGCAGAGACAAAAACTATTTCTTGGGTGGTTGAGCCCCTTCCACCGTTATCTTTTACTCCCGCACCTGACTTAGATCTTGGACAAGTTCTTGCTTATTATGTTGACACACACTTTTGCACAGATGTGTCAGTATATTCTAAACCTGAGCCACCACCTCCTCCTTTACCTATATTTACAACATCGTCATTGCCTACACCCATTCTGAGATTGAAATCCACTCCAAGTTCACTTCTGGGTCCCAACATTATGAGGGACACATACCGTAGACTGGGTTGCAAGATAAAACATGACGATAAGTTGCCATGCATAGAGGGTGGAGCCTCTAGTTCACCTGTGGAGATAAAAGAACTGATTGGCCTGCATCATCAAATACTAAACTTATTGTGGGGTTGGGTTTGGTTTCAAGCATTATATGGAGGAAATTATTCTAAGTTGGGTGATCGATGTCGTCAAATTGATGGATCCATGCTTTAATTGCACCTTCTCGGGAAGTCTAGCGATAGACGTAAAATTTCGCACTTTCTGGGAGGCAATCCAGTTTTATGATTTTTCCTTAGCTTTTTAGAATTGTTTTGATTTCTAGGAATTTTTCCATGATTTGTCCGCTTTTTCCTTGATTTTTTGTGATTTTTCTTTAAGAATAATCATAATATCTAGAAAATCGAAGTTCCTGGAAGACGGTCGACCGTCCCATCGACCGCCAGAGCGTCCGTGAGGCTCTGTTAAAAATAAAGCTTCTCAGGGTCGATGGAAGGATCGACCGTCAGCTCCTCAAACAGGTAACGTGGGCAACGGTCGATCGAGCGATCAACCGTCCGTTTATTTTTTCCAAATTGCTTGGTTGACGGTCGATCTATCGATCGACCGTCTGATTTTGTTCTCAAATCACCCGCGCCCACGGTCGATCCGTGTCGCGCCCCGACCCGCGAAAGCCCAACCGGGCCGGGCGACGCGAACCGGAACCTACAAAACGCGGAAAAGAACGGCGAGGGTTCCCTCTAACCTATTGGTCTCCCTAACAGTTCACCAAAACACCCTCAATTAAATCAACAATTAACAACATCGAACCACAGATTAAAAACTCAAGTGTTAATATACATATCCTCGGAGAGGGGAAGATTCAAAGTACAACATTACTCCCGTAGGAGACTAACTAACATAAGGGTAAAAGCAGTAAATGATCACCACCTCTCAGACTCCACCTGGCGCCGCCGCACCGCCAACCAACTGCCCGGTAGGGGCCAAGAAAGAAGAACTGACGCCTGCACCTGCAAAACGCAGCCCGGGTAGGTGTGAGCACTAAGCTCAGTAGGGATCTACACTACGACACACAGAAGGAAGAGGGGAACGCAACAGTGTCGCCCTCAAGTAGGATCTGGGTGTATACAGGGGTCCCATAACCCCACCGCGTGTCCCTGAGGCCCACGATCATGGTCTTCCAGCCGAGCTGGTCACATGTCTGGTCACACTCAGTAGCAGGAAACAACACTGCTGGCCCACAAGCAGGTACCGACACTGCAGGCGGGAAACTGCACCGCTAAGTAGGCAATCCCTCTACTCAAGGGTCAACACAGTGGAACACCGGCTACACCTCAGCATCCGACTTAAGGCCGACACGACCTCTACAATCATCAAGCCACAAGTGCACCAGTCATCTAAGCCTATCATCGAATCGACTGGGCACCACCATTCAAACCGGGTCCAAACTACCCAACCCCGGTCCTAGGGCTAAGTCCGAGCTTCCAGCCTCGGGACGGCGACCCAAAGATCACCCACGCCCTAACCAATGCAACTAATGCACACAACAACAATGCATGCTATGACATACACAAACAGGAGATAGGCATGCAACAGTATGACAAACATCATATAAGTCAACCGGATCGCTGCAGCGGTACCACCGACCGCTGCCAGCCGATCCGCAGCGGGTCCCGGCATTACGACGGTACCATGACCGTCGACCGCAGACTCCTGCAACGGGAAGCAACCCCGAAAACCGATGATGAACAAAAAACAATATAATATTATATTCTGAAATATAATATTATATTCAAACACTCAAAACCACCACTTAGGGGCTAATTGATCCCGTCGATCCGACATCCAAACGATGTCGAATTCAAGATCCAACTTAGCCACCAGTAGCTGTATAAACCAGGATCATCATATCCAAAAATAATAATCATCCAACGGTTGGATTAACGGGAAAACGCTAATCAAAATCGTTAATCAAACTAACTTACCCATTAATTGCTGCAACGCAGCCCTTCAGCAAACAATTCATAAGTAATCGTACGTAAATCGCAAAAATATAAAACAAGATGGAATGGAAAGATAACGAATAGCCCTACAATTCTTACGTTTATGAAAAGCCAAGATTATATACTCGCCGGCCGAAAAACTCGCCGCAAGCCGGCTGTTTCTCAAGAACAGCAGAAAACCAGAAATCCGAGACTAATCATCCATAAAACCTAATCAAATCTCAACTGATTAACATCAAACTTAAATCAGTTATTCTACAAGGCATAAGAAAACCAACAAAGCAAGGATCAACAAGATCCAACGGTTAGATCTCAAGAAAACCCGAAAAGAACACAGTAGGTATAACCCTACCTAGCTGCGCTTTCCTCGGCTGATTCCCCGCGATTTGATCACCAACAAGCTTCCAAACCTCTTCAGGGATCTTCCTCTCGTTGTCACGAATCCAACGAGCCTTAGAACACCGAAAAAGATGGCCGGAGGAGGGAGAACGGAGGTGAGGAAGGTGGCTGCCGGAAAAACAGGGGAAGAGCAGAGCTTCGGGGGAGAAGAGAAGAGAAGAAGAAGAAGAAAGGAGGAGGAGGAAGAGGGGAAGAAAAGGAGGGAAAAGGGGAGAGGGGACAGCCGGGAAAGAGGGGAAAAATTGAAAGAAGGAGAGGGGAAGTCTTCCCCCTCTGACAGGAGAGAGCGACGGCCAACGGCGGCCGTCCTCGCGAAGCAGAAAACCAACCGACTTATAAATGATCGTTCCTTCCTCAACGAAGGATCGATCCTTCAAGACGATTCACAAGGCTTTTTGGCACGAAGAGAATCGATCCCTTAGCCAGAGAGGATCGATCCTTTGTGTGCTGAAAGCTAAACTTGGGCAAGAACTCAAGCCCAAGTCTGGATCTTTCGATCCCGGGTCCACCTAGCCATTCTAAACAAACACTAACACATACAAGGCCAGTGTGTGCATATGCGGGTGTGAAACAAACCAACAAGGCGCAATTTACCAAATTGCCCTTGCGGTCTACAACGAGCCACATGGATAGAGGGGCAGGTCCTCACAATCCGACTTCATCTTCTTCCTTCCTCGTCACCGTCCGCCATCCGTCGCCACCGCTCCGGCCGCTCCCAGCCCTCCAACCCACCTCCAACACCGTCGCAATCTTCTCCTCTACCTCCTCCCGGCCTCTTCTTCCCCCAATTTCGTCTCTTCCGACGCCGTCGAACATCCCCTGTTCCTACCGCCATCTCCGATCACCTCTTCCACTGCTTCCCACCATCCCTTACCACCTCCAGCACCTTCCTCTGGCCGTCACGACTCTTTTGCAACCTTCAAAACTCAAGCTTGTAGCTCGGTTGGCCGGATTCCACCTCCGACGATCCTCCACCTCGCCGGTCAACTTCTATCCGCCTCTTGGACCTCCGATTCTACAATTAAATCACCTAGGTGCGTTCTCAGGCCTTCTGCGATGCTTCCTTGCTCCTTACCCACCTTGATTGAAGCTTCGGCCGCCGGATTCTAACTCCGACCATCTTCCTCCGCGCCGTCCCCCATCGTTCCGCCGCTTGGAGACCACCATTTACAGATTAGACGACATGGACGAACTCCTTGGCCTCCCACGATTCCATCCCCACTGGTCCCATCCTCCGGCGACAACGTTTCATCATTGATCGTCGCCGGTGAGCTCTCAACCGTCCGTTGGCTGATGGACGAGATCCATACGCTTTGCTGCCCGGTTTTCCGATCAGACAGTGTAGATCTTCAATCAGGATAATTTTATGGACACTGATTATTTGGGTGTTGTGTATGGATCATTTAATGTATTTTATTGCTTTAATGTCTTTATTTTTAATTTTTGTGGATTGAATGCTTGTATAAGGCTGATATATCATGATAATACACAGGAGACTTTGCCGAAATTGTTAATGATTTTTATGCCTTTCTATAATTTTTTATAGATTTTCCAACCTATTATATTTGAACTTTTGGAAAGGTATCTTTTATGGCAGGTGGCCTTTGGCACTCATTGAGGGGCGACTTATGACATTCTTATATAGTTCGATCAGGGGGTTATTCTTAAAATCTTTACATATGTCTCTAACGTTTTATGGTGATTTCTATGATTTTATTCGTTTAATCTCTTCTAGAGACATAAATTTATTCCATAGCGACGTATTCTTCTTATGGGTGGTGTGGTGATCGTCTTTTATGCGAGCCAACTACTTATAGTGCAATATCTACGGTGATCTCTGCCCTTTTTCCTTGCTTTATTTTTATGACTTAGTGTAATTAGGGACAATTACATTCAAGTTGGGGGTAGATTCTAGGAATTTAATTTTTATTATTATACATCCCTTGAAATATGTCAAAAGGATGAAATTATGATATGACATGACAAAGATGCAGGTTTTAGAAATTTATTTTATGGATTATTCTGAGACTTGTATGTCATATAAGAAATAGTAAATTTTTGCTATGCATGACATTATTTCTATACTTTAACACCTTTACCATGATTTAAGGATAACTTGACATATCCTAATGCACATGTTCACTTCCACATGTTAAGGGGTTGATATTAGATTCTAAGCATGATACTAGGATAGATTTACAATTCTATGTCATGACACAGAAAATACATGAACACATGCAATTATCTGAGTATGTAAAAAAAAGAAAAAAGAAAAAAGAAAAAAAAATGGATTTTCAACTTAGTAATCGGGCAGTGTGCCTAACCAGCGTGGTGTTCGCGTAAAACGGTTGAATTTTCTGAAAAAAAATAAGGGTTTCATACTTAGTAACCGGGCAGTGTGCCTAACCAGTATTATGTTCGCGTAAAACAGTTGAAATTCCTGATGTAAAAAAATGAATAAAAACAAATATTGCTATGTGATAAGTGGAAGATATGTGCTTGGATAGGATTGTGATCTTGAATTGTTGAAGTGCTTAGATAAAATTGATGCTCTGAAGCATGTGGAACCCTAATCACACACAGGAGTGTTAAAGTTGTTTTTAATCATGATTAAATATGTTGAAGTGTTGGAAATATGTTATGACATGTTTTGATTTACTATGTTTTTATGTGAATATGAGTTGAAGGGTATATTTATGGATATTATTTCTATTTCATGCATTAGAGTTGATGAATGTTATAATTGATTTCTGATGATATATTTAAGGGATGTATAGATGTTTGTGGGTGTCATCCCTGAAAACTCTCAGGAGACTATAACTCCTCCACTGGGGTAACCCAGGAGTTCAAAGGCTTGTTGCACATGCTAAGTGCAATCGTGAGACCTACGAAAGTGGCTAGTTAGATTTATTGCTTTCTTTTTATCTTTTCTTTGCTCGAGGACTAGCAAAGTGTAAGTTGGGGGATGTGATGAGTCACTAAATATTCATAATTAAACCCCTTAATTTACCTTTGTTAGGCTTAGAGTGTTTGTATTTGATAGTTTGTTAGTTGATTTCAGGTTTAAAGAAGATTCAAGTTAGAAAGTACAAAAAAGGCTTAATATGCTGAAATACACTGCTCTGTCGACTGTTAGCATAATATTCACCAGAAACTATTCTTAGGTCCAAATATTCTGCAATTTAGGTGACATCTAGAAGACATCAAGATCTACAACTTCTATGTTGGACACTTGCAGAGATTCCTGATGGATTGATAGTAGTTTTGAAGAAGATGAAGATATTTAGCTGCTGGAAGACTGGTTCGTGGACGCGCAGGAGAATATTCGCCAAATATTCTAAATAAGTCCAAATATTATAAAATCTTCGGAAGACGCCAGAAGACTTCCAAATCTACATCTTTCATGTTGGACTCGTTCCCAAATTCTGGACGGGTTGAACCAGGAAATCCGAGTTGCACTTGAGGTCTAACTCAACCCTAAAACCCTAATCCGGGAATTAAGATATAAAAAGGGTTTTGTGGCTGGAAATTGGAAAGCCTCCATAGAGAGAAAGAGAGGGATTCAGATTGGAGAAGAAGACGGAGATGCGGTGTGGATCCCTAACCTTCTTCATCGAATACATGGATCTCATCCAAAAGATGAGTGACTAAACTCTTTACTTAGGGATCTCATGAAGTTTTAGTGTAGCTTCTTTGTATTTTCTAGTTTGATTCTTGTTATCTTTTCAAAGACATGATCCTATGAATATGGTTTTATTTTATAAAGAGTTGAGAGAACAGAGTTCATCGACGTACATTCAGACCTACTTGCTTGCTGTGCTTGATGGTAGAGATTTATAGGATGGTTTTTATGTTGCTTTTATGTGTGCCTTTGAGATAATCTATGCTAGATGAAGATAGGTTGTACTCAGATTAAGTTCGAAGACAATCTATGCTAAGTTTGGATTGGTTATGCCTTAGGGAAACAATTGCATTATTTTAGGGATTCATGTAAGCTTAAGAAGCTGTGAATCCATAATGTCAAGATAAGAAAACAAGAGGATAACTAGAGAATACAGGAAGTGAAACTAAAGTGGATTGAGTAATCCCTAGGTTTTCTCTCATTGATTTACTTCAATTTCGTTAATCGCTTTCTTAATTACTTTTAATTAATCAGTTCCTAAAACCCCGAATCAATCCTTCTTCGATTTAGTACTAAAGTGTTGAGAGTTAATTCTGATGTTACTTTGTTAGTCAAAGTTTTCCCTGAGGACCGACCCCGTATTTCACCATTATTCTATCTTATTAATTTAGTATTGAAAGAAAGGTTTACAAATTTCTAAATTGCGTTTTGCATGCGTTTTAACGACAACGTTTGTGAGCGATCAATTTTTGACGCCGTTCCCGGGGAAAATCTTTTGATTTACAACGGAATATCGATTTAATCTTCTCTTAACTCTTTTTCTGAGCGAGTTAGATTTTTATTTTTATTTACGTTATTTTACAATTTTTTTAGTATTTTTCTGATAATTTTCCGAAATTTTTTTTAGACCCTCACGGATGTTAACACTCAACTCTCATGTGTTTGAAGGGTATGTATTTCACTCAAATTCATTCCAATGAAAATGATCTGCCATAAGCTTGCATATCTTTTCATTCTCCACCACTAGAATCACATGCATAACACAAATCATAAGGAATTCAAAAGGTTGTAATGGGGTCCAGGATTAAGGTGGGAAATATTTGGGAATGTAGTTCAAAAGCCAATGGAACTAATGGAGCAAAAATGCATCAATAAGACATGTACAACCAATCACTCCATTCAACAACTTTCTAACATGAGAAATTGTTTCCTACTTCACTTTCTTTTTTTCTTTCTTTTCCTTTTTTTTTCTTTTTCAAGTATAGCCATACCACAAATCCAAACACCCCCACACTTGAACTTTTGCACCCATACATGTCATAATGATGATCAATGCTCCACTAATCCTATGACTTGGGTATTGGCATTATTTTTTAGGTTTAAAGCTTGTAATGTGGGTTAACAATGAAGTCAATAAAGCTCAAAGGGGTTTAGCAAAAGGAAAAATTAATCACAAGGTAGGCTATTTGGCTTATGTAGCTTAAAAAAAATGGCCTTAATCATGTTCATGTATACATGTGACAATGTGATCTCGAATAGAATCAAAGCAAGTTCTAGAGAAACAAATCTATGAATGAATATCTCTCATGAAAGAAAATAGTGAGACTGATATGAATGTGTCAGTCTAAAGGCTCAAAATCCCACAAGCTTTTGTCTACTAATTTAGTCACTACCATCTCAAAGAAAATAACTCAACTAATTAATTCAAAGTCACAAAATTACTCATTCAATCATGTTATGAATATGTCAAGCTTAACTAATTCTTGCTCATGGCATATGAAACCTAGATCTCATAGATCTCCTCCCCCACACTTGAAACTGACATTGTCCCCAATGTAAGGTGGAATGCAAAGAAAAGGTAAATATAACTAAAATGGAAATGCGAAAATAAAAAGAGAAAGGAACGAACTCCCCTTGGGTTGCCTCCCAAGCAGCGCCTTTGTTTATTGTCATTGGCTCGACTCCATGCTTTCTTCTTTGAATACTGTGGGAGTTGCGAAACTTTGAATTTCCATAACCATGGCTGGGTGAATTCTTTAGGTATGATAGGGAATGCTCGATCACCTAAAAACAAAAGCAAAGCAAAGCAAAAACAAAAGCAACATGCAAGCACACAACATAAAAATAATTCAAGCACGTTCAAGCACACAATAAAGCAAATAGAGCCAACTAAACCACTCTATACAATATAGAGAATTTTAAATCGTGCCCTCGGTGGACGCTCTATAGCACGATGGGATGCAAAATCACTGGGTGCCATCACCTGAATATTTGACCTCAATAGTGCCACCAAGGTTAATTTAGCATAAGAGTCCAAGTGGTATTTGCCAAAAATGAGACTTAGCTTTTCCATACTAACACTAGTAAACAAGATAGCTAGATCTCTCAAATAAAAATACATGTCATCATGGTGATCAGAAAGAAAGGAGTCAATATTATGCTCAACTATAATTGAATCATCCATTGACCTATTAAGAATGTCGTCGTTCGCATTGTCAAGGATGTCAAGATTACATGATCGAAAATAAATCCGTCGAGATATGAAAATATCTACTAAGGTCAGCTCCTTTTTAACAACTAATGAAGATGAAATAGTCACAGGAAATATACCTCGCGACGTAATAGGAATGCTTTCAACTTCAGCCGGAGGAGGTTCATCGAATAAATGCTCCTGGTATTCTAGGCGGTCGACCGAATCTTTCTCGCGGTCGACTGGACATGGCTGGACAGCTTCTTCATCTGCCTTCTGTAGACACTCCCCCGAAGCATCTCCAACCGCAACTTCCAATTCCCTCACATTAATAGAATAAACATGACAATCATCAGAAGGATATTTCTTGGCATCATATATTTCAAGCTTAACAATTTTACCATCAAATTCCATGGTAAATATGCCACTACGCATATCTAACTTTGTATTGGATGTCTTTAAGAATGGTCTTCCCAACAAAATATGAGTACTATGATCATCATTCTCCATATCAAGAACATAAAAATCAGCAGGGAAAACTAAATCATTAACTTGCACAAGAATATCTTCAACTACACATTTAGGATAGGCGTTAGATCTGTCAGCCAATTGAATCACGACACCAGTTTCATTCAAAGGTCCAAGTTTTAAAGAAGAATATATAGAATATGGCATGACATTGATAGAAGCTCCTAAATCTAACATGGTCTTCTCAAATTTGGTGTCACCAATTGTACATGGGATAGTAAACATACATGGATCTCTACACTTTATAGGAATTTTTCTTTGAAGAATTGCAGAAACATTTTCACCAACTCTCACCTTCTCACATCCTTTAAGTTTCTGCTTTCTCTTAATTGTGCACAATTCTTTCAAGAATTTAGCATAACGATGTACTTGTTTAATAGCAACTAAGAATGGAATATTTACCTCGCATCGGGGAAAAGTCTCCTATAGATCTGAATGTTTCTCATATCTTCTTGATTCTGTTAAAGCCTGAGGAAAAGGAGGTACAGGTTTATAATCAGAAAGAGGTGGAAACTTACGTTTAGGTACGTCATCATCATCGGGAAAGATTTTGTCCATGACAATATTTTGCTCTTTTCCTTTCGGTGACGATGCAGGAACTTCCTTTATTGGAGTCTCAACTTCTTTACCACTTCTCAAAATAACTGTACTTGCATTTTCTCTTGGATTTATTACCGTTTGAGAGGGTAATTTTCCTGAACTTTGCGCCTCTAGCTTGCTAATTGCAGTCGCCATCTGGCCCAACTGATATTCCAAACCTTGGATACTGGCCTTTGCCTCTTGTTGAAATAGTTTTGTCTCCTGTTGAAATTGCAAAGTATTAGTAGCAAGAGATTTAACTATATCTTCTAAAGACGTACCAGAATTAGAAGCTGGGTTTTGTTGTTGTCTCGGGGGGTATGGCGATCTATATTGTTTGTATTGCTGTCCAGTTGGACGGAATTGAGTTGTGGACTGATTTACTTGTGGATTCCCATAGTTGAGATTGGGGTGATCCCTCCATCCCGGATTATACGTGTTTGAATATGGATCATACTTCCTTTGCGGTAGTCCAGGGAAACTCCCCGCTACATTTACTTGTTCAATGGGCTCCTCTTGAAGAGTTGGGCACATATCGGTTGGATGTCCTGCCATCGAACAAATCCCACAAACCTTCGCCGTTTGCATATTATCTACAGCCAATTGACGAACAAGAGAAGTTAGACTCCCAATCTGTTGTTCAAGAGATGAAACATTTATCTCATTAACATGTTTTGAATAAGAATCAAGTCTACTATTAAATTGTTGAGAATTAGCCGCCATATTTGCAATCAAGTTCCTCGCGGCTTCAGGAGTTTTATCCATCAAAGCTCCTCCACTGGCAGCATCAATCATTCTTCTGTCATTGGTTAGTAAGCCCTCATAAAAATATTGGATAAGTAATTGCTCACTAATTTGATGATGGGGACAGCTTGCACATAATTTCTTGAAACGTTCCCAATACTCTTGTAGAGACTCTCCGTTATGTTGTCTTACACCACATATCTCTTTCTGAATGTTAGCCGCTCTTGAAGCTGGAAAATATTTCTCTAAAAAAAAACTCGTTATCTCATTCCATGTGGTAATACTCCCAGAGGGTAAATAATAAAGCCAATCCTTAGCCGAATCCTTCAAAGAAAATAAGAAGGCTCTCAATTTGATTTGATCTTCGGTCACCCCCATGGGTTTCATACTTGTGCACACAACATGAAGCTCCTTTAAATGCTTGTGAGGATCTTCACCTGCAAGTCCATGAAAAGTGTGTAAGCGATGTATTAGTCCAGATTTCAATTCAAAAGTAGTAGCATCATCCAAAGTAGGAAATGTAATGCATAAGGGTTGTTGATTCAAATCTGGGGCTGCAAGCTCTTTCAAGGTCCGATTTCCAGCCATGACTTCCTCCTCTAATTCAGATTTGCTACCAAATAGATGGTCAAGAGCCAAATCGTCTTCCTCAGAATTTATCCGAGTTTCCCTTCTTAACCTGTGTAAAGTTCTTTCTATCTCTGGATCATACTGCAATTTGCCTTGATTGAATGATCGAGTTATACTCATAAACAATTAAGAAGAATCTAATAAACCAAGAAAAACAAATGAAGAAAAGATCTAGAGTAATGAAGATAAATAAAAATTCTATGCTAAAGCACTAATAAACGAAGTAAACTTTTTTTTATGAAAATAAAGATCACTATAAGCACAAAAATCAACTAGAATCACTCCCCGGCAACGGCGCCAAAATTTGATGTGATGTCGCATGCACTCAAAAATAAAACCAATACCCTTAAAGATAAATGTAGTAGTGCGAGTACGAGTCGATCCCACGAATAGTGTTTAGCCTAGTTTTGTGCTTAGTGAATAAAGATGGGGAGTTTTGAGTAAAACGAAAACAATAAAGAAACAATCTAAAGTGAAGGATCGAATTGAATCAAGAGAACAAACCTTGGTTTGAGTCAACATCCACTATCAGAATCCAACAACTGATCATTGATGCAAGTATCAATCAATTCATACCATGAATATTCAC
Source organism: Narthecium ossifragum (assembly GCA_963920575.1). Classification (NCBI taxonomy): domain Eukaryota; kingdom Viridiplantae; phylum Streptophyta; class Magnoliopsida; order Dioscoreales; family Nartheciaceae; genus Narthecium; species Narthecium ossifragum. The sequence continues at coordinate 6,716,334 of OY986967.1, forward strand.
CGTTCGAATTAAATTCGAATCTCTTCTCAATCATAGTTAATCAGAAACAAGCGATCCAATTAACCCTAACTACTAAACAACCTAAGACAAGCGCTGTAGATTTAATCTAATAGCAGCGTTACGAATAGGGAGATCGATGAAGCTAAACAACACAAGCACAAACGGTTGCATTTAATCTAGTCGAATATTCTTCCTAAGATCTATTAATCTCTGAAACGCAGTAAATCAATAGATCTCAGTTGCTTCGCAGATTAGAGGGATCAAACAATTACGGATTTGATATCCAACCTAGCAGTAGATCATCATGAATAATAAACTAGTAGGCCTCCTAGCAATTAGATAAGACAACCATGAACATCTAATCACAGAAGAACATCCAATACTTAAGTATAAACTGAACAATAAAAATTGATTAGATCTCACAGTTTCATTGATTCCGAGGTTTCAGTCTCCTCGACCAAGGATCAAGATTTAGCCACGCAGGGCCATCAAGAACAATCCTCAAAAGATTCCAATAAGTAAGAGAAAATCTAGAAAAAATATAAAAGAGAAGAAATGAGCAGCCAAAAGTTTCCAAGAATCCCCTCACAAATCCTAGAAAGAGTCCTATTAATAGCCTTAAGAGTATCCATCCCCGGATTAGATCAAAACCGTTGATTTTCTTCACTGGGAAAGTAGGATCGATCCCACTATGGGTGTCGGATCGATCCTACTCATCAAAATCTTCAATTTCTGGTTACGCCGAGTCCGATCAATCGGACTATAGGTGTCGGATCGATCGGACTCAGTAGGATGGATAGAGGGATCGATCTGACTGTGTACAGCTGAAAAGTATGCGTTCTGTCAAGTTTCTGCATAGACGGATCGATCCTACTCTAGATGTCGGATCGATCGGACTTTACAGAGTATTTACTGTTCTGCCATCCTGACTGCGCCATCAGTACTAAAACTGACTTAACTTCCTCTACGAAACTCGGAATCACAAACCGTAAAATTATCCAGAAACTAGACTTCAAGAGCTTTCCAACTGTGTATGGCACATCATCTGGTTCTTCATGAGTAGGTACAATTTAATCTTTAAAATTGATCCATATACTCTTTTCAGCTTCTTTTCGAACTTAAGGACTTCAATTGCATCCTAAATCAAAATATAAGAATAATGAGTGTATTTAGGTACCAAATAAGCACAGGAGACTAAATATTAAGGGATAAAAATATAACATTATGCATCATCATCAATGGGATTAGGAATGGGAATGGAATGAGATTGGGATTAGGAATGGGCTATTACCAAGGTGATTTTGTGATATCAGGATTGGGAATGGGAATGAAGCATTACCATGTTTGATATATAAATAGAAGCATGGGAATGGAATAGGAGTGAAATACAGATGACTAAAATACCCTCCTTTTCTTTTCTTTGTTGTTTCTACGATGGGAGAAAATTGTAGATGCAAGTGAACTAAGCTGAACAAATTATACAATACACACATTTTTAAATGGGTCACGTACCAATAAAAAAACAACAAGGAAAGGTCACAGCTTCATTCAACCACATCCAGATAACAACACTGCGAGACTTCAAACTTTGGTCTGATAAATTTTTGACGTCTATCCAGATCAATGGAGAAACCAGAGCAGAGGGTAACACTTATGCAATGGATACAAAATGGTGTCACAATTGGTTCAATGTAATCCAGATCTCTTGATTGTACACCAATTTCTTGGAGAAGATGTTTTTCTTGCTAATTGGCAGCTGGAGGAGTGCAGCTGGAAAATCACTTCAAGCACGGCTAAAGCTCGAAGGTCTAATCGATTTCTCACTGAATGATCATCCTGGCTTGGCTTGCAATGATTGAAATCGAATCCGGAGGTTTGCTCCAAGGATTTATTTGTTTTCTTTATCCTAATTAAATCCACTTAATTAGCCACAAAAAGTTTAAATCCACTTAATTAGCCACAAAAAGTTTAACAAAATCCATAATAAAGTCCATACAAAAGCATTTAAAGCTAAAGCCAATAGCACTTAAAGCATTTAAAATTGACTACAACCAAGTCCATGTTTGGCATAAATTAACTACAATAATATGATAAAAGATCAAATATGTCCAAAATTTATATGAGCAACTTCATTCAATGCCGGTCGAGATATCTCTTGACATATCGGGCTCTTTGTTCCATTGGAAGGCTAAAAAAATAGTAAATAAGTATATCATCTGCACCCATTTTGTATCCAGCATCGTCTCTCTCATTTTCATTCAATCCTTCCAATTTCTGTAGCTCAGAAAAAAATGTATCATTCCTCTCAAGAAGTAACTTGTCAGTACCTATAGCATGGCTAAGTTCATGAGTTGCATGCTGAATTTTGGAACCAATAGTTGAAGCAACTTGATGAATAGCCTCAATAACTTCAGCTCCCGTATTGGACTTCTTTCACCGTTTTACCCAAGGGAAAGTAATTTCACTTGCACTGCCAATGTCTACATGAGTAGCGCACATGTTTACATCTGCTTGAGAAGCAAACATGGTGGCATGACTTGTAGACATTGGTACATTCTCCTCTGTAGCTCATTAATCTGCAAGTGCTTTGTTGCTGTTAACCCCCCTACAGTATCTACAATGTAGCACAAAGTTTCGAAAGTCTTTTTGTCCATTCTAAGCTGCTCAATGCAAGTCCGTTCACTTGCATAAACTAAATCGTGAATGTCAGCTTTCTGAATCGCAAAGTCCAAGTTATAAGACTTGTTTCTAACTCTTGTAGTATAAAGTGATGCACATAGAAAAAGAAGATTTAAAAGTAGCTTTACTAGATAGAGAATTTGATTCCATGTAGAAATCACAGCTGCATACTTTCTCCTGAGCATCAATTTTCTAGTTGTCAAATTCAAATGAGCCATAGCTGCATATGACTTATAGTCAGAGACAATCTAATAATATCACACTGTGACTTCTAATCATAAATACACAAGTATAGATGCAAAATTTAATTACCGCAAATAAAGAAGTGAAATTGCAATGAATTGAAATACTGGGAGATGCTGAAAGGGTGCACTACAAACCACAGCAGTCTAGTACTTCTGAAGTAGTTGCTTGTCCTGAAAAAATACGAAGATATAAGATGCATGAACCTTCTACTTAGAGATGCATGAACACAATGCACATTGCGATGGAAAAATTCTAAATGGGTGACTTTTTCTCTGGTAATGGAGGAAACACATCTGTCCAAACACATCATCGGAGAGTTCTGACCTGCACCGACTGCAGGATTTGATTTGTTTTGTATATACATTCACCATTAGCTATGAGTTGCATGTGTATCCTCCTAATAGGATGACTCATGTTTCAAATTTTCATTCCTAATGATGAATGCCATAAGGTGATAAGGCATGATATGGGGGTCTGTGATGATGTTTGCCATGGCTCTGCTCAACATATAATAGATCACACAATTGAGCAGCTCCCGACAATACAACCTGATGCTTTATAACTGCCAGCTTCTAGTTTTCACTCTATGTCCAAACAGTTCTTTGCACCTTCTAATCTCTTCATCTTATTTGATCTATATTAATGCACATTATCAAACAAGCAGCAAGACGCATCAATGCCTTGAGACAACATGAATATACACATGGATCCCACATTGCTAGATCTCAAGAGTGTAAAAAAAATTAAGCAAATCTCAGCTGAAATCTAAACTAAATAGGATGATTGGGAAACCAATGAATGAAAACCATGCAGTCATAAAATGCTACCAATCTAAGAGCATGACAGGACATGGCAGAAGCCTCAGAAGGGAACACACCAAGGCAGGAAAGTTACATAGAACATCTGCTTTAGTGGCTGAAACCTTTCAAGAGAGTGCATGTCCTTGTGGATACAAAGACAGGAAGGCAACATCTATGAGAGCAAACTTGCTTGGTAGGCATCCACGTCTTTGAAAACAGAGCAGAAGTATAATTCTTGTCTAGAACATTTTCCTTTTCTCAGAAGCAGCAGAAGGTTGCATAGAACATGGATTAAAACAGAGCAACAGAGGTGGCCCTTAAAAATATATCATCTTTGGTAGTAGCAACATCATATCCCTCGACGTTTAAGAACGAGTCTGACAATCGAAAGAGAGAAGAGCAACGGGAAGGTAGGAGAAAGCTTACAGAGACGTTAGCGGAGTGGAATCGAATCGTAGAAGAGGCGGAGGAGCAGGGAAACCACATGAAAAAGGGCAAACGAAGGGTTTAGATCAACAGATACTGCAACCCAATCTCACACAAACAAAATGTTGGCTCTACATAGATTTTGATCTCTCTAAGGCGGCTCCAAATGATGGAAAGCTGGAGCCGGAGGAGGAGAGAGGTCGCCGGAGGATGACGGCATGTAGGGTCGGGCGCGGGAGAGAGGTAGCCGGAGGAGGAGATAAACAAGAGAGGAGAAGAGGGACGGGGAGGGAGAAGAAGAAGAGAGAAGAGGGGAACTAGGAAACGCCATACCTCGCCGATGACCTCCAACAGCTTGGGATCGAGAGAAGTGCGGCGGACTTGGGTTTTGAAATAGGGTATCCTCGGTAGAGAGACGACGCGGAAAATAGAGATCGTAGAAGAGAGCTCGGGAGAGAGATCATGATATGAGGGTATTAAAGTAATTCTATTTCCTAATCTCCCGATCGTCCGGAACGGAATGAGCCAATCCGAGATATGAGATGGGATTGGCCTATTCCCAAGTTGTCAGGAATGAAGCATTCCATTCCTGACGTTAAGTGCTAACCAAACATGGGAATGGAATTTGACCTAGGAATTGACCATTCCATTCCCATCATTTTTGTGCAACCAAACATGCTTTAATTGAATCGCAGGACCACGTAGGACTCCAGGTAGGATAACATATGACAGCAGGACAAAAAAGGTAACTGTCACCTAATCTTATAAGGTAGATAAGCCTTTCCGCTTTTGAGAATATGATTTGTCTTGTCAAAATGAATAATCTTCTATTTTTGTTGTTGTTTTTATTGTATTATAAATTGCAAAAACTCTTTTCCTAACCATATTTGTCATGTGATATGAGCCACCTACAATAGCAGCAAGAATGAACTTTGTCACCTACAATAACGACGACAATGAACGAGCATTCCCAACAGATTCCTACTCATTTTCTTTATCCCCAAATCTAGAGCTTCCGTATGATGAAAAAATATTTCCCAACAAACTTTTCATCCCTAAACTCATTTCTTATCTCATTCCTTTTCATCCTAACCTTGTTTTTATTATGCCAATATATAAAGAATGATCAAATATTAGTTTTATATTTATGCCCCTTAATTTAGAAGTGTTTAAATTCAATTTTTAGAAGTTTATGTATTTGCGATCGATATGAAGGTTAACCCCGAGATGGCACAAATGTTGCACCTCACGTAGCGGTCGATCCACGTATCGACCCTGGAAAGTCTTTTTGTTGTCCGAGGCATACGAACGATGCAGTGGTCGAAGCTATGGTCGATCGAGAGCATATAAAGGATGATGCTCGGGTCAAACATGGTTCAAAAAGTTCATCTTATTGAAGATTTGAGTATTTTAGGTAGACGAACGATGCGAAGGTCGACCTAGAGCCCAAAACCAAGTGAAGGTTGATCCATACATCGGCCCTGGAAGGACTCTTTGTTGTCCGAGGAGTACGGTTGATGTGACGACGATCGAAGTGGAGGTCGACCTCGAAACTTGAAAGCTAATGCAACGGATGATCCAAGTTATGTTTTGAGTGCGACGGTCGATATGACGGACAATGAGAAGGTCGACCGTCATTATGCGTAGACTCAAAATAGAGCCGTTGGAGAGTTGCAATGATCCGTTGGATGGCTTGTTTGGGCTAGTTGAAGGGAAAATAAGAGTCGAATTCACTGCCCATCTTGGACCTTTAGTCTAGATTTTAATTTTTGTTACAAGTTGGTTTAAACTTTGTGGGAGAGAACATGTATTCATTCCTGCTATAGTTTAATTTTTTGTCTGCAAATTGGTTTAAACTTTGTGCCTGAGCACATGTATTTATTCTTACTACAGTTTAATTTTTTGTTTGCAAATTGGTTTAAAGTTTGTGGGAGAGAACATGTAGTTTTATTTACATTGAGACTGCTGGTTATTTCCTATTATGCAGTTACTGAGCTTGATGCCTTTGGGCATATTTTGTAATTTGGTTCTGTTGTTGAAGCAATTTTAGAGTCATAGGTCATTTGTTGGTACGTATATGTTTTGACAGGATCTCCCCTAACCCAGTTGAAAGCAAACATCTATACTCCAAACAAAGAAACACAAAATCCACTTTATAGAGGAAAAGATACCTAAAGATCATAGATTCAATTTACTACATTCAATTCACTGTAATATAAATATACTTTCGTAATGACAATCTTCTAACAAAAACATCCCAAATTATACGTACATTAGTTATAAACAACACCCTAAATACAAAAAATAACATCCCAACTGCATATAAAAGAAAAATCTTTAGAGTTACAATATCCTACTTTGTAATAATTACAACCAAAAACACCAACACAATTATAGGCAAAATTCAAATGACATGAGTACACTCCCAACACCTAACATGACCAACATATAACTGTTCACATGCTCCCTCTGTGCACATCGTTCAACTTGACTCCAGAAAGATGATTTACTTCAAGATTGTAATAATCATGCTCTCTTTGTGTACGTCGTTCAACTCAAACTCCAAGAGGATGGTTCACTTCTGGATTGTAATCATCAACCCATATAAAACTTCTACAGTGTTCCTGCAAAGCAAGTAACAAACTATTATATACGGTACATTGTCTATATAAAACAATTTGCTAGATAATGGGAAAGACACTTGAGCAGTCTCCATTTCTGTCTGCACAACTTTAAGGTTTTTTATGTTGTCTGCCTATTTTACAGATTATAACTTCCTATTATAGCCATCGTGCATCTTCTATTATACATCCAACCTTTATCATTAAAACTAAAATGTCTGAAACAAGGTACAAACCAAATTGTTTAATAGCTGAAGATGCAATTATAGTTTGATCAAATGAGAGGCACACACATTGCTTTATCACGCCACCATTATAAGCGGGAGCGCAAAGACTAGGGTTTTACTTGACCATGTAAAAAGCGATGCCAATCATGTCGCGGCCAGAGAGGATCACAGAGAGGCATTGGATTTGGCTAGGAGTGGGCGGGGCGACACCTTTCTGCTTGAGTTTGGAGATGATGAGGTTCAGAAGACGCATGTCTCTGAAGGAATAGATGGGGGGATATATTATCGTCATCGAGGATGATGTGGAACTGGAGGCTGAGGGCAGTGGGAAGGCGGTGGAAATGTGGTGAGAAGTTCCGACGCCGGTGAGATCATGGCACGGAGAGAGTGACGGGCGGCAATCTAGATATTCCAAATCGATCGATGTTCAAATCAATTTGGATTCCTTTTATTTGACGCTATTAAGCCCACTCAAGGCCTGTTTGGTTCCGACGGATCTATGGAATGGTATCCTCGGAATCGGCCGGAGCGGATTCCAAATCAGCGTCCGCTCGAGAAGAGTGGACCCCGATTTTCGGGATCCGCGCGGGGATCTGATGTTATCCAAACGCCGGATCCCACTGTGCGGGATCCACCCATCCGCCGGATCCCGCGGATCCACGGGGATCCGACGGTATCAAACGGGCCCTCATTGAAATTCTGAATGAACGGTCAGATGGTGGCTACCTAAGCCCCCCGAATCCCGTTTATTACGGGTCCAACAAGAACACCACCGACCGCCGCAGCTCTTTTTAAATTATTCAAGCCGACAAATCTTACCATTTCTAAAATTCTTGTAAAATACGACCATCTTGTAAAATACGACCAAGTATTTGGCCCTCTCTTATTATATATATAGGTAGTCAGGTAGTCCAGAGAGGGTTAGAAGAGTAGAGAGAGAGAGAGATAGAGAGAGATCTAAAAGCTTCAGCCTGCAGAGAAGTGACCGATGGCAACCGGAGCGGCGGCGCAGGGGCTGCTGCACTGCGTCTTCGACGGCTGCATCGCCACCTTCGATACCGACGTTCGCCGGAGGCCGTACCACCGCAACTGTGGCTGCGCCTTGCACAATAACTCCGGAGGCGTCGCCGGAGACTGCCACTGCCGTGCCAAGGTCGCGTATCCTCTCCGGCCATCGCCAGGGCATTCTCTTAAGTGTTCTTCGGAGAGGTCATCCTCTGCTGCTGCTAAAGTGGTGGAGGCTGAGAAGGCTAGGATTGCATGGCATCAAGAATGGAGGACACTTGGTCTCAATCTTGATCTCGAATCCATTAATTGATCTCCCTAGCTAGTTGTTAGTTTGATCCAGATTTGTTACTTTTCTTTGTAGAGATAGCACAATCAATTATTCAATTGTTTTGATATTTTGGGCGCAGAGGCACCCTTTTTCCGTTTTTATAGTAAAGGAGCAAAGCTCAAATGTTATTTATGTGGAGAAAGGATTATTAGAGATATCTCATTTTTTATTATATCAAAGTGTCTGATTTAATCTACATATATAAGTTTGTCCCAAAAAAAAAAAAAAGAAAACCTACTAGGTTGGATTGGCAATGGAATGCTTGACTGGGTTTAGGGTAACCCATCTTTGACCATGTCCTTCAACAAAGAAATGGAGCAAAAGGTTTGTGGTTTGGTTCCCAGCAAATTGACAAGAATAGGGAATTGTTTCTTGCTTACCTAGCATTTGTCTCAAAAGCTTAATGAATTTAATGGCTTAAACTATGCCAAGGTTTTTATTTGTTTATTTTTTAGTAAGTTGACCTATTGTCCAGCGGGCATTGCTGCCTGACTGTATATGATCTGATCGGTCTTTCCCGAACTGTCCAGCAGCATCCCTTGTCATTCAGCCCCTGAGTTCCAAAAAAAAAAAAAAAAAAAAAAAAAAACTATTGTCCGGCCATGAGAGTACAAATACACTGCATACATTTTAAGACCGAGTCAGTTTTTGGTCTTTGCGTCATCCTAAGTTTCGCCACCGATCAAAAGCAAAATCTTTTTCACAAATTCAATATCACTCCATTGGCTTGAACATGTAATTTTCACACTAGATGTCACAAATTTTTACTATTGAGATGTGCTCCTAGGTAATTTGCAAGGTTAGATATGATAGTGGTTGATTCAAGAAAGTTTTTATGAGAAATGACGGATTATTTAGTTAAGCACATAATATTTTAGACACATGCCTTTCAATAATACATTCTAATGATATTCTTGAAGAATGAAACTGACCATAATTTTCGCAGCCTTATGTAAGCCTGTTTGGCCACCCTGATCAATTTCTCAGCAGAATTGAAGACAACTTATCCCATATAAAGTCCAAAAGAGTTGACACTTTATTGGTTATAATATGTTCATCATATCAGGCCAACATAATTTGGGTCTCAAAAAAATTGATGAAAAGAAAAAGAAACCGTGCGATAACTGTGACTTATCGTGTGTCATTCCTTGGGATGATGTGAACTTCGAAGTCTAAAAAGACTCAGACTTCAATAAAGGCAGCTGTAATATATATTCCAGAAATGTCTTCATCCTTGAATAGTTGAATTATTCAAGACATTATATTGTGGACCAAGATTGAAGACCAAGTAAGACCTGATGGAGTACTGGACTTTTTAGTTGAATTTGGATAAGCTAGTTCATGGTCTTAGCTGGGTTTTTGTAGTTCACCATCAGTTTCCCTATCTTCCTTAAAAAAACTCTAATATATATTACTTCCCTACTTTACAGTTTCCTATTTACAATACCCCACATTAGGGGTTAATTGGTGATATACCCATATTAGAGACCTTTCTCATCCCAAAACCCCATTAAAAGTCTGTTTGATAAAAAACCCATCTAATATGGTTTAATTAGTTGTTGTTGTTGTTTAGCTAACATATTCTGCACGAGGGTGCACACGTATACCTTCAATAGTCCGCGAGTGCCCTTTCTCAACGACCGGCCTCAGCCCCGTGGCGGCGCAGCCCCCTCCAAGCTCGCCTCTACCCCCTGCCTGCGAGATCTCCTCCCGTCCCTCGGTGACCCGTTCCGCTTTTGCTCTATCGGCTTCAAGATTCCCACTTCTATCCCTCCTCGTTCACTCCCTATCGATCCCATCCTAATTGTAACCCCTCTCTCTAAAATCCTGAGCTAGTTGGAATAAATTGGTCGATCCCATTCCAACCCTAACCCCTCTCTCTAAAATCCCAAGCTAGTTGGAATGGGAACTCGTGCTTCGTCCTGAAAAAGGATGGCGAGGAGGCAGTGATTACACATCTTTCTTATGTGTTACATAACATCATAATCATTCCTGATTATTCGATTCAATTTTATTATTGCAGTTTTCATACATCACATGTTATGCAATTGTGTATCTACAAATTGATTTTTGTATTTCCGTTGGAATTCACGGTGTCTTATTCATTCTTAATTGACATGTGGTTCGACAGGGTTATCAATGAGGTGCAAGATATTGTTACTATGCAAGTATGATGGTGAGACGAGCATTTTCGTAGTAGAAAGTGGATGTTCTTTTGATGCAATTGTTAGACATATTTGTGGGACCTGGACCAATTTATCAAAGGACAAAATTCAAATGTACTACTCAATACCTGAGCATCCTAGATGCCTTCTTGCTTCAAATTCAGATTTCAAGAGTATGACATTGGTAGCAGTTTCATTGGGTATTGAACGTATTGTTGTCGATGTTGTAGACAATAGTGGTAGCTTGATTGTCAGTACAACTGGTGTTGGATCTTGTGTGACTAATGATAATTTCTCTGATTTCAATGAGTGTGAACTGCTCTCTAATTTCTGTCATCATGAAAAGAAGACTTTAATGACTGTTGGGTGGAAAGAAGCTATCACTGCAGTAGGGCAGATGTTTCAAGGTGGTGTGGCTGAGTTTAGACTAGCGTTGCAGAAGTTATCGATTGAGTCAGGCTATGATTATAAATTTCTGAAGAATGAACCTACTCGAGTCACGGCACAGTGTCCGAATAAGGACAACACTGGTTGTTCTTGGATGATTCATGCCACTCATGAGTCTATCAATGGCTTTTTTTATGTGAGAAAATTTCAGAATATACATACATGTGGAGCAGCTTGTCGTGTGTGGAGGCATAAGCGAATGAGCTCTAATTTGGTTGCAAGTTTAGTTCGAGACCAAGTGCGTACTGATGCAACGACGCGTCCTGTAGATGTTGTCCAACAGTTTGTTACTGACTATGAATTATCTATCTCGTATGATCATGCATGGTCGGGGGTTGAGAAGGCAAAAGAGGGTGTTTATGGGGACCATGATGGATCATTTGGAGACTTACTTTGGTATGCTCAAGCTGCTAGTGATGCGAATCCTGGTTCTCATATTGTCCTTGATGTTCATGAAGTTTCTCACCGCTTTAGAAGACTGTTTATATCTTTTAAAGCATGCATCGACGGGTTTAATTACTGTAGGCCGCTGCTATTCCTTGATGGCACACATTTGAAGACAAAATTCAAAGGACAGTTGCTGGCTGCAACTGGCAAGGATGGCAACAAAGGTAATAAAATGGTTTTCATTTTAGTACTTGCATATGTTAACTCAAGACTTCATTTTTATCTCTTATGATTATGCATTATTACAGCAAATCATGTTTTAAATTGATTTGAAACCCATGTTCATTTTTATCTTTCTCTTGTAGGATTATTACATGACATCACATTCACAATCATACATGATAAACAAGTTCTAATTTGATTTGAAACTCATGCTCATTTTCACCATTTTTATCATTCTGAGACTGATAAAAATGACAATTATGACAATGAATTGATACCCATGTTCATTTTTATCATTCTGAGAATGATAAAAATGACAATTATGACAATGAATTGAAATCCATGTTCATTTTTATCATTCTGAGAATGATAAAAATGACAATTATGACAACAAATGGATACCCACGTTCCATTTTTATCATTCTGAGAATGATAAAAATGAATAGGTGTTTCAATTCCAAAGAAAACTGATGTTCATTTTTATGTTTCATACAAAGGATTACTTACATGTTATCACAACCATACGTGATTGCATCTGACTTAATTTCATCTTTCCGAATCGGATGTAATTTTGAAGGTCTCTATCCACTTGCATTTGCTATTGTCGACTCTGAGAATGAAGAAAATTGGTTCTGGTTTTTGGAGTGTCTGAAAGCAATTCTACAGCCAGAGCGGATTATGACATTTGTTTCAGATAGGAATCCTGGTTTTCTAAAGGCTTTGCCTATTGTTTTTCAAGGACATCATCATGCTTATTGTCTTTATCATTTGAAGCTAAATTTGAAGGATGCTTTCAGCCGTAAACGCTGCAATGGTACATTCAAGAATCATATGTCATTCAAGTTGGCTGAATGTGCCTATGCTCCTACGGTCGATCTTTATCATTTAAAGATTCAGGAATTCTTTGCGGAGGGTGGACATATTGCTGAGAGCTTCTTGCAAAATCTACCAAAGGAGTGTTGGGCAAATGCCTATTTCTTGGGAAATAGATATGGTGAGATGTCCTCCAGTGCTGCAGAATCCTTCAATTCATGGATTAAGAATGAAAGGTACCTTCCTATCACTAGTATGGTGGATTTGATAAGGAGCAAAATCATGCAACAATTGTCAGGTACATACAGTGGATAAGAGATAATTCGAAAGTAATTACGCACATTGTATGCAATTATGTATCCATGAATTCATTTTTATCAATGATAAAAATGCAATGCATGACTTTTTGATTCTCATTTTTATCATTCCGAGAATGATAAAAATGGAATGAAAGACTATTCTCATTTTTATCATTCTCAGAATGATAAAAATGAACATGTGTTTCAATTCATTTTCATCTGAGAATGATAAAAATGAGCATGGCTATGAATTTGTTTTCATCATTCTCATTTTTATCATTCCGAGAATGATAAAAATGAGAATTTTTGTCATTCCCATTGTTATCAATGACAAAAAATGAAATGAATAACTGCAGTCATTCTCATTTTAAACATTCTTGATTATTAGATTTATTTTCACCTTTCTATTGTGTTACTTGTTTAATTGCTACGTAATGACAATGTGTATGTACACGCAGATCGGAGTGTTGCCTGCGATCGTTGGAATTCGGTCTTATGTCCGGATATTGACCGGAAGATATCTATTGCTTTTGATGAAGCAAGGACGTGGTTCGTCAAGAATTCCACTAGTACATTGTTCGAGGTTGATTCAATTCCCTCGGTTTCAGTTGATTTAGAAAATCGCTTATGTTCTTGCAGAAAATGGCAGTTAGATGGGCTCCCATGCTCCCATGCCATAGCCTGTATCATGAAGATTCGAGGTGACTTGAACTCTTACGTGGAAAACTATTTCCACAAATCCACATATGCACAGTCCTATTCATTTCCAATCTATCCAATTCCAACTATCTACAAGCCTGACCATTTGTCCGAAGATGTAGCTATTTTACCTCCAATATCCAAGAGGCCTCCAGGCCGGCCAAGGAAGAAGAGGATTAGATGAAAGGGTGAGGCTGTTGAAACCATCAGGTGTGGGCGGTGTGGTCGCCACGGAAATCATAATAGGAAAACTTGTAAAGAACCACTACCTTAGATGGCTTCATTGAATTTGTGAATTGAAACTAAATGATTGTTATAGTAGATCATTCTTTGTGTTCGTTGGAAATGTAAGTGGCATTTGTTGCCTATATTTTGATTTTGATGGAGTCAGTTGTTGACATTCAAAATTCATCTTTTCTCATTCTATACAAGATTTAATCTTCTTATGTCCAGTTGCCTCAATTTTATCTCTCTAGTCTTATTACATGATATCACGATCATACATGATGTGCATCTGACAGAATTTGATCTTACCTGCATTATTACATCACTTATTAACTGGATTTCAGATCCCTGTTCATTTTTATCATTGATAAAAATGAGAATCAACCATCACAGGATATTATATGATATCACAAGATATCAAGTTTATACCTGACAATTCCATTCAATTGAACATCATAACCAAACATCATTGCCATATTAAACTGATTGAAAACACATATTGAATGGAGTACAATCTAATACATCTGTAACTTTTTGTTTACAACTTCAAAATCAATGTATACTGTACAACAGCTATGCATCTTTAATAGAGTACAATCTTCAAAATTAATGTAATTGTAACTTTGTGATTCAATCTAATCTAACATTGTACAGCAGATTTGCTTCATTCATCAAGTACAATCTTCTCAACCAGCTTTGCTCTGAACTTGTTTACTTCTGCTGGTTTGAGCTTTGATGGTATTTGTTGAGATAGTGCCAGCTGCTCCATATAGTAGCAGACAAAGATTCCACAATCAGTCCTGTTCAGTTTTTTTTTGAAAACCAAAGTTAGACTAAAGTGGTGTTTAATGTTTAACATTCAGAAATGCTTGAGGAATGAAAGATGAAATCTGTCAAGCTACAGTCTGATAAGTACTTACGTATCAAATCCTTGTTGGGCTATGTCGCTGACATTCTCAATTTGTAGTATTGTGTCTTGTGTGGTAACTTCCGGCATATTTACTGGTTTTGATGCTTATTCAATGCAGTTTTTCTGCATTAGAAACATATTTGATATCCATTAGTTCCAGGCTGCATACTTGTCTTATTTGGAATTCACAAATTTAGGTGCTAAGTGTTTTACTAACCAGTTCTTTTGCATCTTCAAAGAAAGGATCGTCACGTCCTTCTCTTTCTTTCATTGAGTTGTAGAAGTACCACTTTTCTTCTTCAGTGTGAAAAACTAGCAGAGTATAATGATAGGGTAATCTGTCTTGGTTGCGTCCATTTGAGCATAAAGGGAAGAAAACCCGTGCATTGAGTTGCGGCTCTTGGCGAGTAGCTTCAGAAAATTTGCAGCATACTTGCCTAATGTAATCCTTATTTTTATGCTGCACTATGAGTGTCTGCAGAGGCATGTACATTGAATTAGTTATCCTCATTACAGATGTTAGTAGTGCTCAAGTTCACATGAAATATCTACGTACCCAGGAGGTGCTGTCCATAAACCAACAACTGTCACTAATGTGCTTATCAGAACTTAATATCTTTGAATAACCATCAATGACCTGCAAACACAATAATTGTCAGACCAACAATCTGGATATTTCCATTTTTATAGTAAGTCTTTTCCATTTTTATCATTGATAAAAATGATTATCATACCAGCCATTTATTCCATTTTTATCAATGATAAAAATGACAAAAATGAGAATGATCAATATAATCTCAATCCACAACATTAGGTTATGATAAAAATGAGAATGATCAACATCATGAGGTTCCATTTTTATCATTGATAAAAATGAGATTGAATCACTTAAGCACTATTATTGTTCTGAACAACTACATCACTCTAGACACAAAAAGGTTATTTTAACAATTTTTATCATTCAGATATTTGAAAGACTGACTTACAATGCTTGACATGTACTCCCCATTCAATATTTGCACTATGCATTCTGCAGTTACCATACTATTAGTATCTTGCTTGCTCCTCCACACTGTGCCACTGCATAGTATTAGAAATGTTAGTGACTAAAAATTGTGACACCAACAACCAGAATCTTGACAAAACAGCATGTCTTATTACCTTGAGCCAGATTCTGCAAGTATTGCTTCTATTTTCTGGTATGCTTCATCACTTAAGTGTTTTCCCCCTTTACATAAGTTTTTCCTTTTTAACTTCTTGAGGTCTTCCGCAAACCTTCTCAGTCTCGGTTTCTTCTTTGTGCTGTATTGGAAGTCATCTCTTCTTTTTCTTGTCCTCTTCTTACCTTTTATACCCTTAATCATTGAATTTGGCCCTGGAGCTTTGACACTTTCTAGATCCTTCCTTAATGCTTCATTTTCAGCTTCTAGTTCCTTCTTCATCAATTCCATATCTAGAGAAAAGTTTCCTGCAGCATCTTCAAGGGTTTCTATATGTTGCTGTTTCATGGAACTTATTTCTTCTTTTAAACTATTGATAAATGACTGCTGTTCATCGAGCTTTGCAATCTTTTCTTGCAGCTCTTTTTGCAACCTTTCATTCTCTTTCATGAGATCTTTGCACTCAGAAGGGATAAGTTGTGCATTTTTATATGCCTCCATCATTTCCTCTGTGTCCTTTTTCTCTATCTCTAGCTGCATTTTATCCTTTTGCAGCCCTTCAATCCTCAGCTTCATTGCTTCAATCTTTGCATTTGCAGATTCTATATCCATTGTCAGAGTTTGGATATGCATGTGCAATCTTTCCAATTCACCTCTATCTTGTTCTACATTTTTTACTTTATTTATCTCATTCTTCAGCTCTTTATTTTCCACTGTCAGCTGATCAAGGTACTCATCCTTTTTCTTGAACTCAATGCTCTGCTCCACCCTTTCGCATTCAATCACATCAATCTTCTCCTTCAATCCAACTATTTCAGCATTACCAGCAATAATATCTTTTTTCAGTTTATCAATTTCTGCCTTCAAATCATCTATGATGCCAACATCAGGCTGTATCTCTATGTTATCATCCTACAGGGACACACTTGTGCATTTAACAGACAAAACATAAAATTAAATACATTGCTAAAATTAAGGGACACTTACATTTTTGTTGGTGTCATGAAGGCCATCAGGCTGTTTGTTAACATCAAATCCTTTTTCCTCCAAAGTTGTATGAATTTCAACCTAAATTTTAAGTTTCAGATGATAAATAGATGCCAAAGCCATGTAATTGGATAGGAATGATAAATATGATACTCACATTTCCAGCATGATGCTCCATATTTGACACAGCATCAAATTCCACGTCAACTTCAAGCTGCTCATCCTACAATCAAGTTTTAATTCAATGATTATAAACCAGGACACATTTCTGAAGTCAAATTATATTTCCAAATTAATAGTTTCAATGATAAAGAAGTTATAATTTAATTTGAAAGCCAGGTTCATTTTCACCATTTTTATCATTCTCAGAATGATAAAAATGACAATTATAAGAATGAATGGATACCGATGTTCATTTTTATCATTCTGAGAATGATAAAAATGACAATTATGACAGAATTGATACCCGCGTTCATTTTAATCATTCTGAGAATGATAAAAATGACAATTATGAGAATGAATGGATACTGAAATTCATTTTTATCATTCTCAGAATGATAAAAATGACAATTATGACAATGAATTGATACCCATGTTCCATTTCTATCATTCTCAGAATGATAAAAATGGGAATGATGAAAATGAGTTGATACCCACGTTCCATTTTTATCATTCTGAAAATGATAAAAATGACAATTTTAACAATCAATGGATACCCATGTTCCATATTTTTATCATTTATAAAAATGAAATGATGAAAATGAATTATAAACCAATATATATCTCTAAGTCAAAACACACTACTAAAATGACAGTATGAATGATAAAAAAATGTAACGATTCTACTTACATCTACTTCTTGTGGATATTGTTGTTTAATATCCAACATGATGGCCGCGATATCATCTGATTAATATGAATCTGAGATATGCTCATCTTCTTTGTCTTCATTTCTATTTCCAGTAATTTCCTCTCCTTTTTCATGAACCAAATCATGATATAATGAATGTGAGGCAGATTCTGCTTTCTCATCATCATCACCTTCATCATCACCATGATCATGTTCTACAGATTCTGCCTCTGATGCATTAGAACCTGATGCATCTTTGGCCGCAGCTTTACCCTCATCGTCAGATCCATCTTCATCAGATTCGTCTCCATTTTCATCATCTGAACTAAATCCCACTTGATCATCATCATTACCCTCATCGTCACCATTTTATTTTCTTCAGATTCTTCCTCTTGTTCTTCGCATTCTTCTCCTTCCACTTCATTATGCTCCGATTGATTCATATATGTTTGTCGCTCTTTTGTCGTTAACTTTAAATTTTCCTTGTTGGCCTATAAAGATTGTTTTGCAAATTAGTATAAATCAGTTGGAAAGATAAATGATAAAAATGTAAACAATACAGAAATCCACTACCTCACCTGTACTAATTTGATATCATCTGGAATGATACATTTCTTGAAATTATAGATGTCCCACTTGATACACCTTGGCATGATGTCTTCATTACTTATTGGTGCAATCAAGTATGTGAGCTCACAAAACCAGTACTACAAAAACATATAGGAAGAAGCTGACTAAATTAATATCCATTTGTACATCTTAGTATAAAAGCAACATAATTGTATCAATTAATTTCATACCAGGAATAGGGCAGTGCAGCCACCAGTGGCCTTTGTATTACTGCGAGTACTCTTATTCAGTGATTTCTTCAAGGTGTTCAAAATAAAAGCACTCCAATCATATGACTTCATTGAATCCAGATTTTCAACAAATTCCACATAGCCCCATGCCAACTGTGGTCCAGAAATAGGGAAGAAGAGGGAGCCGAGGAGAATGAGGCAACAAACTCTCACGCTGTCTTCTTGCTGTAATTTTGGTGTACCTTTAAACAGCTCTTCTAACTTATCCCTCAATTTATTCATTTGAATCTGGTTCTTGCCGGGGAACACTCTATCCATGAAGGCTGATGATATCTATTTCGGTCCCTTAGCTAGATTCATCACCCTTTTCCCTTCTATCAGCCCAAAAATAACACGAACATCATTCTTCGATATTGTACAATTCTGCCCTCCAATCCTGAATGATTCAGTTTGGGAATTGTAATGAGAAAGCATTCTTGCAATGTCTTCATCATGCTTTGTGCAAACTGATCTTGAGATCTTCTTCTTGTAGATTGCATTGAAAAGTGTAAAGAATGGTGTTTTCTTCATGTATTTCAAGTGGGCAGGCTTTATTAGATGATGAACATCTTCAATTGCTGAAACAATTGTAACCAGAGTTGACCGGTAATTTTTCACTTTCAGTGCTTTCTGTAATAATGCATCAATCAGAACGATAAGAATGATAAAAAAAGATATTCAAATCTTACACACGAATCAGAATGATAAAAAAAGACATAACGATGATAAAAATGAGAATAACTGCAGTCATTCTTTTCATTTTTATCAATGATAAAAATGAGAATGATCAATATCATTAGGTTTCATTTTTATCATTGATAAAAATGACAACATCATCAGGTTTCATTTTTATCAATGATAAAAATGACAATACGACCAATCATTCTCATTTTTATCATTGATAAAAATGACAACATCATCAGGTTTCATTTTTATCAATGATAAAAATGAGTGTCACCATTGAGTCTCATTTTTATCATTGATAAAAATGACAACATCATCTCAATCCACATCATCAGGTTTCATTTTTGTCAATGATAAAAATGAGAGTGAACATTGATTCTCATTTTTATCACTGATAAAAATGACAATACTTGAAAGAATGAACAATCATTCTCATTTATATCATTGATAAAAATGAGAATGATCAACATCATCTCAATCCACATCAACAGGTTTCATTTTTATCATTGATAAAAATGCGAATGACCATTGATTCTCATTTTTATCATTGATAAAAATTACATCTTCGAAATGAAGTGATCATCTTAATCGACATCATCAAGTTCCATTTTTATCATTGATAAAAATAAGAATGATTTTTATCAGTGATAAAAATGAGAATCATTGCTGTTTTTATATTATAATCCAGTAAGTATGATTTCAATTGCTGAAACAATGAAATCGATTCAGGTTGTAATACACATCATCTCAACCCACATCAATGATAAAAATGAGATCATCACTCAGGCATTTTTATCATTGATAAAAATGACATAGCAATGGTATAAATCCCTAAATGCAATTGAATCACAATGGTATATCACCAATTAATCCAAAATACAATTGAAATATGTAAAATCGAAATGATATCTTACCTTTTGTCTAGGGTTTATCGCAGTTGTTTTTGGATTTGGCCTCCTCCCCATCGTTGCTGTTTTTGGATTCAGCGGCGGCGGCGAAACCCTTCGTTAGGGTTTCGCTTGATTGGGGAATAAGAAGTTAATCGGGGTCGGCAGCGGCAGTGAAACCCTTATTTTTTGTTCGTCACGGTCGGTGATGAGGTCTTCCGCCAGTAATGGGGGAAACCTTTGTCGCCGATGGGTATATACGAGGCGGAGGTTGGGGACCACAGAGGCGCCGAGGAAGGCGACGGTGCTTAGGATGGGTACCAGGTGGAGCAAGGGGGTTCTCGTCGGTGTCGCATATACCTTCCTTTGCTCTGTCGCCTCTCTGGCTGGTGGTGGCCTCCGATGGGGTAGAGATCGATGGTGGTGTTTGGAGGTGGGATGAGGCCGCCCGAGATGGTTGGTGGAGCTTGCAGGTGGGATGAGATCGCCGGAGTTGGGGAGATGGTAGAGGCGGAGGCGAGAGAAGGTGTCTTTGAAAGCGCGGTTTGGGTTTTTTATCCTGAAACAGTGCGCAAGGGTTTTTAGTCAAACCGTCTTTTGCATGTGGGGCTCTGGACCCTCCCCCCACATTAGCTTCTCTAAACCATTCCCTACATCATTAAAATACTCATCCCCTATCTTTATTTTCATATTCTATTCTTCATTTGTTATTTGACATTCATATAATTATAGAATTTGTATTATATTACATAATTAAACTTTGAAGCCACTGTTTATTAATTAAAATAATATATAGGAATAATAATATATAATTTTATACCAATACTTCTATTAATTAAACTTTGAAGCCATTGTTTCTTAATTAAAATAATCTATAGAAATAATAATATATAATTTTATGCCAATACTTCTATTAATTAAACTTTGAAGCCATTGTTTATTAATTAAAACAATATATAGAAATAATAATATATAATTTTATGCCAATACTTTTATTAATTAAACTTTCAAGCCATTGTTTATTAATTAAAATAATATATAGAAATAATAATATATAGTTTAATGCTAATACTTCTGTTAATTAAACTTTGAAGCCATTGTTTATTAATTAAAATAATATATAGAAATAATATTATATAATTTTATGCCAATACTTCTACTGAATAAATATATGAATTAGTATTTTTTAATATAAACTAATGTATAGGGAATGCTACAATGCTCCCCCACATGTAGGAGAGCACTGTTCATCTCCTAGGGAGATGAAGGGTAGCTGATGCAACTCCCTTTTAGCCATCTCCCTTATATTTCCTACCTTATTTTAGAGTAGGGAGGCATACAGGGCATCTGATGTGGATGCCCTTAGGTAGTTTCCCACCCTCAATTTGATTTTTTCAAGAACAAAATAAAGTCAAAGTAAAATTAGTTGGGAATTCTGCGTATTTATGGAATTCCCAACTAAGTTTCTGAGCTTATTTTAAAAACAAGGTTGCAACTGGGAAAGAAATAAACAGATAAGGTCGCAGAGGCTTAATATATTGAGGATGGTCATCGAAGGATGCATAGCATGCTACGCTTCGATATGGAGGTCCGGTCAAGGCCACATCACCGGAACTGCAGCTGCAAAATGCACCAGACTCTGACAGGTTGGGAGGATTTCCTCTGCAACACAAAGGTTTTGTACCCGAAACGCGTGATCTCTATTTATGCTGCATCCAGCTCTGATGAATCTGATAGAGTTTCGCAAGAATTCCATGAGAGTTTGGCGAGCAGTATTTCTTTTCGTTGATTTTAATCACCTCTGTCGTTTAAAATATTAACTTTAAAGAACTGTTTTTATTTAATTTAACTAATGGGGCCTCCGCACCTAGCAATGTTATAACTGTGCACCTCTTTTTATATATCTCTCTCTCCCCCACTGACTCTCACACCCCTCTCTTTATCTTTAAATTAGGGGAAATTAGCTTTTAGTACCTATAATTTCAAGTTTTTACGATCTGTCATCCTCAAGTTAGAAAATGTAATTTTAGTACCCTTATGTTTCAAATTAGTTCGATTTACTACCCTATCGTCAGACGCCGTTAGTCACCGTTCACCCCAAACCACTCACGTGTGCTCACGTGAGTGATTTTCCATACCTCCCGCCATAGGAACGCGGTATTGTGGTTTTCCCTCCATCATATAACTACCATGAAGTGGGGTTAGATTAGGGTTTCAAATGGTCTCTCCAACGATCCAAAATCCATATAGAAATCCTATGGTTCGTGAATTTAAAGCTGTTGAGGAGGTGCACAAGGAAGCGTGCAAAGCCTTCGCGGAATTCAATGAGATCTTGAGATTAGATGAAGCAAGAGGGACATATCTGGTTAGGACGGGAGATTCTTCATCCAGGTTCTTTTCTTTGGGTCCTTGTTTTATTTCCGATCTTATACCTTCTCTTTCCTCCGATCTTCAAGTTGTCGTTCATAGCTTTCCGCTTTCCGGCGATCTTCCCTTATCTCAAGAACTTAATCTTTCAACCCATTCTTCCAAGAATCCCATTACGCGCATGGCCTTTGACCGATGACAGGTTCATCAAGTGGCATAATAGAATGAGGGGAAATTTGCTTTTGATACCCTATTTTTTCACATTTTTACAATCTGGTACCCTCTAGTTAGAAAATGTAACTTTAGTACCCTGCGGTTTTCAAATCGAGACAAATCCCAAACGGCGTTAGTCTCCGTTCATAGAAAACCGCTCATGTACGCAGTGTGTACACGTGGCGGCACGTGATGAGGAGAGAGAGAACTACACAGAGAGAGAGAACTAAAGAGAGAGAGAGAGAGAGAGAGAGAGAGAGAGGGAGAGCGGGTGCTCGCCGGTCGTTCATCTATCCAC
Organism: Narthecium ossifragum; assembly: GCA_963920575.1. Classification (NCBI taxonomy): domain Eukaryota; kingdom Viridiplantae; phylum Streptophyta; class Magnoliopsida; order Dioscoreales; family Nartheciaceae; genus Narthecium; species Narthecium ossifragum. The sequence goes on from OY986967.1 coordinate 6,739,121, forward strand.
TTATCCCGGCGACAGCGGCGTCGGAGGCGGAGCAGGAGCATCAGAAGAGGGTGCTGAGGGAGCTGAACTCACTCATCTCTGGTGAGATGGCAGCGCCGGACCACGCGATGGAGGAGGTGACGGACACAGAGTACTTCTTCCTGGTTCGTGAACGGTGCCGGACCTAGTCGTTCGTGAACAGCGCCGGGGTGCCCCGGCAAGCTTTCCCCTTCCCAGTGATTCCCCTCTCCCGCTCCTTCACTGCCGGCGTCAACAGCATTCTCTCCAGCCGTCCCCTTCCCCTGGTCTTCCACCCTTTGAGATCATGATCCTTCCACTCCTCGGAGAGTCTCGACCTTTGAAATGATGACATTGACAGAAGCGTCGATGGAGAGCTCGCGGCGCTGGAGGGAGGCGAGGGTGCTCTCGGTGGAGAGCTGGAGGACATCGCACCGGGAACGAAGGGAGTCAGAGCAGGGCTGGAGGCCCTTCTCGAGAGTGGAGAAGTGGTCTGTGAGCTCGCGCCAAAGCACCGTGCAGCTCGTGATCAGCTCCTGCTGCCGCTCAAGCTTTGCGAAGCTATCCTGCACCGCCACCTCAGATGAGGCCACCGTCGCCGCCATGGACGCCACCGCAGCCTTCACCGGGGAGAGAGATCTCCTCTACGACCTCGATCCAGAAACCCAAACACCATCTAAAAGCTCATGATCAGCTCCCGCTGCCGCTCGAGCTCCGTGAAGCTATCCCGCACCACCATCGACGGGGTTCGCCGGGCACCGAGGACGCAAGCTTCTCGGAGCTTCGCCGAAGACGCCAAGGACGCGAGCTTTCGCCGAGCTTCGCCAAGGACGCTTAGAGCCAAGTTTCTCCAAGCTTCGCCGAGGACGCCGAGCTTTGCCGAAGACGCGAGCTTCCTCTCCTCTATCTCCCCCCCTCTCGTTCCTCTCTTCTCTCTCCTCTCTCTCCCTCTCTCTCCTCTCAATACCGCTTCTAAGTATGAAAACCGCTCATGTGCCACGCACGTGAGCGGTTTTGGGTGACTGAGACTAACGCCGTTTAATGGGAGGGAACTAAATCAACCGTCTTTGTAACTTGAGGGTACTAAAATTACATTTTCTAATTAGAGAGTACCAAATTGTAAATCTTGAAAAATAGAGGGTATTAAAAGCTAATTACCCCATAGAATGATCAATCATTTAGATTCCAAGAAATTTTTTTCTGATGCTGGGATTGTGGATTTCTTGGATTTGAACACTATGATTCCTGCTCAACAGCCCAATTTATGTCATCCTAAGTTTCGCCACAGATCAAAAGCAAAATCTTTTTCACAAATTCAAGATCACTCCATTGGCTTGAACATGTAATTTTCACACTAGATGTCACAAATTTTTACTATTGAGATGTGCTCCTAGGTAATTTGCAAGGTTAGATATGATAGTGGTTGATTCAAGAAAGTTTTTATAAGAAATGACGGATTATTTAGTTAAGCACATAATATTTTAGACACATGCTTTTCAATAATACATTCTAATGATATTCATGAAAGTGCTCATAGATAAAATTTTGTGATCATATTTCTTGAAGAATGAAACTGACCATAATTTTGGCCACCTTATGTCAGCCCGTTTGGCCACCCTCAATTTCTCAGCAGAATTGAAGACAACTTATCAATCTTATAAGCAGCAAAAACGGTTACAATCGTTTCCCTCCTATTAATTTGTTTACATGTATATTTTCCTAAGTTAACTTTGTATATTGTTATTATAATTCCCTAAGTTAGTTTTAAATATACATCCTTATCTAGCTTATAAGTTCTGATGACAGTTATCCCTTATGACTCATAATAATTTAGGTCATAAACTTATACACACATAGCATACATGTGGCATACATGTGACATAAAATTGTAATTAAATAAAATAAAAAAAAAGGATAGTGGGTTGATGTGTACGTTATTATAGAGATAGTGGGGGCGGGTAGTTAGCTGTGCTAGGTGGCACGGGCCCACCACCTAGTCCCATATAAAAGTTCAAAAAAGTTAACAATTTACTAGTTATAATATGTTCATCATATCAGACCAACATAATTTGGGTCTCAAAAAAATTGATGAAAAGAAAAAGAAACCGTGCGATAATTGTGACTTATCATATGTCATTCCTTGGGATGATGTGAACTTCCAAGTCTAAAAAGCCTCAGACTTCAATAAAGGCAGCTGTAAATATATATTCCAGAAATGTCTTCATCCTCGAATAGTTGAAGTATTCAAGACATTATATTGTGGACCAAGATTGAAGACCAAGTAAAGCCTGATGGAGTACTGGACTTTTTAGTTGAATTTGGACAAGCAAGTTCATGGTCTTATCTGGGTTTTTGTAAGTTCACCAAATGCAACCTTCATCTTAGGTAGTTTCGCACCCTCAATTTGATTTTTTCAAGAACAAAATAAAGTCAAAGTCAAATTAGTTGGGAATTCTGGGTATTTATGGAATTCCCAACTAATTTTCTGAGCTTATTTTAAAAACAATGTTGCAACTGGGAAAGAAGAAAACAGATATGGTCGCAGAGGCTTAATATATTGAGGATGGCCATCGAAGGATGCATTGCATGCTAGCCTTTGATATGGAGGTCCGGTGAATCTGTAGCTAAATAAGCCTTCAACTAAGGATTACAATGAAGATCAAGTAGATACACTCCAATATTAACCTCCTTAGTACACGGAAAATCCAAGGATCTTGGGCTTTGGGTAGACAAATCACATACACACTTGATTGGAGAAAGAGAGCAAACAAACACCACATGCACACAAGAAAATTTACGTGGTTCACCCACTAAGGGGCTACATCCACGGGCGGCCGGCAAGGAGATCAATCCACTATCAATCAAGAGATTATAAGAGATTGATGATACTATCAATCTCTAATTGGATACAATGACAACCCTTCTAACTCCACCTTCTACAAGCTCTTTCACCTCACTAATCTTGCCTTGGAGAACTTGAGAAACCACCTCCAACCACCTTTGAGACTTGATGAAGAAGAAGACCAAGAGATGAAAACCCAACCCCTCTCTAACCTCTCCACTCTCAACACAAGAGAGAAACAAGAGAATAGTTTTCATACATTACAAAATGACCCAACCCAACCATTATAACATAAACCATGCTAGTTGGTATAGTGAGTCCAAAATAACTAACCCAACCCAATTGAGTGAGTTTGATATCATAGACCCAACAATCTCCACCTTGATAGCAAAGTCACCTCCATGCCAACCCACCAAGTAGAATCTTCAACTTGACTTGTGATGTCGCTCAAATGTGTCACGCACAGCGGTCGCGGTGCAGTACAGCATAAGAGAGGTCGAATCCCACATAGAGACAAGCAGGAAAGATCCAGAAACACAAATAACAATGAATTGAAAACAATCAAGAGCGATAAAAGTTAAGAAAATAGATCGAAGATGTAATGGTAAGATAAAGTTAACGAAAGAAATCAAGATTTGAATGAGGCTAGGCTTCAGGAATCACGTCACTCGGATTTAGGTTCTTCTCTTCTCAATGGTTCATATAATACTCAGTTAAGGGATTCACATCCCAATCGCCTTAACCGGAAGATATAGAATTATGAATATGATAAAATATAAATGTCTGTTCTTATGATTGGTTCTTCCTTTTTATAGTTCTGACTTCATCCAATCAAACTCAAGAATACACGATACCGGCTGTCACTACAGGCAACGCGCAGCAGAAGTTCATCGGGACAAAGCCCTAACTCTATCTAACAGGATCTCTAAGAATACACAATACCAACTCTCACAATCGGCAATGCATAGCAAAGATTCCTCGGGATAGAGCTCCAACCTTGTCTAACCAGATCCCTAAGAATATACAATACCAGCTGTCACTACGGGCAATGCATAGCAAAGGTCTGGCAAGACTCGGTAGGAGAATCAAAAGAGAAGACTATGAGATTATAAGATCATGAAAGAAGCATGACTGGATTCATAATATTAATCATCCACATAGAAATCTATAATCTGAAAATAATATTTGAAGATCCAATACGTAGAAAAGAGTTTAACAATGAAGATTAAAAACTATGAACCATTGTTGGAGAAGAAACCCTAATCCTCGCTAGATCATTCGTCCGCCATGCCCGCGGATTACTCGGCCGTGGATGGAGATTCCTCCATCTTCTTCCTTTGGAAAACGTCCAGAAAGAGCCTCCAAAAACGTCCAAGAAGTCCCCCTGAAACCCTATAAAGAGTTCTATTTATAGCCCCAAAGTCTCTCCATCAACGGATTTGATCTAAACCGTTGATTTAATTCACTGGGAACGTCCGATCGATCCTCCTCGGGATGTTGGATCGATCGGTCTCAATAAAATCTTCAACTTCTATGTATGCCCGAGTCCGAGCGATGGATGGATCGATCGAACCGTGTTCCTCTAGAAAGCATACGTTCTATCAACCTTTAATTCCCAAGGCCGATCGATCGGATTATGAGTGTTGGATCGATCGGTTGCATAAAAATCCGCTGTTTTTGGCTATTTTTGAGTCCGATCGATCGGACCATTGGTGTCGGATCGATCGGACCATTGGTGTCGGATCGATCGGACCCCGTAGGAGCGATGGAAGGATCGATCGGACCCCTTATGGCTGAAAAATACATGTTCTGTCACGTTTCTGCGTAGTCCGATCGATCGGCGGATCGATCGGACTTCCAGCTTATTTTCGGTTCTGCCCTTCAGACAGCGCCATCGGTACTAAAATTGCCGTAACTTCCTCTAGGAAACTCGAAATCATGAACCGTAAAATTCTCCAAAATCTAGACTTCAAGAGCTTTCCAACCATATATGGTACATCATTTGGTTCTTCATGAGAAGGTACAGATTAATTTTTGAAGCTGATCCATATACTCTTTTCAGCTTCTTTTAGCTCCAATTTCCTACATTTTCCAAACAACCATGTGAAGCAACATATAGATATAAAAATAGTAATAAAGCTGCTGATTAAGGATAATAATCTAGCAATTGAGATGGCTATAAGGTTGTTCAGAGTGCACTTTCATGCACTCATCAACTTGCAACCTAGAGAAGTTCGACTCCATTCCAACTTCTCCACTTGAACCGGCTTTGTAAGCATGTCGGCAAGATTTTCTTTGGTTCCAACCTTCACCACCCGAACCATGTTATTTTCAATAACCTCACGGATGTAATGATATTGAACCTCAATATGCTTGGTCCTTTTGTGATACACTGGGTTTTTTGCCAAAGATATAGCACTCATGCTATCACATGACAAAACAATAGGTTTAGAATTTATCCCTATCTCACCCATCAAACCTTGGAGCCAAACCGCTTCTTTGCTCGCTTCCATCAATGCCATATACTCCGCCTCGGTCGTAGACAATGCAACCGTCGGTTGAAGCTTTGACATCCAACTAATTGGACCATCACCAAAGCAAAACACATAACCCGTAGTTGACTTTCTCTTGTCAAGATCACCGGCAAAATTGGCATCAACATACCCATGCATCACATTAGAATCTTTCCCAAATGTAATTGCATAATCACTAGTACCTCTCAAGTAGCGAAGCACCCATTTTGCCGCCTCCCAATGAGCTTTTCCCGAATTAGACATAAACCGACTAAGCACACTAATTGCATAAGCGATATCGGGTCTTGTACATACCATGGCAAACATCAAGCTCCCAATCAAGCTTGCATAAGGAATCCGCTCCATCTTCTTTTTCTCCTCTTCCGTCCTTGGGCATTCTTCGGAATACAACTTGAAATGATGAGCAAATGGAGTCTTTACCGGCTTCGCCTTGCGCATGTCAAACCTTTCAAGTACTTTCTCTACAAAGTTCCTTTGTGAAAGTAACAATGTCCCATTGTTTCTATCCCGCCGAATCTCCATACCAAGGATTTGACATGCCATGCCGAGATCTTTCATCTCAAATGCTTTGCTCAATTGTGCCTTGAGCTCAACAATCTTAGCCTTATTCTTGCCAATCAAGAGCATGTCATCAACATATAAGACTAAGGTTAAATAAGTTCCATCTTCAAAGAACTTGAAGTAGACACAATGGTCATACTTACACCTTTTGTATCCAAGACTTAGCATGAAAGTATCAAACTTCTTATACCATTGCGTTGATGCTTGCTTGAGACCATACAATGACTTCTTGAGCTTGCACGCGAGATTCTCCTTGCCTTTTTCAACAAAGCCTTAAGGTTGTTGCATATAAACCTCCTCCTCAAGATCTTCATGTAAGAATGCCGTTTTCACATCTAATTGCTCAAGCTCCAAGTCATACATAGCAACAAGAGAAAGAACAAACCGAATAGAAACCAACTTGACAACCGGTGCAAATATCTCAAAGAAATCCATACCTTCCTTTTGTGCAAAGCCCTTTGCAACTAGTCTTGCACGATATCTTTCAATCTTACCATCGGTACCTTTCTTAATCTTGTATACCCATTTGCATCCCACGGCTTTTCTCCCTTTTGGTAACACAACCAAATCCCATGTTTGGTTTTTTCGGAGTGCTTCCATTTCCTCTTCCATAGCATTCTTCCAACAAGAAGAATCACTACATTCAATGGCCTCATTGTATGAACTTGGTTCACCATCTTCGGTTACTAATGCTTGCATGGTCTTGGGGTGTACACAATCCCTCAAGCGAGCCGGCACACTCCTTTCACGTCTTGGACGATCCAATGCTTATGGTAGTGGTGGTGAGACTTGTTCAAAATGCTCTTCATCTTCATCGGCATATTCTTCAAACTCTTCATCGAACTCTTCATCACCTTCACTAACAACTTGCTCTATAGGAACATCTTTCGGCATAGCACCATTTGGTTCAACTTCAAAATGCTCCACCTCTTTTGGAACTTCCTCCCGTTGCTACTTTGTTGAGAACCTTTGACAAGCACCTCGGACTCATCAAAATGCACATCTCAACTTGTGATGATTTTCTTTGCAATTGGATCCCACAACCGATATCCCTTCACACCTTCGCTATAACCTACAAAGATGCATTTCTTGGATTTCGGCTCTAGTTTGTTCCTTTGACAACTATGTATTAGTGCATAAACATGACAACCAAATATCTTCAAATCGGAATAGTCACAAGGAGTTCCGGACCATACCTCTTGAGGTATTTTACCTCTCAATGTTGCCAATGGAGAACGATTAACAAGATAACAAGCCATAGAAATAGACTCCGCCCATAGCTCTTCCTCCAATCCGGCATTGATCCTCATGCATCGAGCACGCTCCACCAAAGTACGATTCATCCTTTCCGCTACACCATTTTGCTCCGGTGTATACACATTGGTATAGTGCCTTCGAATGCCAACCTCCTTGCAATAGTTCATGAACTCATGAGACTTGTATTCCATGCCAATATCGGATTTAAAGTACTTGATTCGCCGCCCCGTGAGATTCTCCACCTCGGCTTTAAAATGCTTGAATTCCATGAAAACATCTCCTTTGGACTTGAGAAGCTTGATCCAAACTTTTCTTGAAAAATCATCAATGAACGAGACAAAATATTTTGCACCACCATAAGATGCAATAGGAGAGCACCACACATCCGAATGAATGTAGTCAAGCATACCTTGAGTAGTATGTGAGCCGGCTTTGAAACTTCTTTTTGCATGCTTGCCATAGATACAATGTTCACGAAATTCCTTCTCACCAAAGTTCATCTTGGGAATGAGTTCTCTTTTCATAAAATTTCCATGCCCTTTTCACTCATGTGCCCCAACCGACGATGCCACAAACGAATAGGAAAATCATCATCCTCCACCATCATAGCATCACCAACAATGGTGCTCCCTAATAACTTATATAAGTTATCAACTCGAACACCTTTCATGCAAACCAAAGCACCATTTTAAACCTTAATTACTCCATCTTGTCCGCCCCATTTATAACCATCATCATCCAACATCGACAATGAAATGAGGCTTTTCTTCAAATCCGGCACATGACGCACATGATGAAGCTCTCTAACCATTCCATCAAACATCTTCACCCGTATAGTACCAACTCCAATAATTTTGCTAAATGAGTCATTGCCCATTAACACTGAACCACCATCACACATCTCATAAAAAGTAAACCATGATCGATGGGGGCACATATGATGAGTAGCACCACTATCCAAAATCCAATGTTGTAAGAAAGTTGGGTTGGACCTTACCACAAACACTTCATCTTCAAGAAAACCGGAACTTGACTCTTCAACTTGATTGGCTTCCTTCTTCCCGTCGGTTGCTTGCTTTCCTTTGCTAGATTCCCCCGAACTTGAACTCTTTTCCCATGTAGATCCACTAGCTTTGGGACAATATTTCTTGATGTGTCCTTTTTCACCACATTTCCAACATGCACCACTATGCCACCCTCTAGACTTGGAACCATGCTTTGACTTGCTTCTTGAGGAACCTCTAGTATACTTGTCACGATCACTAGACATTCCCCTTGTCATGAGAGCTTCGGTCCCCGACTCATGCGAATTCCCTATTGTAGCTTTCTTCTGGAGCTCATCGGCAAGCAAAACACTAGACACCATGTCTAATGTAAGAGAATTATCCTTAGTACAATTCAAAGTTGTCACTAAGTTGTCAAATGACTCCGGCAATGTACAAAGCAATGTGACGGCTTTATCTTCGTCATCCATCTTCACACCAATGCTCTCTAGTTGACAAACAAGATTGTTGAAGATGTTCAAATGCTCGGAAATCTTCATGCCTTCATTCATTCTCAAAGAATATAACCTTCTTTTCAAGAAGATCCAGTTAGTTAGAGACTTAGTTTGATATAAACTCTCTAACATTTTCCACAAACCGGCGCCCGTTGTCTCTCCAACAATGTTGAACAACACCTCATGCGCAAGACACAAACGAATGGATGCCAATGCCTTCATATCCATCTCTTCCCATGCATCATCGTCCATCTTCTCCGGCTTCTTTTCTACGCCAAGCAATGCCTTGTATAACCCTTGTTGCACTAGTAGATCATGTACTTTGAGTTTCCATAACTCAAAGTTCTTCCGCCCATCAAATTTCTCCACCTCAAACCGACTAGTAGTCATTTGAGCAATTTGTCAAACACCTTGTGCCCACAAAACCATCAAGCTCTTGATACCACTTGTAGCTAAATAAGCCTTCAACTAAGGATTACAATGAAGATCAAGTAGATACACTCCAATATTAACCTCCTTAGTACACGAAAAAATCCAAGGATCTTGGGCTTTGGATAGACAAATCACATACACACTTGGTTGGAGAAAGAGAGCAAACAAACACCACAAGCACACAAGAAAATTTACGTGGTTCACCCACTAAGGGGCTACATCCACGGGCGGCCGGCAAGGAGATCAATCCACTATCAATCAAGAGATTACAAGAGATTGATGACACTACCAATCTCTAATTGGATACAATGACAACCCTTCTAACTCCACCTTCTATAAGCTCTTCCACCTCACTAATCTTGCCTTGGAGAACTTGAGAAACCACCTCCAACCACCTTGGAGGTTTGATGAAGAAGAAGACCAAGAGATGAAAACCCAATCCCTCTCTAACCTCTCCACTCTCAACACAAGAGAGAAACAAGAGAATAGTTTTCATACATTACAAAATGACCCAACCCAACCATTATAATATAAACCATGCTAGTTGGTCTAGTGAGTCCAAAACAACTAACCCAACCCAATTTAGTGAGTTTGACATCATAGACCCAACAGAATCACTGGAACTGCAGCTGCAAAATGCACCAGACTGCCTGACATAAGGTTAGTTATGGCAGGGCCTGCCATAACAAATCCACACTATTGATCTCCATCATCAGTGTATGAAGAATGGTCAAAATTCATCCTCGTCATCACCTCTCCACCATCCCTCTCTCTCACTCATTTCTCTCCCCCTCTTCTCACATAACGATCCCGCCGCCCTCGCTGGAGCCCCATCGCCGGCTCGCCTTCCCGCCGCAAGTCCTCGTCGGAGATCCCAACGGCGAGGAGTTCCAACCTCACCGCCCTCTCCCTCTATTCCCGCCGCCTTCGCCGATCTCCTCCACTTCGGCGCCGTTGGATTCGCCATCGGCGCCAAGGGATCCTCGCTGGAGATCCCAACGGCGCCGAGTTCCAACCTCGCCGATCCCGCCGTTCTCACCCCCTCTTCCCACCTCACGATCCCACCGCCCTTGCCTGGTGCCCCATCACTGGCTCGCCTCTCTACCGAGAGTTCATCCCAACGGAGTCTATACTCGTCGGAGAAGAGATAGCTAATAAGCTATATGCGAGGGAGATGGCGTCCATGTTCATGTTGGTGGCTGTGTTCGTCTTCGACCTCATTGCCTTCAGGCTAGCCATCACCGCCGAGCAGCACCGGAGCACTTGGAGAGGAGAACGGCGACAGAGGAGTGGAAGAGGGTGGTGAGGTTGGAACTCCTCGCCGTTGAGATCTCCGGGCGAGGACTTGCGTAGGGAAGGCGAGCCGGCGATGGGGCTCCGACAAGAATGGCGGGATCCTTAGGTGAGAAGAGGGGGAGAGAAACGAGTGAGAGAGAGGGATGGTGGGGAGGTGATGACGTGGATGAATTTTGGCCGTTCTTCATCCACTGATGGAGATAAACAGTGTAGATTAGTTATGGCAGGCCTTGTTATAACTAAGCTTATGTCAGGCCCCCCGAATCCCTGGCAAGTCGGGAGGATTTCCTCTGCAACACAAAGGTTTTGTACCCGAAACGCGTGATCTCTATTTATGCTGGATCCAACTCTACTATGATGAATTTGATAAGAGTTTCGCAAGAATTCCATGAGAGTTTGGCGAGCAATATTTTTTTTTGTTTGATTTTAATCTCCTCTGTCGTTGAAAATATTAACTTCAAAGAGTTGTTTTTATTTATATTTAACTAATGGGGCCTCCCGTGCCACCTAGCAATGTTATAACTATGCACCTCTTTTTATATGTATCTCTCCCCACTGACTCTCACACCCCTCTCTTTACCTTTAAATTACCCGATACATCAGGACGGAACTATGTTAGAGCTGTTGATTTTGACTCCAAAATAGTCGACTCCACTATCTAGATTAGGATGTTTTTTTTTATAGAGTATGGATTGAGTTCGGACTCCTTGCTCTCTCATATTTTTTGCCAAATGATACCCCATGTTCACATTTGGCGTTTTAATACCTTTTTATTGTTTCTTTGCAACTTCATACCCCCTCAGCCAATGAAAATGTGAGGACCTATCCCTCTACTCCTACGTCGATCGACTGGGTCAGGTTCGTGGCTCGTTTGTTTGTTTCACGTCGAGCGCGCGATCCAGTGGATCGCATTGTTTCTTGGGCCGGAAGGGCAATTTGATAAATTGTGCCTTATCGGTTTGTTTCACACCCGCGTGTGCACATACTGACCGTGTTTGTGATAATGTTTGGTTAGAACGGTTAGGTGAACCCGTGATCGAAAGATCCGGGCTTGGGCTTGTGTTCTAGCCCAAGTCTAACTTTCTGCACCAAAAAGATCGATTCTTTAGTGCCAGAAAGTCAAGGTGGACCATCATGAAGGATTAATCTTTTCTTGAGGAAAAGATCGATCATTCATAAGTCGGTTCATCCGTCTATAAAACGGACGCGATCTCCTTCTTTAATCTCTTTTGAAATCCGTCGTTCTTGAGTTCAGATCCGGCTGGATTTGAAAGAGGTTGAGGGCGATCTTTGGCTTGACAACTGGGATTGAAGCTGCTCTAGTCGAGGTAGGGATTCCACCTACTTGCTTTTTCGGATTTGTGAGGTTTTGAGCTTGACTGTGTTTGATTTGAGTAGATCTCCTTACATGCTCGTTGGTTTTTAGTATAAGTACCAGTTTTGGACTCGTGGTTCTTCGTACTACCAGATCCCAAGGTTTTGTGGGGTTTGGTATAGTTTTTTGACTATATTTCTCGCCGGCCAGTCGCTGGAGAACCTAATGGGATCGATCCTTTTTTAGAAAGGATCGATCATTCTTGGGGCGTCATGCCTAGCCCGTGCATGATCGATCTTTTGCTTGGCGGCATGGATGGGGTCCTTGGTCTCGGAAGTGATCGATCTTCCTAGAGGGAAGATCGATCCTTTTTGGCTTGAGAGGGATGGAACTCCCTGTTTGCGAAGATGATCAATCATTTCTTGGAAAGGATCGATCTTTTTGGTCTCAGAGAGGTGTTTTCGTCGGATTTTGCCTACGGGGCTTTGTATGTAGGGTTTTCTTTTCCGCTTTATAAATTGTACATATCCTGAGCATATTAGCCTCATAATGAGGGGTAGTGGTGAACCGGGAGAGTGACGACTCCCGGGATGTGTAGATAGCATGTTGCACTGTTAGTCTTGTTTGTCGGGGTTGCGTACTGTAACATGTTGTCTTTTTGTGGACTAGCTGCAGTTGATGGGGTTACCACTGCAGCAGTCCATTGCCCTGTATTATTTGTTCACCAGCCCGGGCCGACAGGGTGACGAGCCTCGACCTTGTTTATTTATGGTCACATATGTTGCATGATTATCTGCTTTATTGCGTGTGTTCATAGCATGCATCTGGTTGTGCATTAGCTGCATAAGGTTAGGGCATGAACGATCTGTGGTATTGTCGTCCCGAGGCTTGGAAGCTAGGATTTAGTCTTAGGATCGGGGCTTGGTAGCTTGGTCCAGGTTTGAATGATTGTGTTTAGTCGATTTTGATGATAGGCCTAGATGATTAGAACACTTGTTGATCGATGATTTAGAGGTCATGTCGGCCTCAAGGCGGGTGCTGAGGTGTAGCCGGTGTCCGGTGATATACGACTCTTGAGCAAAGGTTGTGCCTACTCAGCAGTGCCATTTCCTGCCAGCAGTGTTGGTTTTCTGCTTGTGAGTCATCAGTGCTGGTTTCCTGCGTTCAGGGAGACTTTGTGGGGTTATGAGACCCCTGTGTAGACCCAAACCTTGCTAGAGGGCGGCAATCATGCGTTTACCTCTTCCTTCTGTGAGTCGTAGTGTGGTTTCCCTGCTGAGCTTAGTTGCTCATTCCTACCCGGGCTGCGTTTTGCAGGTGCAGGCATTAGCTCCTCTTTGGTGGCCCCTACCGGGCAGTTGGTTGGCGGTACGGCGGCGTTTGGTGGAATTTGAGGAGTGGTGATCTTCTGTCTTCAGAACCTTTGTATAGTTAGCCTCCTACAGGAGTGTATAAATGTTTGTACCTAATTTTCCCTCTTCGAGGTTTTGTAGACTTGTGCATTTGGATTTATAATATTTAAGTTGAAGGCTTTTGTAATTTCTAGAATTGTTAATTGAGGGTGTTTAATGAATGCTTAGGGAGACCAGTAGTTAGTTAGTTAGATTCTGGTTCGCGACCCCGGCTCTGTTGGGCCTTCACGGGTCAGGGCGTGACAGAAAAGACATCAATACCCCTCACTTTTGCATGATATCATACATGTCATCATGCGAGTTATTTCTATGCGTGGTTATGTGGGTTTCTACGTGCGTTTGCATTCTACGAGCGGAGTGTTGCCGGTCTCTCTGCTGCTCCTCGTGCCATTCTCCTCAAGCCAACACCGACGAGATACTTCGTATAACTTCTGAGGGCCGGACGGGTCCGTGGCGGCATCGGCGAAGGCAAAGTCTTTGCAGCCCTCGGGGATGCTGCAGACGGGTGAGGAGAATAGGATGAGGAGCAGCAAAGTATCGTTGAAGTGCATCCCAAGGGTTTGGAGGTCAGGCTTAGAGATCTCTTCCTCCCGAAGAAGAGGAGAGGTCACCACCTCCGCCCATGTGTGTTCGACTATGGCGGCTTCTCTCCCCCATATTTGCACCCGGGACGTCGCTAAGATGCGCCTCCGACATGTCTAGATCAACACCAGGCTCACACACCCTTTCATTGGTGGCTCTCACACTCGTCAGGTCTGGATCAACACCTTAACAGCGCATAAAAACAACAAAAAGTACGCATATAAACACCTTAACTGCTCACGATGGAAAACACCTTAACTGCTCACGATGGAAAACACCTTAACTGCTCACAGTGGAAAACACCTTAACAGCACATAAAACAATAAAAAGTACGTATAAAAACACCTTAACTGCTCATGATGAAAAACACCTTAACAGCGCACGGAAAATACCTTAACAAGGCATAAAAATAACAATAAGTACGCATAAAAACACCTTAATTGCTCATGGTGGAAAACACCTTAACAACACATAAAACAACAAAAAGTATGCATAAAATCACCTTAACTGCTCACGATGGAAAACACTTTAACAACTCATGGAAAATAATAACATTAAATGCAATACTTTGGCGGTTGAAGGAACTCAGCTGAGCACTGTCCGGATGGTTGAGGTCTTCTCACGCTTCCCATCGCATTAAATGTAGAAAATGCCACGTATGGTGATAAAGCATACTTTCTACGCGCATATAGTGATAACCACGCATGGAAAATGATATATGCGTATGATGTTAGTCCTTTAGGCATGTTTGTTAACTACGGACGTGAATTTCTACGCGTAGTTAACGACACATTTAATGATCGAAGGACGATAGGTCTACTCACGGGCTGACACCACTGAACACCATGGCCAATAGTTCCTTGCCACGTGGCAAGCATTTAATGCGATCCCTGGCTTTTGCAGCAGCAAATCCATTATTTTATTATTTTCCATGAGCAGTTAAGGTGTTTTCCATCGTGATCAATTAAGGTGATTTTATGCGTACTTTTTGTTGTTTTATGCGCTGTTAAGGTGTTTTCCACCGTGAGCAGTTAAGGTGTTTTTATGCGTACTTATTGTAGTTCTTATGCGTTGTTAAGGTATTTTTCGTGCGCTGTTAAGTTGTTTTCCATCGTGAGCAGTGAAGGTGTTTTTATGCGTACTTTTTGTTGTTTTATGCGCTATTAAGGTGTTTTCCACCATGAGCAGTTAAGGTGTTTTTATGCGTACATATTCTTGTTTTTATGCGTTGTTAAGATATTTTCCGTACATTGTTAATGTGTTTTCCATCGTGAGCAGTTAAGGTATTTTTATGCGTACTTTTTGTTGGTTTTATGTGCTGTTAAGGTGTTGATCCAGACTTGGCGAGTGTGAGAGCCACCGATGAAAGGGTGTGTGAGCCTGGTGTTGATCCAGACATGGCGAAGGCACATCCTAGTGACGCTCGGGGTGCAAATATGGGGGAGAGACAAGCGGCCACAATCGGACGCACATAGGCGAAGGTGGTGGCCTCTCCTCTTCTCCGAGAGGAAGCGTTCACTTAGTCCGACCTCCAAACCCTTGGGCTGCACTTCAACGACACTCTGCTGCTCCTCGTCCCATTCTCGTTACCCGCCTGCAGCCTCCCCGAGGGCTGCGAAGACTTTGCCTTCGCCGCCGCCGCTTTTGACCCGTCCGGCCTTAAGAAGTTATACGAAGTTATCTCATCGGTGTTGGCTTGAGGAGAATGGGATGAGGAGCAGTAGAGAGACTGGCAACACTCCGCTCATAGAATGCAAACGCGTGTAGAAACCAACATAATGACGCATAGAAATAACTCGTATGATGCCATGGGAAAAGTGAGGGGTATTGATGTCTTTTCATTGGCGGAGTGGTATGAAGTTGCAAAGAAACAAAGAAAGGGTATTAAAACGCCAAATGTGAACATGGGGGGTATCATTTGGCAAAAAATCATTGCTCTCTCTATTGTTACCTCGCTTGTATATGGTTATGTGAGACCCCGTAGGGTTTTGGGTTTTACTAACATCCAAAGAAGGCCATAGGGTGGTATGTGGGGGGATGCGAGGCGTCCTTGTGTGGGCAGCTGCGGCAGGGAAGAAAAGAAAGAGGGAAGAGAGAGAGAGATAGAGAGAAGGGTGTGTAGGAGATTAATCCTAGTGTTCCTCTAAGTTAGTTTGTAATCCTTGACATCACAGTGGATCTCTCTACCATGCTCTCCTCGTAGATCAAGGAGATTTGTCTCCGAACCACGTAAATCCCGATGTCCTCTCTTTTCTTGTGGTTTATTTATCTTGTCTTTTCTCCGTGGTTTTGTTCATCGTAAAAGGGTTTGCAAACATCAATATGTTATCGAGATTCATCGCTTCCGCACCAACAAGTGGCATAAGAGGCCGGGGTTTGTAGGGTTTGTCAAGCCGCTGCGATGTCTAAGTTCGAGGTGGAGAAGTTTGATGGCAAGATAAATTTTGGATTATGGCCAAAGAGTGAAAGTCCAAGATGAGGGGGGGGGGGGGGGGGGGGGGTAATTGGACCTTATTCTAAAAACTTGATACATGGAAAACTTAGGTAGGAAGAGTTTAAGATTCTTGAATGCGTCTAAATGAGATGAAAAGCAAATTAAACAAGTAAATAATTGATGAAATGAGAGTTAGATGCGTTTATAGTGGTTCCACCCAACTCTTGGTCTACACCCACTTCAATCAAAGGCCTCTTTGAGGTTCCACTACTTACAAATCATTTTACAAGCTTTCCACTAAGCTTCCGGGTGCTTGGCAATGTTACAATTTTCTCCCAATAACTCTTGGGTATCCTCCAAGTCTCTCTTGGATTTACTCAAAATCTACTTCACAACTTGAAGTGGTTTTACAAATGTTAAAGCTCTAAAAAAAGATGACAATAAAAAATAAACTTGCTAAAATGTATCCCAATATTCCTCTTGATCCTTTCACAAGTTTATTACTTCTTTTCTCTTATACTTGAGCTTCAAAGCCTCTCAAAATAACTCTCAATGGCTATTTTACTCTTCTCCAACGGGTATATTTTGTACTATGCGCAAACTGACGGTCGACCCTCGTATCATCCACCACGTCGTCCGTTGCACTCAAAATATAGCTTAGATCAACCGCCGCATCAGCCTTCAAGCTTCGCGGTCGACCTATGCATTGACCGTGAGTACAAAAACATTTAAATATTGATTTTAACGAGTTCCAAATTATGGGATATAAATATCAAATCATTTTTTTATCATCATACACATATTGACATCATCAAAATAAGGTTAGGATCAACAAAGAGGGTAAAAGCAATTTTGGTGTAGAATGATCTTCATAAGACCCTTTTGGGGAAGGAAGGGAAGCCAACAATCATGAAAGATGAGGATTGGGCAGAAAAGGATTTTAAGACATTGAGTATGATTATGCTCTTTCTATCTAATGACGTGATGTACTGCGTGCCTGACGAGGAGACTACAGTTGGTTTGTGGAATAAGTTAGAGAAGCTTTGCATGTCGAAGTCCCTAACTAACAAGTAGTATTTAAAAAAAGCAATTGTACAGTTTGCGTATGGTGGAGCGTGGAAATGTTCTTGAGCACCCAAATGACTTTAATAAGTTGATCACACACTTGCTTAGTTTGGATGTGGGGATCGACGATGAAAACAAAGCAGTCATCTTTGTTCCTTCTCTCCCAGATTCCTATGACCATCTGGTGACGACCGTGTTGTATCGAAAAGATACTATTAAGATGGATGAGGTCACAAGTATGTTGCTTTCACATGAAATGAGGGGAAAGCCTGACAACACTGAAGCTCAAGGTTTGGTGGAGAAGCAATCATGTCAAGAAAGAGGACGAAATGTTAGTATAGGTGGAAAGAAAGGCAAAGGCAGATCAAAATCCTGAGTTAGAAAAAATCAGTGTAGATGGTGCAAAGAAGATGGACATTGGATGAAGGATTGGAAGAAATTTGCAGAGGTTCTGAAAAGAAAGAGCAAAGACCCAGTTCAGGCGAGTGTGGTATCTGAGGCCTCTGACAAAGAAGATGGAGAAATGCTTAATGTCTCATCAGGTATGGAACCTACTGATTCTTGGATTCTTGATTCATAATGTTCTTATCATATGTGCCCATAGAGAGATTGGTTTTCTACTTATGATTGGCATGCTGTGGGAACAGTTCTTATGGAAAATAATATTGAATGCAAAACTATTGGGATAGGAACAATTAGAATCAATATGTTTGATGGCGCTGTGAAAACTCTAACTGATGTTAGACATATCCCAGATCATAGAAAAACCCTAATCTCTGTAGGTGCTTTACATGCAATTGGTTGCACTTATAGTGGTGCCAATGGTGTTATAAAGGTGAAAAAGGGCGCCATGGTTGTAATGAAAGGAGAGAAATTTTAGATGCAATTGGATGGACTTAGAGTGGTGCCAACGGTGTTATAAAGGTGAAAAAGGTGCCATGGTTGTAATGAAAGGAGAGGAAAAAAGTGAAAGTCCAAGAGGGGGGTGAATTGAACTCTTTTCGAAAAACTAGATTAATGGAAAAATTAGGTAGGAGATCTCTAACACCTTAAATGCTTGTAGATGAAATGAAACTAAAATAGATTAGCATGCAAGAATTAAATGAAAGAAGGGTTAGAGAGATAGCACCGATTTTTATAATAGTTCGACCCAACTCTTAGTCTACGTCCACTTCTCTCAAGGTCTTCCTTGAGGTTCCACTACTTGCAAATCTTTACAAGCTTTTCCTCCAAGCTTCCCGGTGCTTGGTGACCTTACAATCACAACCAACTGCTGTTGGATTACTCTCAAAGTACTTCTTCACACTCGAAGAAGATTTACAAAGGTTGTAGCTCTAAGGGAATGTGTAGTAAACTCTTGCTTAGACTTGCTCAGAGGATCTCAATAATATCAATAATAATGGTAGCAAGTTTACAGCAAAGAACTACTTATATCTGGCCTTCATCCAACTCAAAAAGAACCTCCAACGGCTCTCTGCAACTCTCCAACGGCTAGTTTTTTACTTTGCGCGTTGCTAGTGGTCGATCCATGCATTGGCCGTGATATCAACCGTCATGTACAAAAACTCAGCCTTTTTGAGCCGCGGTCGATCCACCCCTCGACCGTCGTATCGTCTGTGAGGCTCTGTTGTGAAAAATGCTTCCCAGAGTCGATGCTCCGATCGACAGTCGCTTCTTCACTTTTCATCATCGTCCTCCACGGTTGACCATCGCATCGTCCGTCGGATCGTCCATGAGCGTACAACATTTAAAACTACAAAATCCAAACCTCACGGTCGACCGGTCTATCGACCGTCGCATCGACCGTCAGGCTCTGTCAAGAAAATGGCTTCCCAGGGTCGATGCAACGATCGACCACGAGTCAACAATTTATTTTGTTAAGTATGGTGCATCGACCGTGCAATCCCGCGGTCCTTCCATGGATTGACCGTCGAATTCCCATGGTCGATCCTTGCATCGACCTTCATTATAATATCAGGAACACTTAGGCTTAAGGCTCGCTTGGCGGTCATCATCCTTTTATAGGTGGATTTATTGTAGGGTTGAGAAATGGGTTTTTTTTCATCAACGGCTAGGTGGAGGATAAGGGCATGGAAAATATTGGTTAGAAGTCCTCCAAAAGGTAGTGATTGCCTAGTCGTAAGGTTAAGCATCTCCTTGATAATTATATAACCTAGGTTTAGAGGCTTCTTCCTAACCATGCAGGAAAGAACATAGGTATGAAGGGGCTTCAAGTGATCCTGGTGGCCAAGCTTAGGAAAATGATTTGTTCCTAGAAAGTGGGCAAGCTCCCTATAGTTTTGGTATATGCTATTTAATTCTATAGGATTTTTATCAACTAGATTAGGTCTAAGGATTGCCCTTCTCCCTTGTATATCCTGATCAATTCTTTTGAGATCCTCATATGAAGTAAAATATGTGCACTCTCCACGATTTTGTGCATTTAGTATCTCATTTAACCAGTCTACGGTAATCGTGATTTCATTTCCATAGATATAGCTACTAATGGCCACATATCCTTCATCATCAAGATCTTCAGTCATATTGTAATAAAAATATCGAACCATTTCGGGATACCGAAATTGAGGCATCTCTAAGAATTTCTTCCAACCCATATCAGTGAAAAATATTTCAACTATATGTTCCTTTCCTATAGGCAACTGAAGAACTCTACCCGAAACCACAAATTTATCCTTAAATTCAGGCCAAGAGTTATACCTATCCTTGTTTATGAAGAAGTAGTCATCGTAGGAAGGAGTAGATGAAGGCAAGGATTAGGACCCTCCGAGTGAACCTTTATTTTTCTTCGACCCAGTCATTCTCTTTGCTACTGCTTGCTTCCTCTTCTCAGCTTGCGTCGGAGCCTGGGGTGGAGGAGTCGGCGACAGAGGTGGAGGTCCAACATTCTTGGTGCGAGGCATGGTGCAAGGCTCAGTTAGGGTTTTGAGAGGAGAGGCGAAGGGAGCGGTAGAACCAGAGGAGAACGGTCGATGGGGAGGGGCTAGGGCACGGTCGAATCAGGGAGAAATGAATATTTGATCGGGTGGGATGTTTATAAGGGGAGATGTGAAAATGACTGAAAAACCCTCACTTAAGTTGTCACACAATCCGTGGCGGTTGACCGTTGTGAACAATATGTGTAAACTTAAATAGTCTCACGGTCGATCCTAAAAAATTAGCGGTCGACCGCCAGCGCATAATATGTGTAAAAAGAAAAACCCAAGATCGATCCTAAGAAGTTTGCGGTCAACCGTCAAGTACGATATGTGAAAATGTACGCATAGTTGACCGTCAGGAAGTCTGGATCGACCGTCAGTTCTAGAAAGTGAATTTTGAATTTCAATTTAAAATCATTTTTAAATCAAAACATCACAAAACTTTGCATACACGTGTAACTAAATATTATGAGCTAAAAATAACTTATTAATCAGGAAAATCACTCAATTTATCAAAATTTTGCACTCAAGTAGGATATTGTATAAAAAACAGATAAAGAGGTGACCATACCTTTTCCTTTTAGCTCCTTTATTTTGGACATCCATTGGACATCCCAAGCTTCCTTAGTAGATATCGAAATATGTCTTCACTCAAGGGTTTGATTAGAATATCCGGAATTTGATGCTCGGTGCTAACAAATTCAAGTGCAATATTCCCTCTAATCGAAGTGGTCTCTCTAGCAATTCATAATCATCCTGTATTAAACAAACATTCACAAACCTCAAAAATTGAAACTGAAATAGATATAAAACCTTAACAGGGTAAAAGTTATACAAATTCTCTCCCGTAGGAGTCTATTTATACAAAAGGTAAAACAGAGATCACCGCTTCTCAAGCACCTCCATACACCGCCACATCACCAAACACCGCCCCGGTAGGGGCGACCGAAGAAGAGCTAGCGACAGCACCTATAAAACGCAACCCGGGTAGGAGTGAGCACTAAGCTCAGCAGGGACACTACCCTACAACACTCACAAGGGAGGGAACAGAACAGTGTCGCCCCAAAGCAAAGCCTGGATGTATACAGAGGTCCCATAACCCCACAGGACATCCCAGAACGCAGGCTCCCAGTACTACGGACTCACAGCAGGACCGTGAACACTACTGGCGGGACAAAGCACCGCTGAGTGGGCACACCTCCCACTCAGAGAGTCAAAAACAGCCGGACGCCGGCTATACCTCAGGACTCGGCTCGAGGCCGACACGACCTCTAATCATCAAACAACATGTATTCAGGTCTTCTAACACTATCATCGAAATCGACTGAATACTACAAATCGAGTTCTGAACCAAGCTACCCGCAACGGTCCTAGAGCTAGATCCGGATTACCCGAAAGCCCCGGATCGGTGAACAACCCATCGTCAATGCCCTACACAGATGCAGTTAATGCGCAACACAATGCATGATATGAACACGCATAGGATAATACATGTAAGCATGCAACAGTCTGTGATGTATATCAAACAAGGTCTGGGCACGACACTCTGCCGGCCGGGGGTGGTGAACATGTAAGAAAGGTCTAGGAGCTGCTACAGTGGTACCACCACCAACTGTCAGTAGTCCAGCACAGCACCTGCATCGGGAAGCAGCCCCGCAAACAACAGCTCACAGATATCACGGATAAAGGCCTCGGCGCACGCAGGCATGCAAGGCTAAGGAAAGCTGTAGGGCTACCCGCCCGCTTATTCTAAACATCCCGGGAGTCATCACTCCCCCGGTTCACCATTGCCCTATTATAGGGCAAACATGCTTAAACATATATACAAGGTATGAAGCAATAAGGAAAACCGACATACTGATCGCTCGCAAATGCATCGTTAAATCAGATGCAAAACGCAATTTAGAATTTATAATCCTTCAATCAATACTACTCTACAAACGTATAACAGTGGTGAGATCCGGAGTCGAACAACAGGGAAAGATTGTTTAACAAGAGAAAAAATCAAATTAAATCTCTAAACTCAAGTCCTAAGGCGAAGAAAGGGAGTTCCATTGGTTTTGTTATCTAAGGAATTAAACTACTGAAAAAGCAATGAAAAGGTTGGGATAAATCAATGAGAGAAAACCTAGGGATTAATTTCGCCTCTTGTATTCTCTAGTATCCTCTTGTTCTCTAATCTAGACATATGAAATCACGGCTTCTTAAGCTCGCATGAATCCCTAAAAGAACGCTCATGTTATCCTACGGCATAGTCTATCTTCGCTTAGCATAGACTGTCTTTGGACTTAACCTGAGTACAATCTATCTTTGCTTAGCATAAACTATCTCAAAGGCATGCACAAAAGCGACATTAAAATCATCCTACGAATCTCTACCATCAAGCACAGCAATCAAGTAGGACTCAAAATACGTCAAGGAACTCTGTTCCCTCAACTCTTTATAAAATAAAACCATATTCATAGGATCATGTCTTTGGAAAGATAACAAGAATCAAACTATAAAATACAAAGAAGCTACACTAAAGCTTCATGAGATTCCTAAGTAAAGAGTTTAGCCACTCATCTTTTGGATGAGATCCATGTATTCGATGAAGATGGTTAGGGATCCACACCGTATCTCCGTCTTCTTCTCCAATCTGAATCCCTCTTTTTCTCTCTCTGGAGGCCTTCTGGTTTTTGGCTAACAAAACCCGTTTTATATGCTAATTCCCGGAATTAGGGTTTTGGGTTGAGTTGGACCTCAAGTGCAACTCGGATTTCCTAATTCAAGTCTGACAGCCTCTTCCGGTCGCAACTGGGTTCAACCAGTCCATAATTTGAGAATGGGTCCAACACCACAGATGTAGATTTGGAAGTCTTATGTCCTCTGACGAAGAGTTTACAATATGTGGACTTATCTAGAATATTTTCCGAATATTCTCCTGGGCGTCGACGGACCAGTCTTCCAGCAGCTAAATATCTTCATCTTCTTCAAAACTGCTATCAATCCATCAGGAATCTCTGAAAGCATCCAACATGGAAGTTGTACATCTTGATGTCTTCTAGATGTCACCCAAATTTCAGAATATTTGGACCTAAGAATAAGTTCTGGTGAATATTATGCTAACAGTCGACAGAGAAGTGTATTTCAGCATATTAAGCCTTTTTTGTACATTCTAACTTGAATCTTCATTAAACTTGAAATCAACTAACAAACTATCAAATACAAACACTCTAAACCTAACAAAGGTAAATTAAGGGGTTTAATTATGAATATTTAGTGACTCATCACACCCCCTAACTTACACTTTGCTAGTCATCGAACAAAGAAAAGATAAAAAGAAGGCAATAAATCTAACTAGCCACTTTCGTAGGTCTCAAGATTGCACTTAGCATGTGCAACAAGCCTTTAAACCCCTGGGTTACCCCAGTGGAGGAGTTATAGTCTCCTGAGGGTTTTCAGGGATGACACCCACAAACATCTATACATCCCCTTGAATATATCATTAGAAATCCATCATAATATTCATCAACTCTAATGCATGAAATAGAAAGCCTATCCATGAATTCACCCTTCAACTCACAGTCACATAAAAATTTGGTAAATCAAAACATGTCATAACATCTTTCCAACACTTCAACATATTTAATCATGATTAAGAATAACTTTAACACTCCTGTGTGTGAATGGGGTTCCACATGCTTCAGAGCATCAATTGTATCTAAACACTTCAACTATTTAAGATTACCATCCTATCTAAGCACATATCTTCAACTTATAACATAGCAATATCTGTTTTTTTTCTCTTTTTTTTTTATATATGACATGTGCAATGTTATGATTTCTTAAGCTTTCTTCATGGTCCATGTAAAGAGGTTCAAGCCAGTGACTCCCAAACCAGAAGGTTTTAGGGCACTAAGTGTAGAACACTCTTCAGACTCTAATGCTCAAACCATGAAGGCGACAAATCATAACTAGTCTTTTTTTTCTTTTCTTTTTTAAGGAAATTCAACCATTTTACGCGAACACCACGCTGGCTAGGCACACTGCCCGGTTACTAAGTTGAAAATCCCTTTTTTTCTTGTTTTTTTTTCGCATACTCAGATAATTACATGTGTTCATTTATTTTCTGTGTCATGACATGAAATTATAAATCTATCCCAGTATCATGCTCAGAATCTAATATCAACCCATTAACATGTGAAAGTGAACATGTGCATTAGGATATGTCAAGCTATCCTTAGATCATGGTAAAAGTATTAAAGTATAGAAATAATATCATGCATAGCAAAAATTTACTATTTCTTATATGACATACAAGTCTCAGAATAATTCATAAAATAAATTTCTAAAACATGCACATTTGTCAAATCATATCCTAATTTCATTCTTTTGACATAATTCAAGTGATGTATAATATTTGGTTACCAGAAAATAAAAATAGAAATTTATGAATGCTACCCCCAACTTAAATGTAATTGTCCCCAATTACACTAAGTCACAAAAATAAATCAAGAAGTAAAGGGTAGAGATAACCATCAGGAACGCCTTAGAAATAGATTTTTCGCTCTTCCAATTTTAGTTTAGGCACCGCCATCATAGAATAAATACTTCCTTCCCCACCACAACCTGTCCCACAATTATATACCTTTCCAAAAAGATCAAATATAACAAATAAAAGTCCAAAAATGTATTAGAATCATAGAAAATTTCGACAGAGTCTCCTTTGTACTAGCATGATATAGCAACCTTGTACAAGCATTCAATCCACAAAAATTAAATTATAGACATGAAAATATTACAATACAGGAAATTTTCCATGCATAGCACACAAGATAGTCAGCATCCATTATATCATCCAAATTGAAGATCTGCACCGTCCGATCCGAAATCGAAGCTCTGTAGCACTTGAAACGTATCCATCAGCAATCGGACGGCGGAAAGTTCGCCGGAGGTGATCGACGGTGAAACGGCGTCGCCTGAGGACGGGAAGGTGACAGGAAGAATCGTTGAAGGCCAAGGAAGTCACTGGTGTGGTCTGATCAAAGAATGGTGGCCTTCAGGCGGCGGAACGACGGTGGACGACGTGGAGGGCGATGACGTGTGGAAATGGATTCCGATGATAGGAGCTCCAATCAAGGGTGGGGACGATTCAGAAAGGATCGTGGAAGGGCAATGAAGTGTTCTATGGGGTTTGATTGAAGAATGGGGCTTCCTGGCTGCGGATTGAGGGTTGTCGGAAAGGTGGAAACCGACGGCGGTTGAAGTCGATGATCCCGGCGGCAAGGAGTTTTTTTGATTTTGGAGGAAGCTTCGTGGTGGCCTGAGGAAGGTTATGGAGGTGGTTTGGGGCGGTGAGCGGCCGTGAATGGCGGTGAAGACGACGGCGAGGGGCGAGGGAAATGAAGGACGGGGATGAATAAGTGGAAAGTTGGCGGAGGTATCTGTGGTATTTTTAGGCGATGGGGACGACCGGAGAGGTGGTGACGGCCGGCAGGGGTCGTCGGCTCGGGGATGAGCCGACGAGCCGGGACGACGAGCCGCGGGGAGAAGAAAAGAGCGAGAGGAGAGAGAAAACTCAAAGAAAATAAAGAAAATTCAGAAAAATAGGAAAAAGACGGAAAAAAATGAAAAAAATCATGGAAAATCCTAAAAATTAAGGAAAATACGGGAAAAAATATAAAACTTGGGTTGCCTTCCAACAAACGCGCAATTTTAAGTCTTTCGCTCGACTTCCCGAAAAGGTGCCATTATAGCATGGATCGGTCTAAATGACGGAATCGATCACCCCACTTAGAATAATTTCCTCCATATAATGCTTGAAACCAAACCCAACCCCACAGTAAATCAAGTAGTTGATGATGTAGCTAACAAAGTTTTTCCTCCCAATAAGAGAACTAGAGACCCCACCCTCTATAAAAGGCAACCTATCGTCATATTTCATCTTGCACCCCGGTCTACAGTATGTGTCCTCTAGAATAGTGAAACTATCAATGGTGAACCGAAAGTGAAAGGTCAAATATAGATAAAAGACGCGGTGAAAGCAGTGATGATGGTGCAGATATAGAGAAAAGAGGAGGTGGCTCAACCTTAGGATATACTGTCGCATCTGTACAAAGGTGAGTGTCGGCATAATAAGCACACAATTGGCCCGTATCTATCACAGGTGCAGGAGTAAAAGATAGCGGTGAAAAGGGTTCAACCATCCCAGAAATAGTTTTTGTCTCCACAGTATGCCGATCGAGTGATTGGTCGGGCAAGATGTGTGTTTTGATATCATATTTCGATTGTGCAGTGTTCAAATTAACATCATCATCAGAATCAGAAGCATAGGCATTCAAGATATCATATAGCCTATCATTCTCCACTTCAACATCATCATCCTCCGAATCCTCAAACTCATACTCATTCAGAATCACAGCCAATCTAGCATTATGCAATTCAACATCATAATCATCATTGTCAGAATCATATTCCTTCAAAATCTCAGATACTCTATCATTGTGCAGTGCAACATCACCATCATCATCATTATCAGAGTCATAATCTCTCAAAATCTCAGATAATCTATCAATCATTATAACATGAGATTTATCATCACAGTAGTCAGTCAAAGTATCAACACGAAAGCATTCATTCTCACGCTCAGGCAAACATGTAGTCTTAAAGATGTTCAGTTTAAGATGCATATTACCAAAAGAGACATCCATAACACCAGTTCGACACTGAATATTGGCATTTGCAGTGGCCAAAAAGGGGCGTCCTAAGATGATAGGCACAGTCTTTCTGTAGTGAACAGCGGGTTCTATATCCAAGACGACAAAGTCGAAAGGGAAAAGGAAGTTGTCTACCTTAACTAATACGTCCTCTATGATACCTCTAGGGGTCTTAGTAGACCTATCAGCTAATTGCAAAACAACCGAGGTCGGTTTCAGTTCCTCCATCCCAAATTCCTTATAAAGGTAATAGGGCAAAATGTTAACAATGGCTCCTAGGTCAAGAAGGGCACCATCAATCTGGTAGTCTCCTATGCAACAGGGTATGGTAGGGGTACCAGGGTCCTTTAGTTTGGGTGGTGTGTCATGTATCAAAATCGAACTGACTTGTTCAGGTAAAAGGATTTTGTTGTCTCTGTTGGGTTTTGTCTGGCGTTTATGAGTGCACAAATCCTTAAGAAATTTGGCATATGAAGGGATTTGACGAATGGCATGAAGCAATGGTATGTTGATGTTGACCTGTTTGAAAATTTCAAGGGCACTCTCTACATCTCTTTGGGCTTTGATAGTTGGATAGGGATCCTTAAGGGCCGCAGGAAAGGGTACCCTAGGTGTATACTTGGAAGGGTTAGGTTCCCTAGAATCAGAGAGGTTGGAATCAGGTGGGTTGTATGGGTCACCACCGTCCGTCCGATCGATCGGTTGGAATACCGATCGGTCGGCTGACGGCCGATCGATCGGAACTGGTTCCGATCGATCGGTACGGGTTCGTTCCCCTACATGATTGTCAACGGTTTTTCCATTTCTAAGGGTCACTACGGCCTTGGCACTTTCAAAATTTTGGTTTTCTACGTGGTGTAGGCCTCTTGGATTGGGTAAAGGTTGACTCGGTAGGTGCCCTTCCTCTCTTCTAGCCATGTTGTTAGATAGCTGCCCAACTTGTTTTTTTAAATTTGATACGGATTGAATCGTTGAAGATAAATTGTTTGTCAACAATGAGACATCACTTTTGGCAGTTGAAATTTCGACCTTCATGGATGACATGTCCCTATTGAAATCACCTCTCATCTCAAAAAGTGTACTCATGATTGAATTTAAAGTGGGCTCAGTTGATTATTCAGGAGGAGGAGGTTGAGAGGTATTATGTGGATAATGTGAAGAGTACCCAGGGTTTGGATTTGCAGAAGGTTTAGGTGGGTGCTTGAAAGTAGATGTATTAGATGTATTGTTTTGGCCTTGAAAGTTACTTGACTGTTGTGGCTTCCAACCTGGATTGTAGGTATTAGAATAAGGGTTGTTCTGAGGTTTGGAGAAACCATATGTGGCGTTGGCATGTTTTTGAACAAAGTCAGGAAAATTGGAGGCCAAATGACAATCAGTAGTAGAATGTTCAGAACTAGAATAAAGGGCACAAAAGTCAGGGGAAATCTGAATTGGAGGAGTCAAGGATTGGCCAGTTTTAAGTTGGTTAAGATCTTTGGCTAGGAGGGCTACTTGTGCAGAGAGACTTTGGATTTCAGAAATTTCATGAATTCCCCGAGAATTATGAATAGTGGAAGACCGATTCCTAGAAACTGAGGCGTTATGTTGTGAGTTTTCAGCAAGGTTGTCGTACATTTCCCAAAGAGCAGTCCAAGGCTTACTAAGAACAACACCCCCGCAGCAAGCTTCGACCATCGTCCTATGACGATCAATAATACCATTATAAAATGAATGGGCTAACTATCACTCAGGTACTTCATGATGAGGACATTCTCTAAGAAGATCTTTAAACCTTTCCCAAGCTTCATGAAACATCTCATCATCATTTTGCATAAAATATATGATCATAGTACGATAGTTTTGGGTTTTGATGATAGGGAAATATTTTTTAAGAAAAGCATCTTGAAGTTGATCCCATATTGCAATCGAGTTTGGTGGTAAAGTATGAAGCCAATGTTTAGCCTTGTCTTTCCAAGAAAAAGGGAAGAGCTTGAGTCTAAAGGCATCATCATTAAAATGCTGGAGTTTGAACATGGAAAGAAGTTCAAGGAAGCTAATAATATGACCATAAGGATCCTCATTTTCATGCCCATAAAAAGAAGGTAAAGCTGTAATCCAATTGGGCTTAATCTCATAATGAGTAGCATTAATAGGAGGTGGATTAATACAGGAGGCATTTGTGAAAGGTCCAGGCAGAAATGATTCCTAATTGGGCCTTCTATATGGTTATTGTTCTCATTGTTCCCCCCATTCCCATTATTATTTCCTTGCATCATGGTGTAGAAAGAATCAAGAGATAGTTCAGGAATATCAACTTGTGAAGATCTTTGACGAAATGACTCTCGGCGGATGGATCTAAGAGTGTTTTCAATCTCAGCATCTAAAGGTGTCAATGGAAAACTTAATGATCGCCTACCTTGCATATAATATCAACCACACACCACAAAGAAAAGAAAAAGAAAACAGAAGTTTCGGAGGAGAGGAGAAAACCACGGAAGGCCACAACAAAAAGTACATGTTTAGTTGAAGAAAACGTACCTGAGTTATGCGCATCTGATCAATCGGGAAGATGGCCGATCGATCGGTAGGCCTTCCGATCGCTAGCCGGGTAGGCCGATCGGTCGGTAATCCGAGTTGCAGAAAGCTTCTTCTCCAAAAAACTGTTGCTTTAATGCTACAAAAATCCCGAGAATTGTCAGAAAAATTTCTAAAAGTAAACGAAAAATAACTGAAAATAAAAACCTAACTATGCCTAGAAAAAGAACAATGAGAAAAATCAGAAACTTCTTTGAAAAATCAAAATCTTCCCCGGCAACGGCGCCAAAAATTGATCGCTCGCAAATGCGTTGTTAAATCAGATGCAAAACGCAATTTAGAATTTATAATCCTTCAATCAATACTACTCTACAAACGTAGAACAGTGGAGAGATCTGGAGTCGAACCACAGGGAAAGATTGTTTAACAAGAGAAAAAATCAAATTAAATCTCTAAACTCAAGTCCTAAGGCGAAAAAAAGCAGTTCCAATGGTTTTGTTATCTAAGGAATTAAACTACTGAAAAAGCAATGAAATGGTTGGGATAAATCAATGAGAGAAAACCTAGGGATTGCTCAATCCACTCTAATTTCGCCTCTTGTATTCTCTAGTATCCTCTTGTTCTCTAATCTAGACATATGGAATCACGGCTTCTTAAGCTCGCATGAATCCCTAAAATAACGCTCATGTTATCCTAAGGCATAGTCTATCTTCGCTTAGCATAGACTGTCTTCGGACTTAACCTGAGTACAATCTATCTTTGCTTAGCATAAACTATCTCAAAGACATGGACAAAAGCGACATTAAAAATATCCTACGAATCTCTACCATCAAGCACAGCAATCAAGTAGGACTCAAAATACGTCAAGGAACTCTGTTCCCTCAACTCTTTATAAAATAAAACCATATTCATAGGATCATGTCTTTGAAAAGATAACAAGAATCAAACTATAAAATACAAAGAAGCTACACTAAAGCTTCATGAGATCCCTAAGTAAAGAGTTTAGCCACTCATCTTTTGGATGAGATCCATGTATTCGATGAAGAAGGTTTGGGATCCACACCGTATCTCCGTCTTCTTCTCCAATCAGAATCCCTCTTTTTCTCTCTCATGAGGCCTTCTGGTTTTTGGCTAACAAAACCCTTTTTATATGCTAATTCCCGGAATTAGGGTTTTGGGTTGAGTTGGACCTCAAGTGCAACTCGGATTTCCTAATTCAAGTCTGACAGCCTCTTCCGGTCGCAACTGGGTTCAACCAGTCCATAATTTGAGAATGGGTCCAACACCAAAGATGTAGATTTGGAAGTCTTCTGTCCTTTACCGAAAAGTTTACAATATGTGAACTTATCTAGAATATTTTACGAATATTCTCCTGGGCGTCGACGGACCAGTCTTCCAGCAGCTAAATATCTTCATCTTCTTCAAAACTGCTATCAATCCATCAGAAATCTCTGAAAGCATCCAACATGGAAGTTGTACATCTTGATGTCTTCTAGATGTCACCCAAATTTCAGAATATTTGGACCTAAGAATAAGTTCTGGTGAATATTATGCTAACATTCGACAGAGTAGTGTATTTCAGCATATTAAGCGTTTTTTGTACTTTCTAACTTGAATCTTCATTAAATCTGAAATCAACTAACAAACTATCAAATACAAACACTCTAAACCTAATAAAGGTAAATTAAGGGGTTTAATTATGAATATTTAGTGACTCATCACACCCCCTAACTTACACTTTGCTAGTCCTCGAGCAAAGAAAAGATAAAAAGAAGGCAATAAATCTAACTAGCCACTTTCGTAGGTCTCACGATTGCACTTAGCATGTGCAACAAGCCGCTAAACCCCTGGGTTACCCCAGTGGAGGAGTTATAGTCTCCTGAGGGTTTTCAGGGATGACACCCACAAACATCTATACATCCCCTTGAATATATCATTAGAAATCCATCATAATATTCATCAACTCTAATGCATGAAATAGAAAGCCTATCCATGAATTCATCCTTCAACTCACAGTCACATAAAAATATGGTAAATCAAAACATGTCATAACATATTTCCAACACTTCAACATATTTAAGTATGCTACCCAAGACCCAGGATCGATTATCTCCAAGCAGAGGATCGATCCTTCATCGGGCGCAGCATGACCAACCCAGAGGGATCGATCCTTCCTCTAGAAGGATCGATCCGGGTGGATTCTCCGGCGACCGGACGGCGAGAAATACCACCGGAAAACGCTAGCAAACCCCCTAAAACTCTGGGATCTGGTAGATCAAGGGACTACGAGTTCAAAACTGGTGAAATCATGGAAAACCAACATGTATATCTACAGATCTAAGCAAAAGATCAACCACGAACCGGAAAAACTTCCAAAAACCCTAAAAGATGTAGGTAGGATCCCTACCTATGCAATAGCAGCTTCAATCCAAGCTACTAGGCCTTAGATCTTCCTCAAACGAACTCAAATCCAGCAAGAATACCGCTGAAATCTCGGATTTTCCAAAAAAATCAAAAGAGAAAGTTTCGTTCGTTTTATAGACGAACGAACCGACTCAAGAGAAAGAGATCAATCTTCCTTACCAAATCGGATTTGACTTTCTGGCACTAAGAGATCAATCTTCTAGCTAGGGAGATCGATCCCTTAGGTACAGAAAGCTAGACTTGGGCTAAAACTTAAGCCCAAGCCCGGATCTTTTGATACCGGGTCCCACTAACCATTCTAGCCAAATATTTACACAACCATGGTCAGTGTGTGCACACGCGGGTGTGAAACTAGCCGACAAGGCGTAATTTACCAAATTGCCCTTGCGGTCCACGACGAGCCACAGGAGTAGAGGGACGGGTCCTCACATCCGAATACCCTTAAAGGAAATCTCATACCGAGATTCGATAAAGGTAGGGCTCGGAAACAAATGAAATAGCTACACTAGAAGACAGGACAAAAGTTACCTTGAGAAGGGAACAAGTGTGGATACTCCTGCCGCATGCGCGCCTCGCGCTCCCAGGCCATCTTCTCGACGCCTCAGTGCCTCCACAGTACCTTGACCAAGGGAATCGTCTTGCCCCGTAACACCTGATCATTCCGGTCAAGTACTCGAACAGGTTGCTCAACGAACGTCGCGTCTGACTCAAACTCGATGTCATCCACTCTGATGACATGCAATGGGTCGGGGTGGTACTTCCTCAGCACCGACACGTGAAAAGTCGGGTGCACAGCAGACATGTGCTGAGGAAGGTCCAAGCGATAGGCTACCTCACCAACCCTCTCTAGGATCTCAAATGGTCCGACAAACCTCGGAGCCAACTTGCCCCCGCTGCCAAACCTGACGGACCCTCTGTACGGTGCTGCTCGCAGGAACACACTGTCGCCAACTGCGAACTCAAGCTGTCATCGCCTCTGATCTGCATAGCTCTTCTGCCGGCTCTGAGCCGTTAGAAGCCTCTGCCTGATCTGCACTAACCTCTCTGACGACCTCCTGACGATGTTGATCGCTCACAAACGTCGTCGTTAAAACGTTGTAAACTCAATCAAATATTAAATTTATATCCTTATTCAATCACTAAACTACTAGGTAGAAATAGCGGTGAAGTCGGGAGTCGATCCACAGGGAAAACGTTGGAAATCAAAATCAATTCTCAAAACCCTAAAACTAAGGAAAAGAATCAAAGATAGAATAGATTAAACTAATGAAGAAAATAAATAAAAGGTTGATCAATTTGAATCAATGGATAAGTGACTTAGGAATTACTCAATCCACCCTAGTTTCACCTTCAATCTTCTCTAGTTATCCTCTTGTTCCCTTCTCTAAACATTACGAATCCACAGCTTCTTAAGCTTACATGAATTCCTAAAATAAGGTTTATGTTTCCAACGGCATAATCTATCTTTGTTTACCATAAATCATCTTTGGTCCTACGATTACATTAAATTATTCTACTCCTAATGACCTTAGCATGACTTATCTTCACGTAGCATAGACTATCTCAAAGGTAAACCAAAAACCACATGAAAACCATCCTATGAATCTCTACAATCAATCACAGAAATCATGTAGGACTGAAAATACATCAAGGAACTCTGTTCCCACAACTCTATTGACAATAAAAGCAAATTCATAGGATCATGTCTTGAGAATAATACAAGATTCAAACCAAAGAAGATAGAAAAGTTATGTTAGGGTTTCATGAATAATCCTAAGTACAATAACTAGCAACTCATCTTTTGAATGAAAGCCATCGGGTTGGAATAGGAAGCTGTCACCATCCACATCCTCTCCTTCTTCTTCTTCCTCCTCCAAAAATTGACAAAAAGATGAGAAGTTTTGCTGGAATAACCCCTTTTTATAATAATAACCCTTGATCCCGGAATTAGGGTTATGGCTAAGTTGAGTTGGACCTCTAGTATAACTCGGAATTCCTGGTTCAACCCTGACAGCTTCTTCCAATCGCGACTGGGCTCAACCGGTTCGGAATTTGAGAATTAGTCCAACACAAAAGATGTAGATTTGGAAGTCTTCTGTCCTCTCCCGAAGAGTTTATAATATTTGGACTTAGCTAGAATATTTGGAGAATATTCTCCCGAGCGTCGACGGACCAGTCTTCCAGCAGCTAAATATCTTCATCTTCTTCGAAACTGCTATCAATCCATCAGGAATCTCCAAAAGTGTCCAACATGAAAGTTGTACGTCTTGATGTATTCCAGATGTCATTCAAATTTCAGAATATTTGGACATAAGGATAATTTCTGGGGAATATTGTGCTAACAGTCGACAAAGCAGTGTATTTCAGCATATTAACCGAATTTCTTGCATTTCTTCTCAAAGCATGATTAAACCTGAAATCAACTAACAAATTATCCAATAAAAATACTCTAGGCCTAACAAAGGTAAATTAAGGTGTCTAATTACGAATATTTAGTGACTCATCACACCCCCCAACTTACACTTTGCTAGTCCTCGAGCAAAGAAAATATAAAAAGAAAGTAATAAATCTAACTAGTCACTTTCGTAGGTCTCACGATTGCACTTAGCATGTGCAACAAGCCTTAAAACCCCTGGGTTACCCCAGTGGAGGAGTTATAGTCTCCTGAGGGTTTTCAGGGATGACACCCACAAACATCAATACATTCCCTTGAATATATCATTAGAAATCCATCATAATATTCATTAACTCTAATGCATGAAATAGAAAGCCTATCCATGAATTCATCCTTCAACTCACAGTCACATAAAAATATGGTAAATCAAAACATGTCATAACATATTTCCAACACTTCAACATATTTAATCATGATTAAGACTAACTTTAACACTCCTGTGTGTGATTGGGGTTCCACATGCTTCAGAGCATCAATTATATCTAAACACTTCAACTATTCAAGATCACAATCCTATCCAAGCACATATCTTCCACTTATCACATAGCAATATCTGTTTTT
Source organism: Narthecium ossifragum (assembly GCA_963920575.1). Classification (NCBI taxonomy): domain Eukaryota; kingdom Viridiplantae; phylum Streptophyta; class Magnoliopsida; order Dioscoreales; family Nartheciaceae; genus Narthecium; species Narthecium ossifragum. Next base: position 6,773,937 of record OY986967.1, read on the forward strand.
TTTCTTTTCTTTTATTTATTTATTTATATATATGACATGTGCAATGTTATGATTTCTTAAGCTTTCTTCATGGTCCATGTAACGAGGTTCAAGCCAGTGACTCCCAAACCGGACAGTTTTAGGGCACTAAGTGTAGAACACTCTCCAGACTCTAATGCTCAAACCATGAAGGCTACAAATCATAACTAGTCATTTTTTTTTTTTGTAAGGAAATTCAACCGTTTTACGCGAACACCACGCTGGCTAGGCACACTGCCCGGTTACTAAGTTGAAAATCCCTTTTTTTTTCGCATACTCAGATAATTGCATGTGTTCATGTATTTTCTGTGTCATGATAAAGAATTGTAAATCTATCCTAGTATCATGTTTCGAATCTAATATCAACCCCTTAACATGTGGAAGTGAACATGTGCATTAGGATATGTCGAGTTATCCTTAGATCATGGTAAAAGTGTTAAAGTATAGAAATAATGTCATGCATAGCAAAATGTACTATTTCCTATATGACATACACGTCTCAGAATAATTCATAAAATAAATTTCTAAAACATGCACCTTTGTCAAATCATATCATAATTTCATCCTTTTGACATATTTCAAGGGATGTATAATATTTGGTTACCAGAAAATAAAAATAGAAATATATTAGCATGAAATTTATGAATGCTACCCCCCAACTTAAATGTAATTGTCCCCAATTACACTTAGTCACAAAAATAAATCAAGAAGTAAAGGGTAGAGATAACCATCATGGACGCCTTAGAAATAGATTTCTCGCTCTTCCAATTTTAGTTTAGGCACCACCATCATAGAATAAATACTTCCTTCCCCACCATAACCTGTCCCACAAGTATATACCTTTCCAAAAAGATCAAATAAAACAAATAAAAGTCCAAAAAGGTATTAGAATCATAGAAAATTTCGACAGAGTCTCCTTTGTATTTTCATGATATATTAATCTGTACAAACATTCATCACATAAAAATATAACATGTACAGATAAATAGTAACGGAGAGAATACATCAAAATTAATCTTGTAGACATCACAGATAAGGAAATAAAGAACCAAAATATCCAAGCAGAGCATCAAATTATTCGTAATCCGCAGTATGGTCGTTCTCATCCATGGTCTGCAGCCCGCGGCGAGATCAAATTCGAAATTAGCGGAGATAGGGAAAAGTGAACACCCGTGAATGCTCTGGGATGTCTGGATGACTTGACTATACAGATTATGGTCCTGATTGAAGTTCTGTACCGTCCGATCGAAAATATGAGCTTTGGAGCACCTGGATCACGTCCAAGAAGAATCAGACGGCTGAGAGCTCGCCGGCGACGGATCGACGGAGAAAGCTCATCGCCGGAGGATAGGACCATGACAGGAAGAATCGTGGATGTCTAAGGAGTCCTCCAGTGACTTCTGATCTATGAATAGTGGCTTCTAAGTGGCTGATCGGAGGTGATCGGCGCGGAGGAGGATGATTGCCGGAATTGGAATCCGATGGTCGGAGCTCCAATCAAGGACGGAAAGGGTTGAGGAAGCATCGCAGAAGGGTTAGGAAGCTTCCTATGGGGTTTGATTAAAGGATGGGGCTTCCAGGCGGCGGATTGAGGGTGGTCGGAAAGGTGGAAACCGACGGCGGTAGAAGTCGATGATCCCGGCGGCAAGAAGGTGTTTTGATTGTGGAGGAAGCTTCGTGGTGGCCTGAGGAAGGTTATGGAGGTGGTTTGGGGCGGTGAGCGGCCGTGAATGGCGGTGAAGACGACGGCGGGGGGGCTCATCGGCGTCGGAAAAGAAGGTGGCGAGGGACATGAAGGACGGGGATGAATAGGTGGAAGGTTGGCGGAGGTATCGATGGTATTTTTAGGGGCTGAGAGCGGCCGGAGAGTTAGCGACGGGCGGCGGTGGTCGTCGGCTCGGGGACAAGCCGACGAGCCGGGACGATGAGCCGCGGGTGAAGGAGAGAGCGGGAGGAGAGAGAAAACTCAAAGAAAATAAAGAAAATTCGAAAAAATAGGAAAAAGACAGGAAAAAAAATGAAAAAAATCATGGAAAATCCTAAAAATTAAGGAAAATACGGGAAAAAAATATAAAACTTGGGTTGCCTCCCAACAAGCGCGCAATTTTAAGTCTTTCGCTCGACATCCCGAAAAAGGTGCCATTATAGCATGGATCCGTCTAAATGACGGAATTGATCACCCCACTTAAAATAATTTCCTCCATATAATGCTTGAAACCAAACCCAACCCCACAGTAAATCAAGTAGTTGATGATGTAGGCTAACAAAGTTTTTCCTCCCAACAATAGAACTAGAGACCCCACCCTCTATAAAAGGCAACCTATCGTCATGTTTCATCTTGCACCCCGGTCTACAGTATGTGTCCTCCAGAATAGTGAAACTATCAATCGGGTGAACCGGAAGTGAAAGGTCAAATATAGATAAAAGACGCGGTGAAAGCAGTGATGATGGTGCAGAGATAAAGAAAAGAGGAGGTGGCTCAACCTTAGGATATACTGCCGCATCTGTGCAAAGGTGAGTGTCGGCATAATAAGCACACAATTGGCCCGTATCTATCATAGGTGCGGGAGTAAAAGATAGCGGTGAAAGGGGTTCAACCATCCCAGAAATAGTTTTTGTCTCCACAGTATGCCGATCGAGTGATTGGTCGGGCAAGATGTGTGTTTTGATATCATATTTCGATTGTGCAGTGTCTCGATTAACATCCTCATCAGAGTCAGAAGCATAGTCATTCAAAATATCAAGCAAAATTTCATTCTTTAATTCAACATCATCATCCTCAGAATCATACTCATCCCAGATTATAGGCAATTTATCATCATACAGTTTAAGATCATAATCATCATCATCATAATCATATTCATCCCAAATCGTAGACAATATATCATCATGCAGTTTAGCATCATTATCAGCATTGTCGGAATCATATTTATCCCAAATTGTAGGCAATTTATCATTCATTATAACATGAGACTTATCATCATAGCAGTCCGTCAAACTATCAACATGAAAGCATTCATTCTCATGTTCAGGCAAACATGCAGTCTTAAAGATATTCAATTTAACATGCATATTATCAAAAGAAACATCCATCACACCAGTTCGACAATTTATGCAGGCATTAGCAGTGGCCAAAAACGGACGTCCTAGAATAATCCGTACAGTCTTTTTGCAGTGGACAGCAGGTTCCGTGTCTAAGACAACAAAGTCAACCGGAAAGAAAAAATTATCCACTTTAACTAAAACATCTTCTACTATACCTCTAGGTGTCTTAATGGACCTGTCAGCTAATTGCAAAATCACTGATGTCTGTTTAAGTTCTTGCATCCCAAATTCCTTATAAAGGTAGTAGGGCAAAATGTTAACACTGGCTCCTAGGTCAAGAAGGGCACCATCAATCTGGTAGTCTCCTATGCAACAGGGTATGGTAGGGGTACCAGGGTCCTTTAATTTAGGTGGCGTGTCATATTTCAAAATTGAACTGACTTGTTCAGGTAAAAGGATTTTCTTGTCCCCTTTGGGTTTTGTCTGGTGTTTATGAGTGCACAGGTGCTTAAGAAATTTGGCATAAGAAGGAATCTGACGAATGGCCTGAAGCAAGGGTATGTTGATGTTGACATGCTTGAAAGTTTCAAGGATTTCCTCAGTAGCTCTTCGGGCTTTGATGGTTGGGTACGAATCCTTAAGAGCTTCAGGAAAAGGCACTTTAGGAAAATATTTAGCTAGATCAGGCTCTCTAGAATCAGATGGGCCAGTATCAGATGAAAAATAAGAATCAGCTTGGGATGGATGTTTGATCTTCGGATCGGGCGTTTGATCATCCAGATTGACAGGTTCACCTATTTGATTATCTACTGTTTTGCCACTTCTGAGGGTCACCACGGCTTTGACACTCTCAAAGTTTTGGCTTTCTACATAGTACTGGCCTCTGGGGTTTGTCACAGGTTGACTTGGCAAGTGCCCCTCCTCTCTTTTGGCTATAGTGTTAGAAAGTTGGCCCAGCGAATTCTCAAGTTTTGCAATGGATTGGGTATTAGAATTACATTGATTCTCTATTCTAGAAACATAATTCTGAATTTTAGAGACTTCACTCGCAAAATCATTTCTTATGCCACTAATATTTGAATTGATGTTGTCATTCATAGCAGTCATAGCCGAAAGGAGGGAACTTAAAGTTGGTTCAGAAGTGGATTGAGTTTGAGGAGCTAAAGTTGATTGCGGAGGGTACCCAGGATTTGGATTTGCAGAAGGTTTAGGTGAGTATGTGATAGCAGGAGGATTGTTTTGCCCTTGGAAAGCATTTGACTGTTGTGGCTTCCAACTAAAATTAGGATGATTCCTCCAACCAGGGTTATAGGTGTTCGAATAAAGGTTGACCTGAGGTTTGAAAAAACCATAAGTTGCATTTGCTTGTTCCTGAACAAAGTCAGGGAAATTGGGAGCTAGATGACAATCAGTGATATGGTGGTCAGAATTAAGGCAAAGGGCACATGTTTCAAGAGAAGTGTTAGGCAATTGTTGAGCAAGAGATTGGCCTGTTTTCAACTGATTCAACTCTTTAGTTAGGAGAGCTACTTGTGCGGAGAGACTTTGGAATTCAGAAATTTCATGAATTCCCCGAGAATTACGAACAGTGGTAGACCGACTCCTAGAGACTGAGGCATTGTGTTGTGAATTTTCAGCAAGGTTATCATACATTTCCCAAAGAGCAGTCCATGGCTTACTAAGAACAACACCCCCGCAGCAGGCTTCGACCATTGTCCTATAACGATCATTAAGACCATTATAGAATGAATGGGCTAACTGCCACTCAGGTACCTCATGATGGGGACACTCTCTAAGAAGATCCTTAAATCTTTCCCAAGCTTCATGAAACATCTCATCTTCATTTTGCTTGAAAGAGATAATCATGGTTCGATAATTTTGAGTTTTAATGATCGGGAAATATTTCTTAAGGAAGGCATCCTGAAGTTGGTCTCATGTTGAAATCGAATTTGGCGCTAAAGTTTGGAGCCAATATTTACCCTTGTCTTTCAAAGAAAAAGGGAAGAGTTTGAGTCTAAAGGCATCATCATTAAAATGCTGAAGTTTGAACATGGAAAGGATTTCAAGAAAGCTAGCAATGTGTCCATAAGGGTCCTCATTCTCACGCCCATAGAAAGAAGGTAAGGCTGTAATCCAGTTAGGCTTAATCTCATAATGGGTAGCATTGATGGTAGGTGGGTTGATACAAGAAGCATAGGTATAAGGTCCAGGTAGGAAGTGATTCCTAATTGTGACTTCTCTATTATTGTGATCATTTCCACCCCTACCCATATTATCATTAGGGTCAATGACATGTTCCTCGTGTTCAGCCATTAAGGATTGCAAGTTGCTTATGGCTTCCTGATAGTTACTTAGAGATTTTTGTGCTAAGGTTCTAGCAGCTCGAAGTGTGGTCTCTATTTCTAGATCCAAAGGTTCCAACGGATTATGTAGGGATCGTCTGCCTTGCATACAAGATCACACCAAAAAGAGAAAAAGAAAACAGACTATTCGGAGGAGAGGAGAAAACCACGGAATGCCACAGCAAAAAGCACAAGTTCAGGTGAAGAAAACGTACATGAGTGACGCGCGTCCGATCAATCGGGAAGATGACCGATCGATTGGTAGGCCTTCCGATCGCTCGCCTGGTAGCCCGATCGGTCGGTAATCCGAGTTGCAGAAAGCTTCTTTTCCAAAAAACTGTTGCTTTAATGCTACGAAAATCCCTAGAATTGTCAGAAAAATTCCTAAAAATAAACAAAAAATAATTGAAAATAAAAACCTAACTATGCCTAGAAAAAGAGCAAAGAGAAAAATCAGAAACTTCTTTGAAAAATCAAAATGTTTCCCCGGCAACGGCGCCAAAAATTGATCGCTCACAAACGTCGTCGTTAAAACGTTGTAAACTCAATCAAATATTAAATTTATATCCTTATTCAATCACTAAACTATTAGGTAGAAATAGCGGTGAAGTCGGGAGTCGATCCACAGGGAAAACGTTGGAAATCAAAATCAATTCTCAAAACCCTAAAACTAAGGAAAAGAATCAAAGATAGAATAGATTAAACTAATGAAGAAAATAAATAAAAGGTTGATCAATTTGAATCAATGGATAAGTGACTTAGGAATTACTCAATCCACCCTAGTTTCACCTTCAATCTTCTCTAGTTATCCTCTTGTTCCCTTCTCTAAACATTACGAATCCACAGCTTCTTAAGCTTACATGAATTCCTAAAATAAGGTTTATGTTTCCAACGGCATAATCTATCTTTGTTTACCATAAATCATCTTTGGTCCTACGATTACATTAAATTATTCTACTCCTAATGACCTTAGCATGACTTATCTTCACGTAGCATAGACTATCTCAAAGGTAAACCAAAAACCACATGAAAACCATCCTATGAATCTCTACAATCAATCACAGAAATCATGTAGGACTGAAAATACGTCAAGGAACTCTGTTCCCACAACTCTATTAACAATAAAAGCAAATTCATAGGATCATGTCTTGAGAATAATACAAGATTCAAACCAAAGAAGATAGAAAAGTTATGCTAGGGTTTCATGAATAATCCTAAGTACAATAACTAGAAACTCATCTTTTGAATAAAAGCCATCGGGTTGGAATAGGAAGCTGTCACCATCCACATCCTCTCCTTCTTCTTCTTCCTCCTCCAAAGATTGACAAAAAGATGAGAAGTTTTGCTGGAATAACCCCTTTTTATAATAATAACCCTTAATCCCGGAATTAGGGTTATGGCTAAGTTGAGTTGGACCTCTAGTATAACTCGGAATTCCTGGTTCAACCCTGACATCTTCTTCCAATCGCGACTGGGCTCCACCGGTTCGGAATTTGAGAATGAGTCCAACACAAAAGATGTAGATTTGGAAGTCTTCTGTCCTCCCCGGAAGAGTTTATAATATTTGGACTTAGCTAGAATATTTGGCGAATATTCTCCAGAGCGTCGACGGACCAGTCTTCCAGCAGCTAAATATCTTCATCTTCTTCGAAACTGCTATCAATCCATCAGAAATCTCCAAAAGTGTCCAACATGAAAGTTGTACGTCTTGATGTGTTCCAGATGTCATTCAAATTTCAGAATATTTGGACATAAGGATAATTTCTGGTGAATATTGTGCTAACAGTCGACAAAGCAGTGTATTTCAGCATATTAACCGAATTTCTTGCATTTCTTCTCAAAGCATGATTAAACCTGAAATCAACTAACAAATTATCAAATAAAAATACTCTAGGCCTAACAAAGGTAAATTAAGGGGTCTAATTACGAATATTTAGTGACTCATCAGATGTCTGGACCGGTGAGTGAAGCCTCTCCAACCTTTGTCCAGCACACTGGAAAGCGACACGGCCTACCGTACAACGCCTCGAAAGGTGCTACTCCAAGACTGTATTGGTAGCTGTTGTTGTAGACGAACTCCACCAATGGAACGTGCTCCTCCCAACTGCCTCCTGCGTCGAGGACACATGCTCTCAGCATGTCCTCCAAGATCTAGATCGTCCGCTCTGACTGCCCGTCTGTTGATGAATAAATTTTATATCTCGCAAGTATATGAATCGGTGCAATCAGTATAGTAGTAAGACGAGTATCGTACCTACAGAGATTTGTAGAGATTATTAGAGTGAAACACTAAAGAACAGAAAAGAAAGAAAATAAAGAAGGGAAAATAAGAAATATGAAGTATCGAAAATAGATGATCTAATAACGAAATAAGAAATGATGGAAATATGATGGATGAATACTAAGGTTTCGATTTCACCATAACATCCTCATTCTATGCACTGAATCAATCAAGATCTCAGTTTAATTCCAAGAATCCGTTCTTCCGGTATGATAATCCGTTCGATCGCGGTCTTAACCAAGTACCCCCAATAAACCCTAGCTAATGAACCCATAACTAAGTGTTAACCAAGAATCCATTAAGCTCTGAAGAGCAATTATGAACCAAGAAGTATCTTAGCTTGAACCCGGCTTCGACTAAATCTCATTTATTCATAGATCCTGCAAGATTAGGGAATGAACCCTCGCCCAATCACACATAAAACAATCTATAATACTTCTATTGGCCAGATAAAGGTATTTAAGATCTCAATTATAATAATGAATGAAACAAGAAAAATAAACTGATTAAATATTCATGATCCAATAACATAGAATGATTCAGTTAGGCTACATTGGTTCCTTAGCAAAGGGATTAGCCACTCATGTTCATAAAAACATCCAAGATATTCATAAGAAAGATAAGAAAGAAAAACCCTTGATTTTCGTGCGGTCTTCTCCCCTCTTTCCGGCCTTCAAAACTCCTCCAATAGTGCTGGCTAACCTCTCTCATAAGTCTTGGACCTCTTCCTTAAATAGGGATAAGAAACCCTAAGTTTGCTTCAACTTTTGGATTAAATCTGGTCCGTTCGTTTTCAGGTCGTCCAACAAGAGATCGATCTTCTTTAGGATAAAGATCGATCTTCTTTCTATTCTCAATTTTCGTAACCTGGTTCGCCCCCGACTAAGATGGATCTCTTTAAGTAAAGGATCAATCTTCTTTCTCCGAAGACTAGGTTCCTTCCAATACGCCCAGGTTCAGATCGATCTTTTTCAAGGAAGAGATCGATCTCTTTCATCAATTGTTGACGACACCCACAAGGATCGATCTTTATAGTAAAGAAGATCGATCTTTTATTTTCTGCATCTTTCTTCTGCTATTCTGCCTTGCGTACTGGTACGAAAAACACTATAACTTCCTCTATGCAGCTCCAAATCACGAACCGTAAAATTCTCCCGAAACTAGACTTCAAGATCTTTCTAAAGGCGTATGGCACATCGTCTGGTTCTTCATGAGCAGGTTGATGAGTGCATGAAAGTGCACTCTGAACAACCTTATAACCATCTCAATTGCTATATCTTCCCCCTTAATCAACTTCTTTAGCACTATTTTTATACTTTTATATGCTTCACATAGTTGTTTGGAAAATGCAGGAAATTGGGGCTAAAAAAAGCTGAAAAGAGTATATGGATCAACTTCAAAAATTAAACTGTACCTTCTCATGAAGAACCAGATGATGTGCCATATATGGTTGAAAAGCTCTTGAAGTCTAGATTCTGGAGAATTTTATGGTTCGTGATTCTGAGTTTCCTAGAGGAAGTTATGGTAATTTTAGTATCAATAATGCAGTCTGGATGACAAAACAGTAAATACGCTGGAAAGTCCGATCGATCCGACACCTAGAGTCTGATCGATCCGACTATGCAGAAAGCTGATAGAACGCATATTTTTCAGCTATACACAGTCCGATCGATCCCTCCATCCATCCTACTGAGTCCGATCGATCCGACACCTAAAGTCCGATCGATCGGACTCGGGTGAAGCCAGAAATTAAGGATTTTTACGTAACGGATCGATCCGACACCCATAGTCCGATCGATCCTACTTTCCCAGTGAAGAAAATCAACGGTTTAGATCTAATCCATGGATGGAGAGACTTTGGGGGCTATAAATAGGAAACTTAGGGTTAATCAAAAGGGGGTTCTTGGACGTTTTTGGAGGCTCTTTTCTGGACGTTTTCCAAAGGAAGAAGATGAAGGAATCTCCATTCATGGCCGAGTAATCCGCGGGCATGGGGGACGGATGATCTAGCGAGGAGTAGGGCTTCTTCTCCAACAATGGTACATAGTTTTTAATCTTCATTGTTAAACTCTTTTCTATGTATTGGATCTTCAAATATTATTTTCAGATTATAGATTTCTATGTGGATGATTAATATTATGAATCCAGTCATGCTTCTTTCATGATCTTATAATCCCATAGTCTTCTCTTTTGATTCTCCTACCGAGTCTTGTGAGACCTTTGCTATGCATTGCCCGTAATGACAACTGGTATTGTGTATTCTTAGGGATCTGGTAAGACAAGGTTGGGGCTCTATCCCATGAAATCTTTGTTATGCATTGTCGATTGTGAGAGTTGGTATTGTGTATTCTTAGAGATCTGGTTAGATAGAGTTAGGGCTTTGTCCCGATGAACTTTTGCTGCGCATTGCCTGTAGTGACAGCCGGTATCGTGTATTCTTAGATTTGGGTTGGATGAAGTTAGAATTATAATAAGGAAGAATCAATCGTAGGAAGAGACATTTATATATTTTGTTAGGTTTATAGTTTCATATCTTTCGGTTAAGGTGATTGGGATGTGAATCCCTTAACTGAGTATTATATGAACCATTGAGAAGAGAAGAACCTAAATCCGAGTGAAGTGATTCCCGACACCTAGCCTTATCAAAATCCTGATATCTTTAGTAACCTTACATTATAATTAATCCTTTGATCTAATTTAGTTTAGTTAGCTTTCTTGATTGTCTTCAATATATTATTATCTGTGTTTCTGGATCTTTCTTGCTTGTCCCTCTGTGGGTTTGACCTCTCTTATGCTGTACTGCACCGCGACGGCTGTGCGTGACACATTTGAGCGACATCACAGGTACAGTTTAATCCTTCAAATTGATTTATGTAATCTTTTCAACTTCTTTGGTCCTTTTTCCTGCATTTTCCAAACAACTATCTGAAGCAACATATAGATATAAAAATAGTAATAAAGATATTGATTAAGAATAATAATCTAACAATTGAGATGGTAATAAGGCTGTTCAGAGTGCACTTTCATGCACTCATCATCTGTCTGTGGGTGAAACGCCGTACTGAACATCAGAAGTGTGCCAACTGCCTCCTGAAAGCCCCGCCAGAACCTCCTAGTGAACCTGAGGTCACGGTCTGATACTATCGAAACTGGAACCCCGTGTAGCCTGACTACCTCTCTGACGTACAAACTGCCCAATCTGTCAGTCGAGTCTATCGTCCGCATAGGCAGGAAGTGCGCCGATTTGGACAATCGATCAACGATGACCCAAGTCGCGTCATTCCCCCTAGGAGATCTCGGTAGCCCGGTCACGAAGTCCATCGTGATGTGCTCCCTCCACTCAGCTAGTGGAAGCGGCTGAAGTAACCCCGGAGTCCGCTGGTGCTCTGCGTTGACCTTTTGACAGGTAAGGCAGCGCGATACGAACTCCGTCACTGCACTCTTCATCCCACGTCACCAGAACTGTCGCCGAAGATCCTGGTACATCTTGGTGCCGCCGGGATGAACTGCAAAGCGAGAGTGGTGGAACTCTCGTAGGACGTCGTCTCGAAGAACCGGATCTGCAGGAACTGCTACCGTGCCTCAGAACTGTAGCCCTTCGTCTGCGCCCTCTGTGCCCGCTGCTGTGCGTAACTCCTCGAGCTCTGGGTCACTGTGCTGTGCCTCTAACACTCTAGCTAGAACTGCTGGCATACTCTGCACTGCATAGAGAAAGCTGCTGGATCCCCGATCATCAAACTCGAGCCCAAACTAGCCCGCCGTCTCTAGAGCCTGCCACTGCCGCGCTGATAAGCTTGCAACTGCTGCTCTGGTGTCTCTCACATGTCTGCTCAGCGTGTCTGCTACGACGTTTGTCTTACCAGGATGGTAATGCAACTCAAAGTCGTAGTCCTCCAGTAGCTCCATCCAGCGTCGTTGCCTCAGGTTGAGGTCACGTTGGGTGAAAACGTGTCTCAAGCTCTTACGGTCTGAGAAGACAGAAAACTTCTCGCCATAGAGGTAATGACGCCAGGTCTTCAGGGCGAAGACCACTGCTGCTAGCTCCAAGTCATGGGTCGGGTAGTTCCTCTCATGGTTCTTCAGCTGGCGAGAACCATAGGAGACTGCGTGGCCCTCCTGCATGAGGACACACCCCAAACCCTCACCGCTGTCGTCACAGTAGACACTGTAACCAACGCCTCGCTCGGGGACGATTAGCATCGGTGCACTGGTCAACCTGGTCCTCAGCTCTACGAAGGCTCGCTCACACGCATCATCCCACACGAACGGGACGGCCTTCTGTGTCAGTCTGGTCAATGGTCCGGCAACTCTGGAGAAGTCCCGCACGAACCGCCTGTAATACCCTGCCCAGCCCAGGAAACTGCGGACGTCGAACACTGTCCTCGGTCTCTGCCACTATACCACTGCCTCGACGTTGGTGGGGTCGACTGAGATCCCTGCTGCCGACACCACGTATCCAAGGAACCCCAGCTGTGTAAGCCAGAACTCGCACTTAGAAGCCTTGGCATAAAGCCGATGCTTTCGAAGTAGCTGCAACACTGTCGCCAAGTATCGCTCGTGCTCCGCCTCTGACCGGGAGTAGATAAGAATGTCGTCGACGAACACCACAACGAACTCGTCTAGAAAGTGCCGAAAGATCCTCTGCATGAGATCCATGAACGCTGCTGGTGCGTTCGTCAGCCCAAACGACATCACCACGAACACGTACAAACCGTACCGAGTCCGGAATGCCGTCTTCGGGATGTCGCAATCCCAAACTCTCAACTGGTGGTAGCCGGTGCGGAGATCGATCTTTGAGAACACTGAAGATCCTCGCAGCTGGTCAAACAAGTCGTCGATCCTCGGCATCGGGTACCTATTCTTCACCGTCACCCTGTTGAGCCGCCTGTAGTCTATGCAAAGCCGAAGGGTACAATCCTTCTTCTTTGCGAACAACACTGGCGCCCCCTAGGGAGACATGCTGGGACGGATGAAACCTCTGCTGGTAAGCTCATCTAACTGGTTCCTCAACTCACTCTGCTCTGCTGGTGCCATCCTGAAAGCTAGGAGAGAGATCGGTGTGGTACCTGGTACTAGGTTGATCTCAAAATCGACCTCTCTGGGCGGTGGAAGCCCTGGCACACGATCCTGGGAAAACTGCTCTGCTGCACTCCCTCAGAACCGGACAATGACAGGCTGGCCAACAAGGCTGACAGCTCGCTGCCACGCCTCCCCACACCACAAGCAAAGGAATCGGTGGAGAACCGATCCCCCAACAACACAAACCGTGTCCCGTCGGGTGTCCAAGCGACCACCCTCCGGCGACCACAGTCGATGACGGCCTGGTATGCTGCCAACCAGTCCATACCGAGTATCACGTCAAAGCCGGTCGTGTCTAGTACCCGCAGGTCTAGACATACCCGGAGACCTCCAACCTCCAACCTCTAACGAACACGATCGGTAGACCCGGTCTACTCTGACTATCCCGCCGATTGATGAGTCTACAGACTGTGCCACCTCTAGTCGACTCATCTCCAACCCTAGCGATGCCACAAACATGCTAGCAATGTAGGAGTGAGATGCCTCTGAATCTATCAGCACATCTACTAAGGAACTAGAAAGCTGAAAGATAACTCTGGGTACGGATGGCTCTGCCGCTGCCTGCTGGTACTGCTGCGGCTGCTGGTAGGTGGCTGATACAGCTTCACGGTGTCCTGCTGCTCGTGCTCTGGGCGAGCAACCACACACCACGTCACCAAACACCGGCCTGGTAGGGGCGACCGAAGAAGAGCTAGCGTCAGCACCTGCAAAACGCAACCCGGGTAGGAGTGAGCACTAAGCTCAGCAGGGACACTCTGCCGGCCCGGGGTGGTGAACATTTAAGAAAGGTCTAGGAGCTGCTACAGTGGTACCACCACCAACTGTCAGCAGTCCAGCACAGCACCTGCATCGGGAAGCAGCCCCGCAAACAACAGCTCACAGATTTCACAGATAAAGCCCTCGGCGCACGCCGGCATGCAAGGCTAAGGAAAGTTGTAGGGCTACCCGCCCGCTTATTCTAAACATCCCGGGAGTCATCACTCCCCCGGTTCACCATTGCCCTATTATAGGGCTAACATGCTTAAACATATGTATAAGGTATGAAGCAATAAGGAAAATCGACATACCAAGCCCCGCGGGCAAAAGCCATGAAAAATCCTCTCTGCTAGTAAAGGATCGATCTTTTCCTAAGAAAAGATAAATCTTTTAAGTAACAGAGAACCTTCACTCACTGTCGAGCTAAAGAAGATCGATCCTTCCTCCCAGGAAGATCGATCTTTCTTGAGACAGAGGGCACCCTTCTTGTCGCGCCAAGAAAGATCGATCCATCCTCCCAGGAAGATCGATCCTCCTTGCGACGCAGGGTAACCATGCTACCCAAGACCCAGGATCGATCATCTCCAAACAGAGGATCGATCCTTCATCGGACGCAGCATGACCAACCCATAGGAATCGATCCTTCCTCTAGAAGGATCGATCGGGATGTGTTCTCCGGCGACCGGATGGCGAGAAATACCGCCGAAAAACGCTACCAAACCCCCTAAAACTCTGGGATCTGGTAGATCAAGGGAGCACAAGTCCAAAACCGGTGAAATCATGGAAAACCAACATGTATATCTACAGATCTAAGCAAAAGATAAACCACGAACCGGAGAAACTTCCAAAAACCCGAAAAGATATAGGTAGGATCCCTACCTATGCAATAGCAGCTTCAATCCAAGCTACTAGGCCTTAGATCTTCCTCAAATGAAATCTCGGATTTTCCAAAAAAAATCAAAAGAGAAAGTTTTGTTCGTTTTATAGACGAACGAACCGACTCAAGAGAGATCGATCTCTTTCTCAAAAGAGATTGATCTTCCTTGCTAAATCGGGTTTGACTTTCTGGCACTAAAAGATCGATCTTCTAGCTAGGGAGATCGATCCCTTAGGTACAGAAAGCTAGACTTGGGCTAAAACTTTAGCCCAAGCCTGGATCTTTCGATCCCGGGTCCCACTAACCATTCTAGCCAAACATTTACACAACCATGGTCAGTGTGTGCACACGCGGGTGTGAAACTAGCCGACAAGGCGTAATTTACCAAATTGCTCTTGCGGTCCACGACGAGCCACAGGAGTAAGGGGACGGGTCCTCACAGAAATGGTGTCGAATTTCTATGAGCTTTGTTCTAGAATATAGGATGGGATTATTAGATAGACTTATGTCACTAGTGTTGTCACATCTAATGGGCATTTTACCTACTTGTATTTTGTAATCTACCAATTGCATTTTCATCCAAAGTAATTGTGCACAACAACTACCCGCTGTAATATATTCCACTTCGACGGTGGAGAACCAAGAAACAAGTGCATGACCAAGAAAGTGACATGTACCACTTGTGCCTTTTCTATCAAGCCTATATCCGGCAAAATCCGCATCGGATTAGCCAATTAGATCAAAAGATGATTTTCTAGGATACCACAAACCATAGTTTTGGGTTCCTAATAGATATCTAAAGATCATCTTGACCACAACCAAGTGTGATTCCTTAGGACAAGATTGATATCTACCACAAAGGCAAACACTAAACATGATGTCCGGTCTACTAGCGGTCAAATAAAGTAAAGAACCAATCATCCCTCTATAAAGTGTTTGATCAACGGGTTTCCCATCTTCATCCTTGTCTAATTTGAGTGTTTTACACATGGGGGTTCTATAAATTTTGGATTGGACAAAATCATACTTCTTGAGTAGGTCTCTCGTGTATTTGGCTTGATTAACAAAGATCCCTCCTCGAGTTTGCATGATTTGTAAACCAAGAAAATAATTGAGTTCACCCATCAAACTCATCTCAAACTCACTTTGCATACACGTGACAAATTCTTCACAAAGTTTATCATTTGTAGAACCAAAAATAATATCATCAACATAAATTTGAACCAAGAGCAAATCATTTCCTTTTGATTTGGTAAATAATGTAGTATCAATTTTTCCTCTACAAAAATCATTATCCGTCAAGAATTTACTAAGCCTTTCATACCAAGCTCTAGGAGCTTGTTTTAATCCATACAAGGCTTTAGTGAGCTTGAATACATGATCTCCCAATTTGTAGTCCTCAAATTTGGGGGGTTGTTCAATATAGACTTCTTCGTTTAGGAAACCATTCAAGAAGGCACTCTTAACATCCATTTGATACAATTTGAAATCTTTGTAAGATGCAAAAGCTAGAAGTAGTCTTATTGCCTCAAGTCTAGCTACCGGTGCAAAAGTCTCATCAAAATCAATTCCTTCTTATTGATTGAACCCGGCCTTTTGAAACAAGTCTAGCTTTGTTCCTTGTAATTGTCTCCGATTCATCCATTTTATTTCTAAAAACCCATTTAGTACCAATGACGGGATGATCATAAGGTCTAGGTACCAAATTTCCAACTTCATTTCTTTCAAATTGATTTGACTCTTCTTCCATTGCTAAGATCCAATGATCATCCTCTAGTGCTTCCTCAATCGTTTTGGTCTCAAGTTGAGATAGGAAGGCTAGATTTGCACATGCATTTAATGAAGATGTAGTTTGGATTCCTTTTGATGGTTCATCAATTATCAATTTCTTTGGGTGTGAGGATGTATATTTCCAATCTTTAGGGAAATCATGATTTTGATCACTAGGTGTAATTTCAAGGGATTCCTCAAATCTATCATTCAATTCTTCAACATCATTTTGGGTTTCATCTACTACATCTTTTGGTTTGACATTAGGAATATCATCATCTTTACCATCAATTCTACTAGGAACTATAATCATTTCATCAAATGTAACATGCATTAATTCTTCAACCACTGAGGTCCTTTTATTGAGAATTCTATAACTTTTGCTTCTCTCCGAGTATCCAAGAAAAACTCCTTCATCGGATCTAGCATCAAATTTTCCAAGATTATCCTTCCCATTGTTTAAGATGAAACACTTGCAACCAAAAGCTCTAAAGTACCCAATATTTGGAATTCTTCCTTTCCAAAGCTCATAGGGGGTTTTCTTCAAAATAGGTCTCAATGCTATTCTATTGATCACATGGCAAAAGGTATTAATTGCTTCGGCCCAAAAATACATCGGAAAACTATTCTCACATAATAGAGTTCTTGTCATGTCTTGTAGGGTCCGATTTTTCCTTTCAACAACACCATTTTGTTGAGGGGTTCTAGGTGATGAGAAGTTATGGAAAATCCTGTTATCATTGCAAAACGTTTTTAGATGGGAACTATTAAATTCTCCTCCATGGTCACTTCTAATGCATGTAATGAGAATACCTTTCTCATTTTGGACTCTTCTACAAAAGTTGGTGAATTCCTCAAAAGCTTCATCTTTTTCTGCAAGAAAAATCACCCATATGTATTTAATGTAATCATCTACTAATACAAAACCATATGAGCTACCACCTAAGCTTGTAGGTTTGGTTGGTCCAAAAAGGTCCATGTGAATGAGTTCTAATACTCTTGTAGTGGAAACTACATCTTTAGGCTTGAAAAAGGATTTTACTTGTTTTCCTCTTTGACATGCATCATAAATCTTATCTTTCTCAAATTTGATCTTGGAAAGTCTAAGAACAAGGTCTTTTTAAGAAAGTTTGGATATTAAATCCATATGTGAATGTCTAAGCTTTCTATGCCATAACCAAGAATTATCATTTAAGGCACTAAGGCATACATCATCATGGCAAACAAGATCATCAAGATAAAATGTGTATACATTACCATCACGATGACATACTAGCAAGATTTTATCACTAAGGGCATTCTTAACATAGCATTTTGAATCTTCAAAGATAACTTTGTTACCTCTATCACATAATTGACTAATGCTAAGCAAATTATATTTCAAACCTTCAACCAAGAGAACATTTTCAATAATAATGGAAGAGGTTATACCAATATTGCCAATGCCAATTATTATTATTTTTCCATTGTCTCCAAAGGTCACCATTCCTCCATCTTTGGATTGAAAGGTTGAAAACAAGCTCCTTTGTCCCGTCATGTGTCTTGAGCATCCACTATCAAAGTACATCTTTTAGTCTTTGTGTTGGTCTTGATCTTGAATCTCATCCACTCCTATAAATAAGAGATCAAACATTGATTTTTGGTACCCAAATCTTTTTGGGTCCATTTGCATTAGTACTATGCATAAGAGAATAAGATGTATGTCTAGGTGCCCAAATTTTCTTAGCATTAGCATGCCTCATGAGATAGCAACTAGGTGCAATGTGACCTACTTTGCAACAGTAACGACATATAGGTGCTTGTGCTACCTTAGAAGGATGAGAAGAAAGTTTTAACAAAGTTAGTCTTATTTTGGTTCTTAACCTTCCTAGGGTTATAGTCAATTCCTTCCTTGTGTAAGGAGCTCCTTTGGCTATCAAGGATCTCATCTAGCTTGTCTCTACTGTTCATGAATTTAGATAGAGTGATTTTTAAGTCATTAATCTCAAGAGTGAGATCTCTCTTGGATTTCGTCAAGTAGATAAGTTCCCTTTGCATATCATAGTTTGTGTTTTTCAATATGGTGAGCTCATATTGTGTGTGCTAGAGTTCCTCCTCAAGTGTGTCACTAGTGTCACAAGAGTTGTTGTCTAGCAAGCATTTGTTTTCTCTTTCTAAGGTTCCAATCCTAAGCATGGCATCTAATTTTTCTTCTTCTACTTTCTTCAAGTTCTTACAAGTAGCATATTATTTCTTTTTAAGGAATTTGAAATCATTAGCTAAAGAATGATAAGCATCAAAAAGTTCTTCAAATGCAAGCTCATCTTCTACCTCATTTTCCTCTTCTTCCTCATCTCCATGTGCCACTAAGCATATGTTGGCTACCTCTTGTTCTTCTTCATTGGATGAGGTCTCCACATCACTTTCTCCCCAAGTAGCCATCATTGCTTTCTTTTTCTTGAACTCCTTCTTTGAAAGCTTCTTGAGTCGAGGACAATCCAACTTGATGCGTCCGGGTTTCCTATACTCATAACATATGATTTCATTTGAGTTAGAAGAGGTAGGATTATGTTTTTCACCTTTGAGGAATTTCTTCTTGAAGAATTTCTTATTGAGAATTTCTGCTTGAAGATATTTTGAATTCTGCTTGATATCAACGCCAATTCTTCATCGTCATCTCATTCACTTGAATCGGATGAGTCTTTACTAGATGACTTGAAAGCAACCGTCTTCTTCTTTTTATCTCCTTCTTCGTTGCTTCTCTTCAAGTTCATCTTATAAGTCATGAGGGAACCCATGAGCTCATCGAGTGACAACCTGGATAGATCTTTGGCTTCTTCGATCGCTGTCACTTTAGGATCCCATGACTTCGGTAGACACCTAAGTATCTTTTTCACAACTTCATCGTTAGCATAAACTCTTCCAAGAGATTCAAGCACATTTAATGTGTTAGTAAAACGCGTAAACATCTCACTAATGGTTTCATCATTCTTCATATAAAAGAGTTCATATTCATGTACAAGCATACTTATTTTAGACTCTTTAACTCGGCTTGTACCCTCGTAAGTAACCTCAAGCTTGTCCCATATCTTTTTTACTAATTTGCATGTAGAGACTCTATTGAATTCACTAGGGCTAAGGGCACAAAATAGAAAGCTTTTGGCCTTGGCATTTTGGTGTGCTGTCGCAGGCACTCAAAAATAAATCCAGTACTCGTTAAAATAAATGTAGTAGTGCGAGTACGAGTCGATCCCACGAAGAGTGTTTAGCCTAGTTTTGTGCTCAGTGAACAAAGATGGGGGGTTTTAAACGTGAGGAAAAACAATAAAGAAATAATCTAAAGCGAAGAAACAAGTTGAATCAAGAGAACAAACCTTGGTCTGAGTCAACACCCACCATCGGAATCCAACAACTGATCATAGATGCAAGTATCAATCAACTCATACCATGAATATTCACCGTCCGAATTAAATTCGAAGCTCTCCTCGATCATAGTTAATTAGAAACAAGCGATCTAATCAACCCTAACTACTAGACAAAATAAGACAAGCGCTGTAGATTTAATCTAGTAGCAGCGTTAAGAATAGGGAGATCGATGAAGCTAAACAACACAAGCACAAGCGGTTGCATTTAATCTAGTTGAATATTCTTCCTAAGATCTAACAAGATCTGATCAGCAGTAAACTATTAGATCCTAGTTGCTTCGCAGATTAGAGGGATCAAATAATTCCGGATTTGATATCAAACCTAGCAGTAGATCACCATGAATAATAAACTAGTAGGCCTCCTAGCAATTAGACAAGGTAATCATGAAGATTTAATCTCAGAAGAACATCCAATACTCATGTATAAACTGAACAATAAAAATAAATTAGATCTCACAGTTTCATTGATTCCGAGGTTTCAGTCTCCTCGACCAAGGATCAAGATTTTGCCACGCAGGGCCATCAAGAACAATCCTCCAAAAGATTTCATAAAATAAGAGAAAACCTAGGAAAATATAAAAGAGGAGAAAGAGTAGCCAAAAGTGTCCAAGAAATCCCCCCTCAAACCCTAGAAAGAGTCCTATTTATAGCCTCAAGTGTATCCACCCTCGGATTAGATCACAATCGTTGATTTTCTTTACTGGGAAAGTCCGATCGATCCTTCTCGGGGTGCTGGATCGATCGAATGCGTAAAAATCTTCAACTTCTATTTACGCCCGAGTCCGATCGATCGATCTTTGGGCGCTGGATCGATCGGATGCGTAAAAATCTTCCTTCTCTGGCTATTTTTGAGTCCGATCGATCGAACTTTAGGTGTCCGATCGATTTGGCTCATAAAAATCTGCAATTTCTGACATTTCCCTAGTCCGATCGATCCAACTCTAGGAGTCGGATCGATCTGGCTCATTAGGAGGGATGGTTCGATCGATCGGACCATGTTCAGCCAAAAAATACATGTTCTGTCACGATTCTGCATGATCCGATCGATCCTACCTGGGGAGTCGGATCGCTCGGACTGTTCAGCTTATTCACTGCTCTGCCATCCAGACTGCGCCATCGGTATTAAAATTGCCGTAACTTCCTCTAGGAAACTCGGAATCACGAACCGTAAAATTCTCCAGAATCTAGACTTCAAGAGCTTTCCAACCATATATGGCACATCCTCTGGTTCTTCATGAGAAGGTACAGATAAATCTTTAAATTTAATCTATGCACTCTTTTCAGCTTCTTTTCGACTTAAGGACTTCAATTGCATCCTAAATCAAAATATAAGAATAATGAGTGTATTTAGGAACCAAATAAGCACAGGAGACTAAGTATTAAGGGATATAAATATAACATTATGCATTCTCATCACATTTGTTTGAAGGTTCTTGAGATCGATTGGGGTGTAGTCACTCTTTGTTTTTGGGACTTCTTTACCTTCAATAATCTTCATAGGGATATAGGGACCATCCTCTATTACCAACCAAGTTTCATAATCCATAGATTGGATGAATATCTCCATCTTGGTTTTCCAATATGTATAGTTCGATCCATTGAAGTATGGTGGCCTATTGGTAGCTTATCCCTCTACGTTTTCCATCTCTAGATAGGATCCTCTAAGGCTTATTACACCACTAAAAATAGAGACCTAGCTCTGATACCAATTGAAGGTCCAAGATAGGATCCTCTAAGAGTTGTTACTCTATTGGAAAGAATAGAGAAAGAAGAAATATAAGAAAGCCAACAACATTTGACGATACAATTGCATATGCTTTGCTGTCAAGCTTAGGAGAACCAATCAGATATAAGGCAAGGTTAGTAGCAAAAAGATATGCACATAAAGAAGGAGTATATTTTAATGATATATTCTCTTCAGTTGTGAAACATTGTTCTATAAGAATTCCATTGGTTGTGGTAGCTATGTGGGACATAGAGTTAGAACAACTTGATATGAAGACAACATTCCTCCATGGACAATTAGAGGAGGAATTTTATACGACACAACAAGATGGGTTTGTTGAAGAAGGGAAGGAGCATCTTGTTTGCAAGCTCAAGAGATCACTTTATGGTCTCAAACAGGCACCCAGGTAGTCATACAGGTGGTTCGACAATTTCATGGTGACACAGAGCTATACGAAGAGCAAGTACGATCAGTGCATATACTTTCACTTTCTTACTTATGGTTCTATTATTTTACTGATGCTTTCTGTTCATGACATGCTTATTACATGCAAAAGTTTGGATGAGATCAACAAGCTGAAACATGAATTAAGTATTGAGTTTGAGATGAAAGACTTGGGAAGTGCCAAAAAGATCCTAGGCATCGAGATTCTGACAGGTAGACATAATGAAAGGCTATGCTTAACACAAAAGAAGTACCTAAAAAAAGTGGTGGCCAAATTCAATATGAAGGAGGCCAAAGCAGTTAGCACGCCACAAGCTCAGTATTTCAAGTTATCTCTTCAACAATGTCTGAAGACAGAGGAAGAAAAAGAATACATGCTCAGAGTATCATAGGCTAGTGCGGTTGGATGCTTGATGTACGCTATGGTATGCACCAGACGGGATCTATCTCAGGCGATTAGTGTCATGAGCAAATATATGGCAAATCCAGGGAAAGATCATTGGAATGCTCTAATATCACGCTATAACCTAGGAAACCCATCCGAACCGAGATGTGAGTCATCTATTCATATTAAGTTTGGCGCGTTACATTACAAATTTCATGATTGATTTGAACAATTTACTTCTAGGGGTAAAACAGTAAATTTCAAGATCTACTAATATATCCAGATCCAATTTCAACATCTGTAAATTAACATAATGTCAATTGATATAGAATTCAGGCGATAAAAGATATAAGTCCTCTTTTATACAAAATAAGATGTCAAAACCTCAAAAAGGGAAATTATACATTTAATATAATCCTCAAATTACAACTATACAACAAAAGTATGTAAAAGTACAACTGGTCACTCAGAATCCTCACGCACCTCATGAAGTCCACGCGCCGCCAAAGGTCCGTCCGGCTGGTTTTGCAGAAGAAGTGCTGGCGCCTACACTTACAAACACCGCCCGGGTAGGAGTGAGCACCAAAGCTCAGTAGGGTTCTACTTTACGTCACACTAAAAAAAGAGGAAACAACAATAACGCCGTTTCTCTGCTTAGGTTTAAAGGATGCTAAGGGGCCCTATAACCCCATCGATTCCCAAGGGATCCCACCCATCTCAACCAACCATGTTGGGACTAGCACTATTACGTTGGGAGAAACAAAAACCAGAATTGAGGTGGGAACAGCCTTACCCAGTAGGAAACCATTGCTCGGACATACACACCAAGGACATCGACAACCGTCCTTAGCGCTTGGCCTTGAAAAAGCGACACGACCTCTAAAACTCAATAAACAAAATATTTGTAACCGACTAGACAACAACCTCGATAAAACCATATTAGCACAATAATTCACGCCCTAAACGTTGCTACCCAACCTCAGTCCTAACGCTAGATTTGAGCTGCCTGAACCCTTGGATCGGTGAAACCCCTTGATCGCTCGCAAATGCGTCGTTAAATCAGATGCAAAACGCAATTTAGAATTTATAATATTTCAATCAATACTACTCTACAAACGTAGAACAGTGGTGAGACCCCGAGTCGAACCACAGGGAAATATTGTTTAACAAAAGAAGAAATCAAATTAAATCTCTAAACTCAAGTCCTAAGGCGAAGAAAAAGCAATGAAAAGGTTGGGATAAGTCAATGAGAGAAAACCTAGGGATTACTCAATCCACTCTAATTTCACCTCTTGTTTTCTCTAGTATCCTCTTGTTCTCTAATCTAGACATATGGAATCACGGCTTGTTAAGCTCGCATGAATCCCTAAAAGAACGCTCATGTTATCCTACGGCATAGTCTATCTTCGCTTAGCATGGACTGTCTTTGGACTTAACCTGAGTACAATCTATCTTTGATTAGCATAAACTATCTCAAAGGCATGTACAAAAGCGACATTGAAATCATCCTATAGATCTCTACTATCAAGCACCGCAATCAAGTAGGACTAAAAATACGTCAAGGAACTCGGTTCCCTCAACTCTTTTATCATTAAAACCAAATCTCTAAGATCATGTCTAGTATAAAAATACAAGATTCAACTAGAAAAATACAAGAAGGCTACATTAGAGCTTCATGAAATCCCTAAGAGAGAGATTAGCCACTCATCTTTGGGATGAAGACCATGTATTCGATGAAGAACGCTTGAGATCCACGCCGCATCTCCGTCTCCTTCAGCAACCCTAATCCTCCCTTTTTCTCTCTATGGGGGCTTTCTAGTTTTTGGCTAACAAAACCCTTTTTATATGCTAATTCCCGGAATTAGGGCTTTGGGTTGAGTTGGACCTCTAGTGCAACTCGGATTTCTTAGTTTAATCCTGACAGCTTTTTCCGGTCATAACTGGGTTCAACCAGTCCATAATCGGAGAATGAGTCCAAAACAAAAGATCTAGATTTGGAAGTCTTCTGTCAGATTCCAAAGATTTGATAATATTTGGACTTATCTGGAATATTTCGCGAATATTCTCCCGCAAGTTGACGGACCAGTCTTCCCGCAGCTAAATATCTTCGTCTTCTTCAAAACTGCAATCAATCCATCTGGAATCTCTGCAAGTGTCCAACATGAAAGTTGTACATCTTGATTTCTTATAGATGTCACCCAAATTTCAGAATATTTGAACGTAAGAATAATTTCTGGTGAGTATTATGCTAACAGTCGACAGAGCAGTATATTTCAGCATATTAACCTTTTTTTGTAATTTCTAGCTTGAATCTTCATTAAACCTGAAATCAACTAACAAACTATCAAATACAAACACTCTGAGCCTAACAAAGGTAAATTAAGGGGTTTAATTATGAATATTTAGTGACTCTTCACACCCTAACTTTACACTTTGCTAGTCCTCGAGCAAAGAAAATATAAAAATTAAGCAATAAATCTAACTAGCCACTTTCGTAGGTCTCACGATTGCACTTAGCATGTGCACCAAGCTTTTAAACCCCTGGGTTACCCCAGTGGAGGAGTTATAGTCTCCTGAGGGTTTTCAGGGACGACACCCATAAACATCTATACATTCCTGATGTGCTGTCGCAGGCACTCAAAAATAAAACTAATATTACTTAAGATAAATGTTGTAGTGCGAGTACGAGTCGATCCCACGAAGTGTGTTTAGCCTAGTTTTGTGCTTAGTGAACAAAGATGGGGGGTTTTAAACGTGAGGAAAAAAAATAAAGAAATAATCTAAAGGGAAGAATTGAATTAAATCAAGAGAACAAACCTTGGTCTGAGTCAACATCCACCATCGGAATCCAACAACTGATCATCGATGCAAGTATCAATCAATTCATACCATGAATATTCACCGTTCGAATTAAATTCGAATCTCTCCTCAATCATAGTTAATTAGAAACAAGCGATCCAATTAACCCTAACTACTAAACAACCTAAGACAAGCGCTGCAGATTTAATTTAGTAGCAGGGTTAAGAATAGGGGGATCGATGAAGCTAAACAACACAAGCACAAGCGGTTGCATTTAATTTAGTCAAATATTCTTCCTAAGACCTAACAATCTCTGAAACGCAGTAGATTATTAAACCCTAGTTGCTTCGCAGATTAGAAGGATCAAATAATTTCGGATTTGATATCAAACCTAGCTGTAGATCACCATGAATAATAAACTAGTAGGCCTACTAGCAATTAGACAAGGTAATCATGAATATTTAATCTTAGAAGAACATTCAATACTCAAGTATAAACTGAACAATAAAAATAAATTAGATCTCACAGTTTCATTGATTCCGAGGTTTCAGTTTCCTCGACCAAGGATCAAGATTTAGCCACGCATGGCCATTGAGAACAATCCTCCAAAAGATTCCATAAAGCAAGAGAAAACCTAGAAAAAATATAAAAGAGTAGAAAATAGCAGCCCAAAAGTGTCCAAGGATCCCCCTTTGATAACCCTAAGTATCCTATTTATAGCCCCAAAGTCTCTCCATCCACGGATTAGATCTAAACCGTTGATTTTCTTCAGTGGGAAAGTCCGATCAATTGGACTTTAGGTGTCGGATCGATCGGTTGCGTAAAAATCCTCCGTCTCTGGCTATTCCCGAGTCCGATCGGTCGGACTTTAGATGTCGGATCGATCAGACTCAATGGGATGGATAGAGGGATCGATCGGACTGTGTACAGCTGAAAAGTATACTCTCTGTCACGATTCTGCATAGTCGGATCGATCGGACTTTCCAGCGTATTTACTGCTCTGCCATTCAGACTGCGCCATCGGTACTAGAATTGCTGTAACTTCCTCTAGGTTCTTCATGAGCAGGTGCAAAATAATCTTTAAAGTTGATCCATGCACTCTTTTCAGCTTCTTTTCGACTTTAGGACTTCAATTGCATCCTAAATCAAAATATAAGAATAATGAGTGTATTTAGGAACTAAATAATAACAGGAGACTAAGTATTAAGGTATAAAAATATAACATTATGCATCATCATCAAATTCCCCCACACTTAGCTTTTGCTCGTCCTCGGGCAAAACTAAAATTCACTCTACTCAAGATATCAAGGTTGCAACGCCATTAACAAAGAACAATCAAGCTCTTCACAATTCATAATATATCATGAACAAACATTTTTAGACAACTTAAAAAATCAATCCGTAAGCATTTCCACTTGAATATGGAGCATACTAAATCAGTAGACCCTCACGGAAATAAACACTCGACTCTCATGTGTTTGAAGGGTATGTATTTCACTCAAATTCATTCCAAAGAAAGTGATCTACCATAGGCTTGCATATCTTCTCATTCTCCACCACTAGAATCACATGCATAACACAAATCATAAGGACTTCAAAAGGTTGTAATGGGGTCCAGGATTAAGGTGGGAAATATTTGGGAATGTAGCTCAAAAGCCAATGGAACTAATAGAGCTAAAATGCATCAATAAGACATGTACAACCAATCACTCCATTCAGCAACTTCTTCAATTTGGCTTCAACATACTCAAACCGTATAACATTACGACAATGGCAAAGAGATTGCTCATAGAAATACTTTTTACTGAAATAATGAACAATCTTTTGCAAACACTTCCACCTTTTGTAGAAATCATACAGAACTATTGGGAGGATTCATAAACACATATTGTAACATGAGAAACAGTTTCCTCCTTTTCTTCCTTTTTTCTATCTTTTCCTTTTTTTTTCTCTTTTTTTTTCAGAAACAACATACTCACGAATTAAGTATGAAAAATATACTCCACTTCACCAATCATAGGCATACCACGATCCAAACACCCCCCCACTTGAACTTTTGCACCCATACATGTCAAATGATGATCAATGCTCCACTAGTTTTATGGCTTGGGTAACGGAAATATTTTTCAGGTTTAAGGCTTGTAATGTGAGTTAACAATGAAGTCAATAAAGCTCAAAGGGGATTAGCAAAAGAAAAAATTAATTGCAAGGTAGGCTATTTGGCTTATGTAGCAAAGATGGCCTTAATCATGTTCATGTATACATGTGTCAATGTGACCTCAAATAGAATCAAAGCAAGTTCTAGAGAAACAAATTCATGGAAGAATATCTCTCATGAAAGAAATTAGTGAGACTGATATGAATGTGTCAGTCTAAAGGCTCAAAATCTCACCATCTTTTGTCTACTCATTTAGTCACTCCCATCTCAAGGAAAATAACTCAAGTAATTAATTCCAAGTCGCAAAATTACTCATTCAATCATGTTATGAATATGTCAAGCTTAACTAGTTCTCGCTCATGGCAAATGCAACCTAGATCTCCTCCCCCACACTTGAAACTGACATTGTCCCCAATGTAAGGTGGAATGCAAAGAAAGGCAAAAATAACTAAAATGGAAATGCGAAAATAAAAAGAGAAAGGAACGAACTCCCCTTGGGTTGCCTCCCAAGCAGTGCCTTTGTTTATTGTCATTGGCTCGACTTCATGCTTGCTTCTTTAATCAGTATAAGTTGGTTCCTCAAGGTCCAAGTTTTCCAACTTTTCTGTTGGAACGCTTTCATAGAAAGGTTTAAGTCGATGGCCATTCACCGTAAATATTTTGGAAGTGGCTAAACTTTGAATTTCAACTGCACCATGAGAAAAAACATTAGTAACAATAAAAGGTCCAATCCAACGAGAACGCAACTTAGCTGGAAACAAACGTAGGCGTGATTGGTAAAAGAGAACTTTTTTACCAACTTTAAACTCTTCCCTGTAGATCATCTTGTCATGAAAAGCTTTTGTCTTTTCCTTGTAAATCCTAGCGCTCTCATAGGCATCATTGCGAATTTCCTCTAATTCTTGTAGTTGCAACTTCCTGTGTTCTCCACTCTCATCCATGTTCATATTAAAGCTCTTGATAGCCCAATAAGCTTTATGTTCTAACTCAACTGGAAGGTGACATGGTTTCTCAAATACCAAGCGATAAGGTGACATACCAATGGGTGTTTTATATGCAGTCCTATATGCACACAACGCATCATCCAAACCCAAACTCCAATCTTTTCTATTTGGGTTTACCGTCTTTTCAA
The DNA here is from genome assembly GCA_963920575.1 of Narthecium ossifragum. Classification (NCBI taxonomy): domain Eukaryota; kingdom Viridiplantae; phylum Streptophyta; class Magnoliopsida; order Dioscoreales; family Nartheciaceae; genus Narthecium; species Narthecium ossifragum. Next base: position 6,802,153 of record OY986967.1, read on the forward strand.
TGATGGGCTTGATCTCTCGATTTGACACTTCCGCTTGCCCACTGGTTTGCGGATGATAGGCGGTTGACACCTTATGGGTCACATGGTACTTCCTTAGCAACGCCTCCACAGTTCGATCGCAAAAGTGCGTGCCTCGATCACTTATGAAAGCTCTTGGAATTCCAAACCTAGAGAATATGTTAGACTTGATAAAATCTGCAACAACTTTAGAATCATCAGTCCTGGTAGCTTTAGCTTCTACCCATTTTGAAACATAATCAACAGCAAGTAGAATATAAACATAACCAAAAGATATAGGGAACGGACCCATGAAATCGATGCCCCAAACATCGAAAATTTCACAAAATAATATGGGGGTTTGTGGCATCTCATTCCGTTGGGATATATTACCTGTCTTTTGACAATTCTCGCATGACTTACAAAGAGAGCATGAATCTCGAAATAAAGAAGGCCAAGAGAACCCACAGTCTAACACTTTTCTTGCCGTTCTCTTAACTCTAAAGTGACCACGACAAGCATAAGAATGACAAAAAGTGAGTATAGAAATAATTTCTTTTTCCGGAACGCACCTTCTTATTACTTGATCTGCACAATGCTTCCATAAATATGGGTCATCCAACACATAGTATTTGGCATCACTTTTGATCTTATCTATTTGAGCCTTAGACAAATCAGAAGGTAACATATTAGTAACCAAATAATTTACAATATTTGCATACCAAGGTAATGTCACAGTTGCGGAGAACAGTTGTTCATCAGGGAATGTTTCCTGCAGACGCAGTTCATCCTCCACATGAACTAATCGACTCAGATGATCTGCAACCCTATTTTCTGTTCCTCTTTTGTCTTTTATCTCCAAATCAAATTCACTCAAGAAAAGTATCCATTGTATTAATCTCGGCTTTGCCTCCTTCTTCATTAAATAACGAAGGGCTGTATGATCTGAGTAAACAATGACTTTAGTACCAAGTAAATAAGAACGAAATTTAAACCCCTGAAGATAATCTCGATTTTGATGTTGTTCCTGCGCACTGAAGAGGTTTTGGACCGCCTCCTTCTCTTATTTAAACCCCTCGATCTCCTATTTAAATTTTTGGGAGCTTTTTTCTTTGGGCCATGCTGTCCTGGCAACCGTTTCCTCCAGCGGAGACGATTGTTCCGTCGGAGGGTATGTAGGAGATGGCGGGGGATTAAAGCCATTCATGGTGGCCACATAGTCACGATCCACATCATGATGGCGCTTGGGGCCGGGATCTTAATCGCGGCGGCTCTTACGGTGCTGGCCGTGTTGCTTTACCTCCGGCTGAATCGCGCCGGCATCGGCGGATTGGAAGCTGTCATCGACGAGTTGGTCTGCCTTATGCCGATTTAGCTTCGGCGAGCTCCGTCGAGCAATGGCATCATTTTCTCCTGTCCAACGGCTCGACCACGGTAGGTTTGGCCCTATGTACCACGGAGTGCTCCCGTCCAGCCAGGCGGTCTCTGTGAAGCTTATGGAATCAGATCACTCCAGGGTGAGCAGGAGTTCCAAAATGAACTCTCTCTTGCCGCTGCTATCCTCCTCCCTCGCCCAGCATCCCTTGCCTTGGCCCTCCTCTCTCTCCTCTCCCTCCACCTCTCGCTTCTCCTCCTCTACCTCGGCCTCTACCTCTTCTCCTCCACACATCCTGACCCTGTCACCTCCTTGCCGACTCTTGTCACGTCCTGACCCAGAAAATCCATTCAAATTGAGGTGTGAACCACCTAAACCTATTTACATCATCAATTGGCGCAACAAGCATATAAATGAACAATTTGGTCTTCAGTTCATAAAAATTTCGACAGAATCTCCTCAATAATTATAACAAAAGAAACCTGTACATTTCATAATATTAAAATTTCAACTTGTACAATGGCACAATGGTAAATAACTAACTATTACAATTCTCAAATACAACTGGATTAAGAGTATTTCAATTCTGCCCTCTAATACATCAGATTATACATCAATCTATACATCATTGATTAAAACTGTAAATTAACTGTAGAAGAACTCCTCGAAGCTCCAAGTCCTCGATCACCTCGAAATATCGCGCCATCTTCTAGAAGAACACCTGAAAGAAGGAACTGCATCGACCTGCATCGCCGATGCTGCCCAGGTAGGGTGAGCAACAATGCCCAGTAGGGTTCTACTCTACGACACTCTCAAGGAAAAGGAAACTACAACTGTGTCGTCTCTGTCCAATCCTAAGGCAACAAAGAACAAATCTGGACAAGGGTCACGCATCACCAAGCGCCCCTCTACAGATCAGGGAAGGATAAGGGGCAAGTGCATCTCCCGTGCATTCCCACCTCTTCAACCCTTAACAGGATAACTGTCACACCCCAACCCAGAAAACCCATCCGAGCCGAGGCGTGAGGGGGAAACCTACACTATTCATCTCCAACTGGCGCGATACAAAGCGGAAAGATAGATAAATTTAAAAAATTTATATTCCAGAGGTAAAGCTGTAATTCAATTCACAAATACATCAAGTTGTACTATTTAAATATTTGATTACAATTCTTATCAAATTCCTCCAAGGGAAAAGATATTATACAAATAATCTCAAAAGTCCTCGAAAGATGTTTACAATTTACAAACTGCCAAAGTAAAACGATCGTCCTCCAGCAACTTCAAGCACCTTTGGATGTAGTCGCGCCTCCAAAAGCTGATCTCGCCGGCTGTACTACAGAAGAACTGGCGCTTGCACCTGCAAACGCAGCCCGGGTAGGAGTGAGCGATAAGCTCAGTAGGATTCAACTCTACGGCACACTGAAAGGAGGAAAACAACAACAGTGTTGACTTCCCGCTCAAGCCTAAGGAATGCCACGGGGTCCACAACCCCTGTCGACTACCCCAAGGGATCCTACTCTTCTCAACCGACCACGCTGGGATATATCAACCAAAGACGCTGGGAGGAAACAGAGAACCAGAGACAGTTGGATCACCCTTACCCAGCAGGAAGCCACTGCCTGGGGACCATGTCAGGGGCATCGACAACCATCCTTAGCACTTAGCCTTGGGAAGCCAACACGACCTCTAAATCTCCAAATATTGATCTCAGCCAACTAGCGTACATCCTCAATAACATGAGATTCTGATTAACCCTAATCCTGACTACCCAGCCGCGGTCCTAAGGCTAGATCCGAGCTACCCGAGAGCCTTGGATCTGCGATCAACCCATCGCTCGCCTAACCTCATATGCCTCTAATGTAAACAAGATGCATGCAATGCTCAGGCACAGACAACGATATATAGTCATGCAACAACATGGCAATAATCATACAGGGGTAGGCATAGCCTATAGCTAGCCAAAGGGGTGAGCATAGCAAGGGTCTCAAATACAGTTAATCTATATTAACCAACCAATGATTAGCACCAAGAGGTAGACACAGATATACAATAGTCTTCAGTGCTCTCTTGTACCTGACAGACTAAGGTTCCACAGTTATCCCGCAGGTAACTGGTTAACAGTTATACAATAGCCCTCGACACACGCCGGCATCAGACTAAGGTTCCACAATTCCATATTAGCTAGCACTCATAGCTAGCTAATGGTTAAGCAACCAATTAAGCCTTTAAACTACTTAACCAACCAAGCATTTAAGTGCGAGGAAAACCGTAAATCCGCTCAACGGAGTAAGAAAGCGATTCAATCCTCAATCTCGATAAAACTCCATTAATATCCCTTGAAAACGAGGTGCATGCTTCCTAACATTATTGGATAACTATCATGAATGAAAACCAATCATAGGAAGCCAGAAAGCACAACTCAGTGGCCCACGGTCGAACGGTCGATGCGACGGTCGATCCGACGGTCGACCGTGAAGCCAAACAAGGGAAAAGCATACGGGCCACGATCGATCGGTGCATCAACCGTGGGAGACCCAAAACAGGATAAAGCCTCACGGACGATGCGACGGTCGATCCGACGGTCGACCGTGAGGCGGAATGAAAAAGGAGAAGGAACCACGGTCGATCGGGGCATTGACCGTGGGAGGCCAAAAACGCGACCGAGCTCGACGGTCGATACGACGGTCGACCGTCAGGCCTGAAAGAAGCATATTAACGCTTGACGGTCGATCCACAGCATAGTTCCTCAGAACAGTGTCGGAAATCCAATTTCTTGGATTTGAATGATCAAATCAAGTTGGAAGTTGATGAAACTTTGCAAGCATGTGTAATCAACGATGGGGAAACTAATAATGTGAAGAAATCACAATTTTGAAGGTTAAATCTCCTATCTAGGTCAAAACGGTAAAAAACCGACAAAACGACGATAATACGGAGACAAGCCGTTAAAATACGGAAATCGCAAGGTAGGAATACTTGAATCAAGCCACACCACAGGTGCTACAAGCTACATAACATTCTAACATGTATTCCTACAGCGAAAGCACATAAAACCTATCCTAGGAGAACCCGATCACAAGATCGAGGTAGAAACACCTACTTGAACAAGCAGGGCAGCTCCTTCACGCATCCTCCAACTCCGATCGCCGAAATCCACTCCTCGAAAGCCGCGCTCCGAAGCCCTAGCACCGCCGGTTGGAGAGAGAGAAAGAGAACGGCAGGAGAAGAAGAAAGAAAAGAGGGAGAAAGGAGGAGAGCTTAAATAGAAAGCTGGAATCCATCACAGCCGTCCGATTCGATCTCTCCCGATCGAGCTCTGATCTTCCGATCGGAAGCAACCTTACGGTTCTAATCAATCACATACATCAATCAAAGGCGGTGTGTGCCACGCGGGTGTGAAACTAACCACCAGGGAGCATATTTACCAAAATGCCACTGGGGTCAAAAACAGCGATGCGATCAACCGATCGCATCCCAAGGCCAACCGAGCCAAACCACAAACCCAGACCCTCGACCTAACGTGGTCGGACCGGGTTGGAGATACGGGTCCTCACAATAACATCCACTGCCCTTAACGATTGATGCAGAGAACGACACGACCTCTACACCTCAATACCACAATTCAAATGGGCATATCTATATAACAACCTCAATCAACACAAGATCATAAACACACAATCTCGCCCTAGTCCTTCTACCCATTCTAAGGTCCTGGAGCTAGATCCGAGCTACCCGAGATCCTCGGATCGGCGATCGAACCCATCGCCCGCACCTAGCCTTAATGCTTCTAATGCATACAACATGCATGAACTTAATCAAACAACTAGACCTAGATGTCTCTACATGCCAAATCATCAATCAAAGCTAAACATATAACAGAGCTAAGTATATAATCCAATCATGGCATTCATACATCCAAAATCATAACCCACAGGGCACACCTTCGGCCCTGGGCTTAAGCATGCTATAAAAATACAAAAATGAGATAACTACCCTGACATTTCAAGGATTAAACAAAGGAAGAACATATTACGCTAAAGAATAGCAATGCATTCAGTACATTGTCAATAACAAATTCAGCAGGGGCCAAATGCCCAGCGACCATCCATTCCGAAAAATAGAGAAATCCGACAGGTATAATAACCCAAAAAGGGGTCCAAAATTCAGTCACAACAATCCAAAGAATATCTCAACTATAACCAGTTAATCCATAAGAAATCCGGCAGTCGCAGAAATCCGATCAAGCCTTCAAAACTCCAAGCATCAACACGCAAGGATTAGCCCGACAGGATCCGACAATAATCAATAGCTTAGCAACGAAATCCATCAGATCCATACACCAACCATGAAGATATAGCATGGTAGCTGGGAACAAAACAGAGGAGCAAGGAACTATGGTAACATGCATCTCGACGGAAACAGCAGGGGAAGAGGGAAAATACTCATCAATCCGGAAACAGGGGAAGTAACATTCATCAAAATCCACCACTAATCCATGGATACGAACAATGGCAGCAAAGAGAAGAGGAAGAACAGGGGAGGAAAACAGAGCCCCCGATCAAACCCAAGGAAACAGAGCATATACGGGAAAGCCAAGCCAATTGCATCGAAAACACATCAAATCAGAGAAAATGGGGAGGAAGAATCTCATCAACAATCCATGCAAACCCATAGAAACCATACCACTGCAGCAAGAGGAGAGAAGATCTCATCGGAGATCCATCAAAGCCCAGAGAAGGGGAATAGATCTAATCAGAAATCCACCAATACTCATGGATCCAAACCATAGTAGCAAGGAAAGGAAGGACACATCACAAGATTCCAAGCTAGCATATATCCATCCATATCCTAGAGGCCAAATCCAAGATTTGGGTAGGACTTCCTACCTTTGGGCGTCGAGATCTCGTCCTTCTTCTTCTTCTCCGATCGTGGTTGTCGTCCCCGAGCTTGCCTAGCCCTCCGCCATTGCCGCCGACGTCGCCTCTCTCTCCCTCTCTCTACCTTCGACGAAGGGAACCCAGCCGCCATCACGAACTCTCCCTTCTCTCTATCGGGTCGCGGTTCGTGTGCCCTAACGAAGGGAAAAAAATGGGGTTTATATACTAATGGCTTATTATTAGATCATGGCCGTCCGATCGGCCAGATCTGATCCAAGCCGCTCAAATCTTGATCCTCGTGATCAGAATTAGATCCTCATATTTAGAGTACTACTGATGGTCTAGTCAAGCACATACAACATTATAAGGTCGTGTGTGCGCTACGCGTGTGAAAACAAGTCCGCCAAAGGTAATTTACCAAATTACCCCAGGAGCCGCAGCAATCAAAGGAGATCGCGAAACAAGGACAACCGATCCAGACCCTCGACCTACATGGTGGGACCGGGTTGGAGGTACGGGTCCTCACAACTCTCCTCCTTGCCACGCTCTTCCTCCTATCCTCCCCCGACATCTGCCGCTGCGTCCTGAAGACCCTCACGTTTGTGGCATTCCTCCTCCTTTGTGGCATCTCTGGGTTCTTCTCGGCAGTTTCGGTGTGCGGCGGCAGGGAGTTCTTGGACAGGGGACGATTCGCGGAGATGGGGTGTATGGTGTTCGACTGGTCGATGCACACATGACCAATTTTCCATCATAATTGTTTGGTATTGGAAAGCTGGGTACTAAAACAAGGAAAAAAATGTCAAAGCAGTAAACTATTCCAACTTGAATTTTCTTGGTACTAAAACTGTTTTTATGCCAAGAAGAAAAGAAGAAGAAACAGAGGAGCTGGCGATTACTTATACCAGCTGTGTCCGATCGATCGCATAAAACAGCGACCGGTCAGACTAGGTCGGTTCATCGCCCTGGTTGACACCTGGTAAGCTAATCAATCGCTCCAAGGGCCGATAGATCGCTAGAAGGCTAAAGACAAGCTTTCGTGCCCGAGCAAGGATCTCCCAATCCCAACCTTACCTAGGGTTCTAACAAGCACATTCATCATTGATGAGGTCGTCTGTACACTACACGGGTGTGAAACAGATCTACAAGGCATAATTTACCAAATTGCCCTTGGGGTCCAAAAATGACAACGTGATCAACAATCGCACCCGACGCGGAACAAAACCAAGCGAACCCACGAGTCCATCCTACGCGGTCGAACCAGGTATAGAGGTACAGGTCCTCACAAAAGTAGATTTTGTGATATTTGAAATGTATTCCAGATACAGGATTATTATTTCACAAAGGCATTGGAGAGAATGTAGTGGTGGGCTATGCAGATTCAGATTATGCAGGAGATCTAGACAAACAAAAGTCCGCTACAAGGTATATCTTTACTCAAGGTGCAGGCCCCATTAGCTAGAGGTGTACATTGCAGGACATAGTGGCTTTATCAATTACAGAAGCAAAGTACATGGCAACAGTTGAGGCAGCCAAGGAAGCTGTTTGGTTAAGAGGTTTGATAAATGAGCTTGGTATAGGACAAAAGATTGTTATTCTATATTGCGACAACTAGAGTGCTATATGTCTAGCAAAGGACCCAATGTACCATGCCGGACAAAATACATAGATGTGAGGTAGCATATGCTTAGAGATTTTGTTGCGGATGGTGACATACATCTGAAGAAAATTCCTATAGAAAAGAATGTTGCTGACATGAGCATGCCATTATCTAAGGAGAAGTTCAGGAAATGCCTAAATTTGGCCCACATACAGCAGTGCTAGTTGATGAACGCCCCATGCAGAGAGGGGGTATGTAGAGAATCCAAGTCAAAGTTTTGAATAAGATCAATTGTTGAGTCAAGATGGAGATTGTTGATTTTGACTCCAAAATTGAAGTTGACTCAACTCTCTAGATTATGCTCTTTTTTTGTATAGACCTAGCTTGTATATGGTTAGCTGGGACTCGGTAGGGTTTAGGTCCCCCACCAGGCTTTCCCAGGCCTTTTGAGTACCCCGTAACGGAGGAGACACACGACTTAAGGCACGAGGAACAAGGGAGCTATCTCTTATGTTGAGGCATTGGGGATTTTGAAGTCATAATGGGTGCTTTATACGTTAATGGCATACTGTTGGCTCTTATTCGATTGAGGGAGAATTCTGGCCCTACCGAAGCTGACTTCAACAAGGCTTTGGTGTGGTTACGCCTGTCTGGGCTACCGATTGAATGCATTGATGAAGAGATTGCAATGAATGTAGGCTCTCTGGTCGGTAGTCCTATGAATGTGGATCTCTACACTAAGGATGCTGATCATGGGAGATTTTCCCGGGTGTGCGTGGAGGTTAACTTAAACTAGCCCACCTAGTTGAGGCTTACTGTGAACAGCAGGACGGGTCCAAGGTTTGTGCATCTAGAGTATGAAAATGTGCTCATATGCGAGGCCTGCACACGAATTGATCACCGCACCGGAGCCTGTCCTTATAAACCGCCCAGGCCTTGGAAGGAAGCTAGAGCTACACCCATGGAATGGGTTAGAGTTGTGAAAGGAACTCAGAAACCTATGTCAGAAAAGGAACACTAGAAGGAGGCGGACAATGCAACACTGATGGAAGGGGAAGATAAGGAAATGTGTTTTGGGGCTACACATAACATAACTGACCGGAGGACTGAGACTATGAAGTTGCGGGAAATTGCAATGGCGACGGGCAGCTGGACCACCATCAGTCATAGACGGCATGAATATCGAGGTGCTTTTGATCTGCGTGCCCAAGGAGTCAGAAGGGTGCGCTCCATGGAGATGTTTGCAACGAATCATGGCTGACCATGCTCGTTGACCTATAGGAGGCAACCCACCCGATCAAGCATCCCGGGAGGCAACGGTAGAGAGAATGGCAAGAGAGAGACTTCCCTTATATAAGAAAACCATAGGATGAGATTTAATGAGTGAGGGGAAGCTTCTAGCATTGTTGTACCTTGTTTAAATCCATCTTAGAAGACACGTGGCCAACCAATGCACCATACATCCATGGTGTTAACTCCCAGTCGGTTTAGAGTGCTTGAAGTGGGCAAGGCTTCTTTCTATCATAACACAAGCCCATTAGATCATGAAGACTCCAACTCTTCTGTCACGTCCCAACTCAGAAAATCCATCCGGACCAGGACATGAGCTGAATGACTGTTTCCATCTCCGCCACTGACGAGCCTTCAATCCCGCTAATGTCGCCCTAATCTCTCTGGCCTACCTGCTCAAGGTAATGGCTACGGCACTAGTCTAACCTGGAAGGTGATATGACATCTCATAATCCGCTCAAGGACGAACAACGCTATCGCACTAGTCGATCTGATCGGGGTGCGGCCTAAAGATCCTCCGCATCTGGCCACGAATGTCGCATGTGCGTTCGCCAATCGAAAGAATATCACTACAACTCATACGATTTGTACTCAGCCGGAAATGTCACCCTCTGGATGTCGCAATCCCAAATTCCCATCTGGTTATAGCTGGTGCGAAGCCCGACCTTTAACAAGGTCGATGAAACTCTGAGCTAAAAAGCATCTCTTCGATGCACTGCAACAGATACGTACTCCATGAAGAATGGAAGGTTCGGAGATGGTCTGCTGATGTGGCTGCTGAAGCTGTTGAGACAGCAGAAACTGGCGCACGCGGTCTAGCTCATGATTCTCATCTTGCCCCGCTAATCGGCCCAGCACCGGTCACCCCGCCTCGACTTTCCTGTGGCTCTACTGAGCTTATCGCTCACTCCTACCGGGCTGCGTTTGCAGGTACAAGCGCGAATCCCTTGTCTTCTAGTTACGGCGTCATAGGTAGTCCTTCTCCTGGTGGTGTGTGAGATCCATGAATCATTATCAACTTATTTCAATTCATTTTATGTATAACTTTAATTGTATTTGTATAAATTATAATTTTGAGGAGAGATATATTTGTATCTAAATTGATGTAACTTGATAGAGATTGTTGTACTTAGAGGACTGGTATCAGTATTGTATCACTTAATGCTAATTGAGGTTTGTAGCTATTAGTTATTTGTATTACGATTGATTATGATTGATTATAAAATAGTTTAAATTAATATGAATATTCTAACTATGCACCAGGATTTAAACTGATATTTATTGGGGAGGCTCTCGCCGTTCAAAATTTGGTTTAGTTGACTCATGCTGTCGATCTAGATGGGTTTTCTGAGTCGAGGCATGACATCTTCCACGCATGAAGGAAGCCTAGCACAGAGCAGGGCCTCATTAAGCAACTCTTGTGAGGACTTGTTCCTCCAACCTGATCCGATCGCGTTAGGTCAAGGGTATGGTCCGTTTGTCCTTATTCCGTGATCGGGTTGATCGCGAAAAACCCCAAGGAAAATTTGGTAAATTACGCCTTGGCGGTTGGTTCCACACCCGTGTTGTACACACACAACCCTTTTGTTTGTTATTTATGCTTATTAGAACCTTAGGCGAACTTAGGATCGAAAGATCTAATGCTTATTAGAAGCTGTCTTTAGGACAATTGTCAGCCCAAACCGATTGATCGCTCTAGGTAGCGATCGGTCGGATTCGAAGTCGGCACTACCTCTGATGTGTCCGGATAAGGACGCGAACCAACCTAGTCCGACCGATCGCTCTAAAAGCGATCGATCAGACTCGGGCCTATAAGTAGCCCGCGAGCCGCCTCTGTTTTTTCTCTTTTCTTCTTCTTCCTCCTTTTTCTCTGTGTTGAAGCTAGGGTTTCATCGCTAATGGCATTCCAGAAGCTTGGAGAAGTCGGCAGCAATGGGACGAGTAGATCCTTACCTCTCTTGCATGGATTAATAGAGGATTAATGATGGATTAGCTTAGTAAGGTAGAATTCTTCATTTAAGCTTGTTTTGTGTGTTCTTGGTTGTTTGTTTGATTGTTCTTCAATTAAACTATGCTAGATGATGCATGATAGCTTTCTTAACATATGATAAGAGTTTGGTAGGATTTGGTTTTGATTTGATATGGATTTAAACAAGTTTTTCCATATGTTATTTTTAGATTTTCTGGTTTAATTAGAACAGTAGCATTCTAACGTGATTTCCAAGCCGTACGTGCATGATCTAAGTTGGTGTTCTACATGATATTTAGGTGTGACCTACAAAGTTTAGTTTCAATCCAATTTATTTTCGAAAGGATTTTGACTGGGTTTATCAAATCTGAGATTTAACTGAAATTGTAGGTCTTCATCGGTTTTCTTTTATCCGATCGTTCCGATGTTTGGGTATGTGATTCAGATTATGCCGTTGAGTAGGCATATCAATTTTCATGTTAATCAGACGACAAGATTGACAGATATGAGTTTATGAAGTTATCGAGATCGTTTGCTTTAATATCGATAAATTTTGTTTTTCGATCTTAGCTTAGATATATTATTATTATATCTATTGAAGCCCGTTTGCGGCTTGTGGTTGAACCAGAGGAGTAACGCTCTCCTGGGACGTGTAGAATAAATGGGCCTTAAGTACGCCCTCAGCTTTGATTAAAATATTATTATATTGATGCCATAGCTATTTGTTAGCTTAGTTGGGGTTGTATCCCGTTTGTAGGTCTAAGCGCCTATTTATTCGCTTATTCTAACCAATGCTATGTTTACCCTTGGCGAGCTGTGTGCTGTGCCTGGTGTTGTGTAATACCTGGCATATTGTTGCATGTCTGAGTTCTTATCTATGCGCATGATCATACATGAACTGTTTGCACTAGATCCATTCCTAGGATAGGCGTGGGCGATGGGTTAATCACCGATCCGAGGGCTCTGGCAGCTCAGATTTAGTCTTAGGACCAAGGCTGGGTAGCAAGGTTTAGGGTTTAATCTGTTTAATAATCTGATGATTTGAGGTGACTGTCTAGTTGGCTGCAATTGCTTTGATCGAGGTTTAGAAGTCGTTCTGGGTTCCAGGCTCAGTCTCAGTTTGTTGATAGGGCAAATTACATAGTGCACTGAGTTCTACCCCTGTTGTTTCGGCGCTGAGGCCCTTGGTTGAGAGGAACGACTGTTGACAATACCAGAGGTCATCAGGGTGCGTGCCTGGGGTAGACGGTGAGCGTAACGTGGAGTTCCCCTAGAGATGAGTTGGAATCTGAGACTTTACTGTTCCCTTCCTTTGTGAGTGTCGTACCATAGAATCCTATTGAGTATATTATTCACTCCTACCCAGGATGCGTTTTGCAGGTGCAGGCATCAGCTCTCCTTCCATAGTACCAGCTGGACAGGCTCTTGGTGGCGTGTCGACCAATGGAGGTGTTCGAGGACTTCGGGTTCATTTTATCTCATTAGATTATTTAAATGTATAATTTTCTTCTGTATGGATTCTTGACGTTTTATTATATATGTCTTGAGCATCAATTTTGTATCAGAATAGTGAATTATATTAGAGATTTTAAATTCTACCCTAGATTAATTCTTAATTAGTTGTGTTATTTTATTATAAAATCGCGCAAGTGATGGATTGAATAGAGTAGGAACCCTCACGCTCCAGACCGGATGGGTTTTCTGGGTTGGGTTGTGATAACTCCACCAATTATACATGAAGATCTTCGCTCCCCAACAGTTGTGCACACCATTAATGTTGACAAGGTTGACTAACTCCATGAAGATACAATCAAGCGTATGGAAAAGGCTCTTGCTAATAAAGTGGATCTGAGATGTCTCGAGACCATGTCAGACGCAGACGAGGGAAGCCAAGTAGACGAATCAAATTTGAATCTAGCCATGGGTGAGTTGGAGGAAGGAGTGGTTGTTACTCATGAAAAATTTTATCAAGAAACGCAGATGTTGAGACCCCCCAGATGAGCAACTGGGACTTCAAGAAAATCATACATGAAGCTCTTCTTCTGGAATTGCTGAGGGGCAAGTCCAAGTCGCACAACAAGGATTTGTCATAGGGTGATTGGAGACCATAATTGGAATTTCATATTCCTTATAGATACTCTAGTGGATGATTATAGTTTCGCTTGGCTCCAATCTAAGGTCGGCAACGGTTGGCATAGTTACTGCGTCTCGACTTAGGGATGAGTTGGAGGCATCATGGCTTTCTGGAAACATAGCATAGGCAGAGTTACAATGAAACATGTCTCCATCCAAGCGATGCATGGAGTGATCACGTCCCCGGAGCATGGCAAATTCTCCCTATCTGTAGTTTATGGTGCGAGGAATGATAACGATAGGAAAGAGATGTGGGACTACCTCTCCAGATTCAACTCTTTGAACCTTCCTTTACTGATCACAGGCGATTTCAATGTCATTCTCTCAGCCGAGGATAAGTTTGGGGGTGCTCCGTTCTCATTTGACCAGGCAGAGAGAGATTTTCTAAACTATATTATGCTTAATGACATGGTGGATCTTGGTTTCTCAGGTAGCCGCTTCACTTGGTCCAATAATCAAGGAGGATGCTCAAAGATCCTGGAAATATTAGACCGCACTCTTGGCAACAGGTTCTGATCACACAGGTTCCCTGGCACGATGGTCAAACATTTGGCAAGGGTGGGTTCAGACCACACGACACTTCTCATCACTGTGAGCCTGCCAGAAATGAGGAAAGGCGATGGTGTCTTTCGATTCGAGCACTCCTGGTTGAAGTTGCATGCCTTCAAAGAGGCACTGGCTTAGGTCTAGACTTCGCCCTTTCATGGATCAAAACAGTATGTTCGCACGTCCAAATTGATTGCTATCAAGGAGGTCGTTAAGGAGTGAGACAGGATGACAGAGAGAGAAGACATTTTTGGGATTGGGAAGCGTGTGGAGGGTTTCCTAGATAGCCTCTACAAGCTTGAGGAAGAAGGGAGATTAACCACACAGGAGGAGTTGCAGCTGAAATTGTTAGAGAAGAAGAGAGAGGGTATGATCTTGAAGCATGAAGCGAGGGTTGCACTGAGAATTAGACAAGTCTGGCTACAAGCTGGAGACCGGAACTCCTCTTTCTTTCCTCAAGATGCCATAAGTCTAAGGTTACAGAGATCATGGAAGAGAATGAGGAGATGGTTCATGATCGACATAATGTGAGTTTTCCCTTAGAGATGAGACAGAACTCGGGACTTTGTGGTTTCACTTTCTTCCTGTGTGATGTAGACTAGAGTAGAACCTACTGAGCTTTGTTGCTCACTCCTACCCGGGTTGCGTTTGCAGGTGCAGGCGTCAGCTCATCCTCAGTGGTTCCAGTTGGATCAGGTCTTGGCGGCGCGTCGACTTCCGGAGGTGTTTGAGGTCTCAGAGAGACAGATGTATATTTTGGCAACTTTTGTTTATAGTTACCTTTTTGAAGATGATGTACTTAACGTTTAATATGTGAAATCTTGTTCTCTCTTTTGGTTGAGTTTTATTTCCGCAATATTAAACTCTAGATTGTTAGATCTATTATTATGTCGTTGGAAGTCAGAAAGCTTAAATTAATTCCGCTTTGTGATGTATCGTGCCATATCGGATGTAAATACTGCAGGTTCCTCGCCTCACGTCCCGCCCCGGATAGGCTTTCTGGGTCGGGGCATGACCATAGGATCCCTCACGCCCCGACCGGATGGGTTTTTTAGGTCAGCGTGTGGCAAATAGCATGGGTTATGGCTTGCGTAGTTGGGCCACGGTTCTCTATTATCATCAATTGAAACCTCCATGGCAGATTTCTTTTTCCAGGTGTGGACTGAGGCAAGGAGATCCATTGTCCTCATACCTCTTCCTATGAACAGGGAAGGAAGAGGTGTGGACATAGGCGGAGGTGTGGACCAATGTTTGGAGGTTCCGGCTGGACCGAGAGCACGACACTTTCTTTGGAGAGTTGTCCACGACAAGCTACCAGTACGAAACATCCTATGGAGACTACACTTAGCATTAGAGAAGGAATGTCCTAGGAGTTGTGGAGAGACAGAGACGGTCTCCCATGCTGTCTTTGGGTGCCATGTTGCAAAGATGGTCTTCAACTTAATCACAGAGAAGGAGAATCTATAGCTGCCATTAAGAAACCAAGATGATTTCTTCAACCTGCTGCTTGGCAATGGGCCTAAAAAGATCAAAGCAATTCTGAGATATGGTATGTGGCTCATTTGAAAGGAGATTCGATCGAAACATTGGCATGCAAGAAACGACGAGGGGTGAAAGAACAACTAGGCCAAGATAGAGAGAGCTCTAATATGACAGTCAAGAACCTCAATAGGAAAGGAGCTCATGTAATACAAACGGATGTGTTTGTTGATTCTTGCTCTGGGGAAGAAGCCATAGGCATCGTTGGCCTTGCAAAAGATGGGACGGAGGCTTGGGCTTGGGCAAGGCCAATTGTTACGGGTTCAGTTCTTGAAGGCGAAATGGAAGCAATTTTGGAAGCCATGAGGAGAGCAAAGTATCTTGGTTTGAGAAACCTGATCATAGAGACTGATTCCTTATCTGCGGTTAGGATCCTGAATGGTTTGAGCAGATGGTCCATGACGTAGAAAGCATGGCGACGAACATCTGGTAGCATGTTCTACTTTTTTATTCTGTTTTGTTCCTCTACATCTCTAGAGGGTGTAATGTGAGAGCCAATGGTGTCGTTCGAGCATGTCGTAGGACTAAGACCTTGCTCACTTGGTCTTGCGAGTCATGGATGGGGATGTTAGACAACTGCTTGGTGTAGTTGGATCCTTTTGTACATAATTAGCCATATGGCTCATCTCATAAAAAAAGAAGAAGGCCACATGGTGGTATGTGGGGGGATGTGAGGCGTCCTTGTGTGGGCGGCTGCGGCAGAGAAGAAAAGAAAGAGAGAAGAGAGAAATAGAAAAAAGGGAGTGTGGGAGATTAAGCTTGATGTTTCTACGAGTTAGTTTGTAATCTTTGACATCATAGTGGACCTCTCTGGCATGCTCTCCCCATGGATGTAGGAGGTTTGTCTCTGAACCACGTAAATCCCGGAGTCCTCTCTTTCCTTGTGGTTAGTTTGTCTTGTGTTTTCTGTGCGGCTTTGTGCTTCATAAAAAGGTTTGCAAACATCAATCTGTGATCGAGATCCATCGCCCCAGCCCCCCCCCCCCCCGCCCTCAACCCCTCACAAGTTTTCGTTATATATATGAAAGTATTCATTGGGTTGTTTATGTGTCGCGAATGTGTCGTTAAAACGTTTCAAACTCAATCAAATATTAAATTTACAATTCTTATTCAATCACTAAACTACTAGGTAGAATAGCGGTGAAGTCCGGAGTTGAACCACAGAGAATTTACCAGGAAAGATTGAAATCAATTCTCAAAACTCTAAACCTAAGCAAACGAAGCCATGAAAAGTTTGAATTAACCTAAAACTATCTAAGTAAAGTAATTAAAAGTGATAAATTTGAATCAATGGATAATTGACTTAGGAATTACTCAATTCGACTTAGTTTCGCCTTCAATCTTCTCTAGTTATCCTCTTATTCTATTCTCTAAACATTATGGATCCACAGCTTCTTGAGCTTGCATGTATCCCTAAAAGAAGGTAAGCATTTTCCAAAGGCATACTTGATCTTCGATTAGCATAGATTTTCTTCGGGGTAACCTTAGCATTACCTATCGTCACTAAGCATAAAGTATCTCATCGGGTATTCACAAACCACATTAAAACTATATTATAGATCTCTACCATTAATCACCGAAATCAAGTTGGCCTAAAAATACGTCAAGGAACTCTGTTTGCTCAACTCTATTAACATTAAAATCAAATCCATAAGGTCATGCCTTGAGAATATTATAAGAGTCAAACCAAAGAAGATATAAAACTACATTAGAGTTTTATGAATTTTCCTATGTACAATAATTAGCAACTCATCATTTGGATGAACGCTATCGGCTTGGAATAGGAAGTTGTCACCATCCGCATCCTCGTCGTCTTCTTTTTCCTTCTCCAAAGATAATCGAAAATATGAGAAATTCGGATTGAATAACCCTATTTATAGGAGAACTCCTGAAATTAGAGTTTAAATTGAGTTGGACTTTAATGACAACTCAGATTTCCTGAATTAAGGGCATTCTTATTCCGAGCGCAATTGGGCCCAATAAGTTCAGAATCTGAAACCTTGTCTAACACAAAAGTTGTAGATTAAGAAGTCTTCTATCATATTCGGAATATTTCATAATATTTGGACTTATGGGGAATATTTTAAGAATATTCTTCTGAACGTCGATGGACCAGTTTTTCAGCAGCTATATAACTTTACCTTCTTCAAACCTGGTATCAATCCATCATGAGTCATGCAAAATGTCCAACATGAAAGTTGTAGCTCTTGAAGTCTGCTATCATTTACTAAATTTACAGAATATGTGAACTTATATAAAATTTCTGGAGAATATTCTCCTGATAGGCAACAAAGCAGTCTTTATCACATAAATTAATCCATTTAGTTGAATTTCTTGTATTTCTTCTCAAATCATGATTAAACCTGAAATCAACTAACAAATTATTAAATACAACTACTCTAGGCTTAACAAAGGTAAATTAAGGGGTTTAAT
Organism: Narthecium ossifragum; assembly: GCA_963920575.1. NCBI lineage: Eukaryota > Viridiplantae > Streptophyta > Magnoliopsida > Dioscoreales > Nartheciaceae > Narthecium > Narthecium ossifragum. Next base: position 6,819,912 of record OY986967.1, read on the forward strand.
TATGAATATTTAGTGACTCATCATACCCCCAACTTACACTTTGCTTGTCCTCGAGCAAAGAAAAAATAAAAAGAAAAAAAAACAATAAATCGAACTAGCCACTTTCGTAGGTCTCACGATTGCAGTTTGTATGTGCAACAAGCCTTTAAACCCTTGGGTTACCCCAGTGGAGGAGTTATAGTCTCCTGAGGGTTTTCAGGGATTACACCCACAAACATCTATACAATCCTTGAATATGACATTAGAAATCAATCATAATACTCATTAACTCCAATGTATGAAATAGAAATCATACCCATGAATTTATTCTTCTATTCATAGAAAGATAAAATAATAGCAAATCAATTCATGGCAAACCAATTTCCAACACTTCAACATATTTAACCACAATTTAAAACAATTAAAACCATCTAGATGTGTGAAAATGGTTCCACATGTGTCAGAGTATTAATTATATCCAAACACTTCAACCATTCACGAATACGAACCTGGCCAAGTACATATTTTCATCCACTAGTTTGCAAGCTTTTTACTTTTCTTTTTTCTTTTTTTCCATGACATGTGTAATGTTATGATTTCTTAATCTTTCTTCATGGTCTATGTAACGAGGTTCAAGCCAACGACTCCCAAACCAGACGGCTTTAGGGCACTAAGTGTAGAACACCCTTCAGACTCTAATACTCAAAACATAAAAGCTACAAATCATAACAAGTCTTTTTTTTTGCAGAAATTTTAACTGTTTTACACGAACAACACACCTTGTTAGACACCTTGCCCGGTTACTAAGTATGAAACCTTTTTTGCATAGAAAGCTCTTTTTTTTTCAATTGCATACTTTCATGTAACATAGCATAAGATCATAAATCTATCATAGTATCATGCTTAGAATCTAATCTCAACTCATCAACATGTGGAAGTAAATATGTGCATTGTGATATGTCAAGTCATCCTTAATTCATGGCAAAAGTGTTGAAGTATAGAAATAATATCAAATATAGCAAACATTTAGCTATATTTTATATCACCTATGAGATCATAATAAATCATAAAATATGTCCCTAAATCAAACATCTTTCATCAATAAATATCACAATTTCATTCTCATGACATAACCCAATGGTGTATAATATCGGTTATTAGAAAAAAATATAAGGATGAATTCCTAGAATTCTACCCCCCAAGTTAAACGTAATTTTCCTCAATTACACTAAGTCATAAAAATAAATCGAGAAATAAAGGTTAGAGATAACCATAATGAATGCCCAGAAAATGATTTTTCTCTCTGGCAATAAATATGTTAAACACCGCCATAATAGAATAAATACTTCCCTCTCAACCATATCCTGTCACAGAAATATGTACATGTCCAAAAGATCAAGTATATATCACATAATACATCAAATAAAATCCCAAAAAGGTACAAAAATCAAAGAAAATTTTGACAGAGTCTCCTTTGTATTTTCATTATATATCAATCATGTACAAACATTCATCCCATGAAACAAAATAATAAATACACAGGAGACTGGAAAGGAGATATCATTATCATTATCACATATATATATCATCACACCACCAAGTACCAATAAAGACCAAAACTTCAAAAGATTCCCCTAGCATTGGCTAATCTTCATTAGAATCCCTAGAATTAGGCGGTCAAGCGGAAGTAGAGGGGTGGGCCTGCTAAGATGGCCAATCTAGCAAAGCCATGGCGAACTTCTGCCGTCAAGTCATCCGTTGTAGAGTCATTAGCATTTGAAAGTGCAAAAATCAACCTAAAGACAGGTGCGGGCTGGTCAAACTAGCTCAAGGCTGTGGAACACTACAACGCAGAGGACTCGTAGACTCCAACCATGCACACTTCCTAAAGACTACTAATCCTAGGACTCAACGAAAATAGCAAACAACAAGCTTGGATGTTGTAGATGAGATCTGGATAGTCTGGCGTACGTGAGTGTAGTCCTGATTGAAAATCTAAATCGTCGGATTCAAAATCGGAACTTTGTAGCACATGATCATGAACTGGGAACAATCGGACGGCTGAAAACTCACCGGCGATGGATCGATGGTGAAACTTTGTCCTCGGAGGATGGGGCCATTAGGGATAGAGTCGTGGGAGGCCAAAGAGTCTGTCCGTGTGGTCTGATCGAATAATAGTGACGTCCAGGCGAAGAATTGGAGGTCGACGGCAAGGTGGAGATCGTTGGAATTGGATCCGGTGATCCGAGCTCTAATTCAGGTAGGGGATGGTGAAGGAAGGGTTGTGGGTGCCTAAGGAAGCTTTCGGAGGTGGTTCAGGGCTGCGGGAGGTCGTGGAATGGTGGAATGGTGAAATGGTGATGGTCGGCGGAGTGGGTCGTGGTCTTGGTTACCGGCGCCGGAGGGGATGATTTCTGGGTGAATGGATGGTGGAGGAAGGTCGGGACGAAGTCTGGAAAAGGTTTGCAAAGGTTGGACTAGGTTGGCGGAACGAGAAGGTCGGTAGGGAGGTGGACGACGACGACAAAGAGGGTAGCCGGCGTTGGGAGAGGTGAAATTGGGGTAAGAGGAGGCCGTAAGGAGGTAGAGGACAGGATGGCAGTGATGTAGGTAGTGGATTGGAGGGACGAGGGTGGTGATGAGTGCATGAAATTGCACTCTGAACATGACTAAGAGCAGCTTATTTATTGAGTTTTCATGATTTATATAGATGATTTCGCCCGTATATGTTGCTTCACAAAGTTATTTGTATTATGTAGGAAATTGAAGCAAAGATGGGCCTTTCGCCAAAACTGTACCTTCTCGGAACGAAATAGATGAAGTGCCATTCATGGTTGGAAAGCTCTAGAAGCCTTGTTTCTGAGAGTTTTTACGGTTCATGATTTGAAGTTTCCTAGAAAAAGATATGCCATTTTTAGTACGAGAGGTGCAGGAGCAAGCAGCTACAGAAGAAGAAGATCGATCTGATCCCAAAGAAGATCGATCTATTTTTGTGCTCAGACGCTAACACAGAGTTGACAGAAGACCAATTATAAAACGATCGATCTGATCCTTATAAGATCGATCTGAACCTGGGCGATCTGGAAGTGACCCAGTCTACGGAGAAAGAAGATCGATCCTCTACCAAAGAAGATCGATCTTAGTCGGGGCGATCCAGGTTATGAAAATTGAGGAAAAAAAGAAGATCAATCATTATCCTTAAGGAGATCGATCTCTTGTCGGACGATCTGAAAACGAACGAATCAGATTTGATCCAATAGTTAAAATAAAACCTAGGGTTTCGTACCTATATATAAGGAGGACATCCAACTTCCCAAGGAGAGGTTCTAGACAGTTATGGAGGCGAGAAAAACAAGGAAGAAGATGAAGAAATCTCCATCTATGGTCGAGTAATCCGCGGGTATGATGGATGGATGATCTAGTGAGGATTAGGGTTTCTTCTTCATCATGGTTCATAGTTTTAATCTTTATTGTTAAACTCTTTTCTATGTATTGAATCTTCAAGGATTATTTTCAGATTATAGATTTCTATGTGGATGATTAATATTATGAATCCAGTCATGCTTCTTTCATGATCTTATAATCCCATAGTTTTATCTATTGTTTACCTACTTTATCTCGTGAAATCTTTGCTATGCATTGCCGATTGTGCGAGTTGGTGATAAGTGCATGAAAGTGGACTCTGAACAACCTCATAACCATCTCAATTGCTATATCTTCACCCTTAATCACTTATTTAGCACTATTTTTATAGTATATGTTACTTCACATAGTTGCTTGGAAAATGCAGGAAATTGGAGCTGAAAGAAGCTGAAAAGATTATATGGGTCAACTTCAAAGATTAAACTGTATCTTTCTAAGAAGAACCAGATGATGTACCATATACTACTGGAAAGCTCTTAAAGTCTACTTTCTGGAGAATTTTACGGTTCATGATTCCGAGTTACGTAGAGGAAGTTACAACATTTTGCGTACCAGTGCGCAGTGTTGAATGAATAGTGGCGGTCGACCGTCAGATCTCACGGTCGATCGTCGCGCTCAAAAATCCTCACGGTCGACCGTAAGATGCTCACGGTCGACCGTCGCATCGACCGTCAACCTCTGTCAAGGAGAATACTTCGCAGGGTCGATGCGAAGATCGACCGCAGCTTGTCAAAATAAATTGTGCACCTTACGGTCGACCGTCAGGGTCTCACGGTCGACCGCCAGATCAGCCAGGGGTGTAAAACGGGTTTAAACTTAACCCGAGTTTGCTAATCTTTGGACCCTATAAATAGGAAAGTTAGTGTAAGTCAAGGGAGACTTCTTGGACGTTTTTGGAGGCTCTTTTCGGGATGTTTCCCAAAGGAAGAAGATGAAGGAATCTCCATCCATGGCCGAGTAATCCATGGGCATGGCGGACGGATGATCTAGCGAGGACTAGGGCTTCTTCTCCAACAATGGTTCATAGTTTTTAATCTTCATTGTTAAACTCTTTTCTACGTATTGGATCTTCAAATATTATTTTCAGATTATAGATTTCTAAGTGGATGATTAATATTAATATTATAGAAATTGACATAGTCTTCACTCATGTTAGGTTTCTTCTCCTCACAACGCTCAACTAATGGGGATGATGGTAAAAGTAGACTCTCACAAATAGGCATTAAACATGGAATCTTGCTAACATACTCATCCTCATTGTTTTCATTACAAATAGGCATATCATCATCATTCAACACATCATGAACAACCGATAATTTAGCATAACAACCCTCATCATCACTATCATCAAAAAGCTAGGCTTCTAAAGCATGATCGGAATACAACGCAATCTCAGGCATGCATTCATTAATATAGCATTCAGGAATATTATTTTCAGGGGCCGGCACAATATCATCAATAATTGCATTATCCTGCAAAGCATTAAAACACATCTCAAAATGACATGCATCATTCTCATTATAAGCATAAGAATCGCAAGCATTGTCATCACAAATAGGAGGAATAGAATCATTCACATAATCATCATATGATTTCACCATACAACCTAGTTGACCAATTTGTGTTTCTAAAATCTTAATTGATTGAGGATTAGAATTAACATTGTTTTCTATCAAAGCTATTTTGGTCGTAAGTTCAGTCGTCAGCTCTGTCAAGTTAGCCTTAAAGTTTGCACGCATGTTTGCTAGTGCACTCATGATTGTGTTTAAAGTCGGGTTGGAGGGTGCTTGTGGAGGATATGGCGGTTCAACATTACGTGTAAAATTTTGGTCCGGTATTTCTATGTTCCATGATTGAACGTGAGGAGCTTAATAGGTTTGAAATTGCCAATTATGGTATGTATGGCCTCTAAAATATGGATTATAAGGATAGGAATATGAATCTTAGGCCAGGTTTGAAAAACCATATGTGTCATTAGTGTTAGCATGTGTATATGTCGAGGCGGTGTGATAAATCCATGATATATCACCCGATGGCATATAATATTTGGCTATGCATGCAAAATCACACAAAAAAGAAAAAAACATAAGACATGGAGGAGAAGAGAAACCATGGAATATCACCGCTGAATGAAAAGTTGCAGGTTAGGAGACTTACCTGACACGTGGAGGATTGATCGGCCTGTCGTAAAGCGATTGATCGATGCAATGGGCGATCGATCGTCCATTGAGGCTGGGCAAGGGTTCTAATCCGATAAAATTCCACTTTAAGCTACAATAATTTTGAGAATTGTCAGATAATCCTAAAATGTGTAAAATAAAGAAATGGAAAAATAAGAAAGATAAAAACCTAATCGGGTAAAGAAAAAGAGTTAAGATAAAATCAATCAATTTACCAAAAGTAATTCCCCGACAACGGCGCCAAAAATTGATGTGTTGCGAACGTGTCATTAAAATGTTACAAACTCAATAAAATATTAAATTTATAATCCTTATTCAATCACTAAACTACTAGGTAGAATAGCTGTGAAGTCCAGAGTCGAACCACAGGGAATTTACCAGGAAAGATTGAAATCAATTCTCAAACTCTAAACCTAAGCAAAAGAAGCAATGATAAGTTTGAATTAACCTAAAACTATCTAAGTAAGTAATTAAAAGTGGTCAATTGAAATCAATGGATAAGTAACTTAGGAATTACTTAATTCACTCTAGTTTCGCCTTCAATCTTTGTTCTATTCTCTAAACATTATGGATCCACAACTTCTTAAGATTACATGTATACCTAAAAGAAAATAAGTGTTTTCCAAAGGCATACTTTATCTTCGATGAGCATAGATTGTTTTTAGCGTAACTTTAGCACAACCTATCATCACTAAGCATAAAGTATCTCATTTGATATTCACAAATAACATTAAAACTATCTTATAGATCTCTACAATCAATCACCGAAATCAAGTAGGCCTAAAAATACGTCAAGGAACTCTGTTCCCTCAACTCTATTAACTTTAAAATCAAATCCATAAGATCAGGTCTTGAGAATATTACTAGAGTCAAACCAAAGAAGATAGAAAACTACGCAAGGGTTTCATGAATAATCCTAATTACAATAATTAGCAACTCATGTTTTGGATGAACGCCATCGGCTTGGAATAGGAAGGTGTCACCATCTGCATCCTTGCCGTCTTCTTTTTCCATCTCCAAAGATAGTCGAAAAGATGAGAAATTAGCATTGAATAATCCTATTTATTGAAGAACTCCCGAAATTAGAGTTTGAGTTCAGTTGGACCTTAATTACAACTCGGATTTCCTGGATTAATTCTAACATTTTATTCCGAGCGCAATTGGGCCCAATAAGCTCAAAATCTGAAACCTTGTCCAACACAAAAGTTGGGGATTAGAAAGTCTTCTGTCATATCCATAATATTTAATAATATTTGGACTTATGGGAAATATTTGAAGAATATTTTTCAGAATATCGACGGACTAGTTTTCCAATAGCTATATCCAACATGAAAGTTGTAGCTCTTGAATTCTTCTATCACGTACTAAATGTCAAGAATTTTTGCACTTATACAGAAGCAGTCTTTATCACATAAGTTCATCTTTTTAGCCGAATTTCTTATATTTCTTATCAAATGATGATTAAACCTGAATCAACTAATAAACTATTAAATACAACTACTTTAGGCATAACAAACGCAAATTAAGTGGTTTAATTACGAATATTTAGTGACTCATTAGCTGTTAAAGGCCATGACGGCACTGGCTACTCGCCCCCCCTTTTAAAACTTGGTAAACTAAGTCCGAGAGAGACGAGGCCTTTTAAAAAACGGGATAATTACTTTTGAATTTTTCAAAACTTTTAAAATTACAAATGCATCCCTATAATCTTTGCCCTGATGTATGTACCCTTAAAACCATTCGGAAAATGTTAACCATGCCTCTAAGTTACTTCCCGGCAAATAAATAGGGAAAATTCCTAACGCTATTAACGACATCATGGGAAAAGGCATTTATGTAAGGGTACATTTGTAATTAAGTAACTTTATATGAATAATTAAGTAACTTCCCCCCCATTAGATTTATATTATGGTTAAGTTAGATGGATAAATGGACTTAAACGAAGAGATATGTTTAACATTTTTTCAATGCTTTCAGAGGTAAATACGTGAGCCTAAAAAATATAGTGGTACATTTGTAATTTAAGAAGTTTTGGGGATTCAAAAATAATTATCACTTAAAAAAATATATAGTAAGGTATAAATAGTTGGTAGCTAGGATTTTACTTAAAATTTGAACTTGTTTAATCAAATATTTTACTCCATTAGAAACATAATATCAAATAAACAGGAAAATCTCTTTGGCCCAAATATCAACATAATATTTAATATTTTTCTAGGGAAAAATCTCTCTCTTTGATGGATGATTTATTTGAAATATATGAACAACTAGTTTTTTTAAAATTTTATATTAAATTTTGTGAAGGTTTGAGTGATAATATATATTTGGCCCCCAACAACTGAAATTCTAGTTCCGTATGTGCAAGTCATAAACACCAAAGGATCACTTTAGTCCTTTGATAGGATACACCGTGTCTTATAATTTATTAGGTAAGCCCCCCGTACCACCTGGCTTGGGTAACTATCCACCCCCACTAACCACCCACACCCACTGCCCTCTCTCCTCCCCTCTCTATGACTCAGCTGCCACATGTCCTTTTCTCTCATCCTCTCTTTATGACTCAGCTGTCACGTGTGAGAAAATACATCAGTTAGATTGCGACTCACAAAGCCTTATCTTTATATAATTGTCTAGGTGGACCACGTGTCACCTGACATTGCTAACCACCCACCCTTTTTACCACGTTAGAAATTAGTTATGTCGTGACATATAACTCAGCAAATGGGCTCCGTGCCTCCAACACTATCCTCTCTTTTTATTTATTTGGTTACAACCAAATATCATATGTGCATATCATATATTATAGTTTTATGACTTAGATTATGACTTATATATCAGGTTATAAAAACTCATCTTAATAGAAGATATGTATCGAGGATCTGTCTCTGGTGGCGTTTAAAAAACCACCGCTCACGTGCCAACAACAATCGAAGGTACATATATAATTACCGACACTCAAATAAGCATTGGTAAAAGTAAAGATGTACGTGCGCCGATATTGACCATAATCCACAACACTTTCACATCACTTAGGAAGCGCCGTATATTCATTTTCATCATACAAGTACTCGTTATTCCCGGCGCTTTAAAAAGCGCCGGAAAATCTTTTTCCTGCACTTAAAAGTAAAATCAATTAGGTAATTCACAAATACAAAATGTACATTTGATACATGTGCACAAATTACATAGATAGAATCAATCACATAGACATTCTCAAGTATATCCAAAACCATAGAAAAATAGACCATTGCTGGAAAGATAGTAAATTAATTAACAAAAACATTCACTAAGGTTAATGACAGGAAACTAATCCAAAAACATATGTCCTATGCCACTTGTCTTATTATGATCAGAATTTGTAACATATGGCGAAAATGACATAACCTGAAACACTTTTTTTATTTGATAAAAAAATTTAGCCAGAACCCAAGAGGAAAAGTAAACTACATGTGAGTAATTTTAGCATCACCAAATATCATAAGACTAAAACGTTGAAGAATAAATGCAAGCAAGAAAGGATCTCATTCATATATGCAAAGTTTGTAGCACATACAAGCACAAATTTGTCTTATCTGCCTAAACCTGCAATCAGATAAAGATAAATAGTCCGTTGTTAGACCCTACTGATTGAATGCAAGCAACGTTTACTAACAACTTGATAACAAGGATTACAAACAAAAAGATATGGGAAAGTCTTTGCCTTCACTTGTATTGTCTCCTCCATATTCACCAGCAAGTCTGCATATTTCTTCAATCATTAAATTTATTTTTACATATACCAAAAGTGAATTTAAATCTATTTATTTTACCATGATTTGTTAACTAACTCGATCGGCACGTGACGTGCACGTGGTCACTTGACCGTCAGTTTACTCGCGTCGTTCATCCGTCAGATCAAAATTAGATGGTTTTGATAAGTGAGATACTAAATCGAGTAAAAATAAACATACCATTTTGTCATAACATTAATTTTACAAGTACCAATGATATATCTTACGCTTTCTTATATTTGTCTCACATTTTCAAACCAACGGCTTTTTGGACAACATTTAACCTTCCTAGCTCTTCTCTTTCTATCCCTTCTCTCTCCCGTCTCTTCTTTATCTTCAACTCTCTCTCATGCCCTTTTCTCCGTGAACATGTAGAGGGAGAAATAGAACTATGGGAAAATGGTCATTTGTCTCACTTCACATGTAAGCTATTATATAATGTTGCATGGAGTCCAATTTAGTGGTGCATCCACATGGCTATTTGGGTTCTAGTCTAAGTGATTAGACTAGTCATGGCTCTAATCAATTATGATATGATTGGTTCTACACCTCTTTAAATAGAGGCTCTATAAATATAGGAGTAAAACCCTAACAACAAATGTTACGGACCCCGCCGTCCGGGGCCACCTAGGGCCTGCGGGCTTCGTCCAGAATCCACTCGAGGGCCCCACCAGACAAAATATTGTACGCTTTTGGCTCACCGCAGAAATCAGGGAAAACATCCCAGTGGGTCACCCATCCCAAAGACGCCTTTCCGGACTTGATACGGCCTGTACGAGTTTGAGGTGACGCCGTTTGGGCTGACAAACGCACCAGCACCGTTCATGGATCTGATGCTGAGGATCTTCCGACCGTTTCTAGATTAGTTCGTGGTGGTCCTCAAAAGGGTTAACATTTGTACATCATACTCCCGTAGGAGACTATCAAACAAAATGGGTAAACAGATGATCACCGCTCCTCAAGCACCGCCAGACGCCCTCGCGCCACCAAACACATGCCCGGTATGGGCTACTAAAGAAGAGCTAACGCCTGCACTTGCAAAACGCAATCCGGGTAGGAGTGAGCAATTAAGTTCAATAAAGTTCTACACTACGACACACAGAAAGGAGGGACCACAACAGTGTCGCCCCCAAGTTAGGCCTAGGTGTGCCACGAGGTCCCATAACCCCACCGGTGTCTCTAGGTATCCAACCATGGTCACCCTAACGAGCTGGGCTCATTCTGGAAACACCTACTATAGCAAGAAGAAGACACTGCTGGGCAGGAGAAGTCTCTGTCGGGCAGGCACACCCTCTGCCCAAGGATGAAGCGACGACACCGGTTGCACCCTCAGCACCTGGGTCGAGGCCATGGTACAGTGGTAGAGACTGAGGACAGTGTTCGAGGTCCGCAATTTCCTAGGCCTGGCAGGATACTACAAACGGTTCGTGCGAGACTTCTCCAGAGTTGCCGGACCGATGAGCAGACTGACACAGAAGGCCGTCTCGTTCGTGTGGGATGATGCTTGTGAGCGCGTGGAGCTGAGGACGAGGTTGACCAGTGCCCCGGTGCTGATCATCCCCGAGCGAGGCGTGGGTTACAGTGTCTACTGCGACGCCAGCGGTGAGGGTTTGGGGTGTGTCCTCATGCAGGAGGGACACATAGTTACCTATGGTTCTCGTCAGCTAAAGTAGCATGAGAGAAACTACCCGACTCACGACTTGGAGCTAGCAGTAGTGGTCTTCGCGCTAAAAACCTGGCGGCATTACCTCTATGGCGAGAAGTTCTCTGTCTTCTCGGACCATAAGAGTTTGAGGCACGTTTTCACCCAATGTGACCTCAACCTGAGGCAGCGACGCTGGATAGAGCTACTGGAGGATTACGACTTCGAGTTGCATTACCACCCAGGTAAGGCAAACGTCGTAGCAGACACGCTGAGCAGACAGGTGAGAGACACCAGAGCAGCAGTTGAAGGGTTATCAGCACGGCAGTGGCAGGCATTGGAGATAGCGTGTAACGCCCCGGCCCTCCACTGGGCCCCGCCCCGCGGGCTCTCGGTCCGACCAGGATCCACCCGAGGGCCCCACCCGACACAATATTGTCCGCTTTTGGCTCACCGCAGCCGATCGATCGATAAACCCACCGATCGATCGGACTTCCCGGGAGGTCACCCCTCCCAAACCTACTCCAGCCCAAGCACGCTTAACACTGGAGTTGTTTTGCGGTTCATTGCCATCACGGCTTTAAAACGCGTTGTGTCTATTAAGGTCTTACTATATACTTATATCGAACCCCGTACCATACCCAGGCGTTGTGGGATTGCTTACCCGGCTACTCGACTCAGCCCCGCCCTCCAGGCGCAGGCCTATTGTCCCACGGTAAACCCAGCGGGCCTCACAATCCACCCCCCTTGGAGGCCCAGCGTCCTCGCTGGCACAATTTCCGGCTGGGAACCGGCTCTGATACCATACTGTAACGCCCCGGCCCTCCACTGGGTCCCGGCCCGCGGGCTCCCGGTCCGACCAGGATCCACCCGAGGGCCCCACCCGACACAATATTGTCCGCTTTTGGCTCACCGCAGCCGATCGATCGATAAACCCACCGATCGATTGGACTTCCCGGGAGGTCACCCCTCCCAAACCTATTCCAGCCCAAACACGCTTAACACTTGAGTTGTTTTGCGGTTCATTGCCATCACGGCTTTAAAACGCGTTGTGTCTATTAAGGTCTTACTATATACTTATATCGAACCCCGGACCATACCCAGGCGTTGTGGGATTGCTTACCCGGCTACCCGACTCAGCCCCGCCCTCCAGGCGCAGGCATCTTGTCCCACGGTAGACCCAGCGGGCCTCACACAGCGGGCCAGTTCGGGCTCGAGTTTGAGGATCAGGGATCCAGCAGCTTCCTCTACACAGTGCAGAGTATGCCAGCAGTTCAAGTAAGAGGGATAGAGGTGCATCACAATGATGCAGAGCTCAAGGAGTTGCACACATCGGTAGGCATGGAGGGCGTTGATCGCTCGCGAACGTGTCGTTAAAATGTTACAAACTCAATCAAATATTAAATTTATAATCCTTATTCAATCACTAAAATACTAGGTAGAAATAGCGTGAAGTCGGGAGTTGATCCACAGGGAAAACGTTGGAAACTGAAATCAATTCTTGAAACCCTAAAACTAAGGAAAAGAATCAAAGATAAAATAGAGTTATCTAAACTAATAAAGAAAAGAAATAAAAGGTTGATCAATTTGAATCAATGGAGTAGTTACTTAGGAATTACTCAATCCGCCCTAATTTCATTATTTGTCTTCTCTAGTTATCATTTTGTTCCCTTCTCTCAACATTATGGATCATATGGCTACATGTCCACATGAATCCCTAAAAGAAAGTTAATGTTCCCAATGACATAACCTATCTTTGCTTGGCATAGATTGTCTTTGGTCTTACGATTATTTTAAATTATACTACTCCTAATGACCTTGGCACAACCTATCTTCGCATAGCATAGCTTATCTCAAAGGCAAACCAATAACTTCATGAAAACCATCTAATAAATCTCTACAATAAATCACAGAAATCATGTAGGACTGAAAGTACGTCAAGGGAACTCTGTTCCTTCAACTCTATTAACAATAAAACCATATTCATGAGATCATGTATCGAGAAATTCACAAGAATCCAACTAAAGAAAAACCAAAAGTACACTAGGGTTTCATGAATAATCCTAAGTACAAGAATTACCAACTCATCTTTTGGATAAAAACCATCTGGTTGGAATAAGAAGCTGTTACTATCCGCATCCTCTCCGTCTTCTTCTTCCTCCTCCAAAAATTATCAAAAAGATGATTATTTTCGACTGGAATAACCCCATTATGTATTAGAAATCATTGATCCCGGAATTAGGAGTTATAGTTGAACATAAACTCTAATTTCCCTAAATTCCAGGCTGCTGATGTCATCGAAGCGATCAATCGGACTCAAATCTGATCCATCGCTCAAGTCGGTCTGACTGGGCCCTCACTGCCACGTCATTAATTAATTTCAGCATTTATCAAATTATAGTTTTCATAGATCCAACTTTGCTTCAAAACTGGCGCCAATTTATAGAGAATCTCGCAAAGTCTTCAACATCAAAGTTGTAGCTCTAGAAGTTTTCTTTCATTTCCCAGAATTTTATAATATTTGAAGTTTTTTAGAATGTCTGGTGATTTATTTCCAAACATTCGACGAAACAGTCTTTTTGCAGAATTTAGTGATTTTTGGCCGAATTTCTTGTATTTTTTCTTAAATTCTACTTAAACCTGAAATCAAACAATAGGATATCAAATACACCGACTCTAGGCCTAAAAAAGGTAATTTAAGGGGTTTAATTAGGAATAATTAGTGACTTATCAGGCTCATACGGTGAGTGGACTGTATCTTCAGACGGAGGGCTACGATTTAGAGATAGAGTAGCGGTTCCTGCAAATCCAGTTCTACAATACGACGTCCTACGAGAGTTTCATCACTCTCGTTTTGCAGTTCATCCCGGGGGCACCAAGATGTACCAGGACTTGCGGCGGTAGTTTTGGTGGTGTGGGATGAAGAGGGCAGTGACGAAGTTCGTATTGCACTGCCTTACCTGTCAAAAGGTCAAGGCAAAGCACCAGCAAACTCCAGGGCTACTTCAGCCCCTTCCACTAGCTGAGTGGAAGTGGGAGCACATCATGATGGACTTCATGACCAGGCTACCGAGATCTCCTTCTGGGAATGACGCGATTTGGGTCATCGTTGATCGATTGACCAAATCGGCGCACTTCCTTCCTACGTGACCGACAGACTCGACAGACAGGTTTGGCAGTTTGTACGTCAGAGAGATGGTTAGACTACACAGAGTTCCAGTGTCCATAGTGTCAGACCATGACCCCAGGTTCACCAGCAGGTTCTGACGAGGCTTTCAGGAGGTAGTTGGCACACTCCTGACTTTCAGTACGACATTCCATCCGCGAACAGACGGGCAGTCAGAGCGGATGATCCAGATCTTAGAGGACATGCTGAGAGCATGTGTCCTCGATGCTAGAGGCAGCTGGGAGAAGCACGTTCCCTTGATGGTGTTCACCTACAACAATAGCTACCAGTATAGTTTTGGAGTTGCACCTTTTGAGGCGTTGTACGGTAGGTCGTGTCGTTCCCCGGTATGCTGGACAGAGGTTGAAGAGGCACCACTCACTGGTCCAGACATCGTCAGATGGTCGTCAAAGAGGCTAGTGCAGATCAGGCAGAGACTTCTGATGGCTCAGAGCCGTCAGAAGAGTTATGCAGATCAGAGGCGACGACCGTTAGAGTTTACAGTCAGCGACAGAGTGTTCTTGCGAGTATCATCGTAGAGAGGGTCAATCAGGTTTGGCAGAGGTGGTAAGTTGGCGTCGAGGTTTGTCGGGCCGTTCAAGATCCTAAAGAGGATTGGCGAGGTAGCTTACCACTTGGATCTTCCTCAGAACATGTCAACTGTGCATCCGACATTCAATGTATCGATGTTGAGGAAGTATCACTTGGACCCATCTCATGTCATCAGGGTGGATGACATCGTGCTTGAGATAGACGTGACGTTCGTCGAGCAGCCAGTTCAGGTACTTGACCGGAGGGATCAGGTCTTGCGGGGCAAGATGATTCCCTTGGTCAAGGTATTGTGGAGGCACAGAGGCGTTGAGGAGATGACCTGAGAGCGCGAGGCATGCATTCGGTAGGAGTATCAGCACTTGTTTCCTTCTCGAGGTACCTTTGGGTCGGGCCCGTGACTCATTGTAGACTGCAAGGGAAATTTGGTAAATTGTGCCTTGTTGGTTTGTTTCACACCTGTGGGTACACACACTGACTGTGTTTGTGTTTGTGTTTGATTAGAACAGTTAGATGGACCCGGGATCGGAAGATCCGAGCTTGGGCTTATGTTTTAGCCCAAGTTTGACTTTTAGCCGAAAGAGATCGATCTTCCCTTACTAAGGAGATGCATCTTCCCTTGCTAAGGGGATCGATCTTCCCTTGCTAAGGGGATCGATCTTCCCTTGCTAAGGGGATCGATCTTCTTGTGCCAGAAAGTTGAGGTGGTGGGTTTCTGAGTGGACGGCCACCGTTGGGCGTCGCTCTCTGCTGTCAGAGGGTGAGAAGATAAATTCTCTCATCTCCCTTATCCTCTTCTTCTTCCTCTCTTCCCTGGCTTCTCCTTCCTCCTTCCTTCTTCTTCTTTCTCCTTCTTCTCTTCTTCTTTTCCCTTCTCTTCCCCTAGCTCTGCTTCTTTCCCCTGTTTCCGGCAGCCACCTTCTTTCCCTTCGTTCTTCCTCCTCCGGCCATCATTTTGAGTGCTTGAGGGCTCATTGGATTCGTGGCAGCGAGAGGAAGATCTTTGGCTTGCTTTGAAGCCAGTTTGGTGCTCGTACAGCTGGGATTCAACCGAGGTTTGCTCAGTCTGATAGGTTTCTTCCTACTTGGGTTAATATGGGTCTTTCTCTTAATCTAGCTGGTGGATCTGGGTGTTCTTGGTGTTGTTGTGTGCATCTTGGTTAGCTTAATTATTGTTTTAAGTTTCATATTATTTTATTGAGATTTTAGTAGGAATTTAGCATGTTTAAACTCGGATTTTTCCGATTTCTCTGTTTTTGAAGAATAACCAGATTAGGGCGTGTTTTACGGTCTGTATATGTATGATATTGATTTATGATGAACATGAGAGTTGGCGATCTTTGCATCTACTCTCAGCTGCAACCAATTTCATAATTTTCAATTTTTTTTTATGAATTGTTATGATTTTCCTACGGATGGGCTGCGTTGCAGCAATTAAAGGTAATTAATGAAGTAAATGGTTTTGATTAGTGTTTTCCCGGTAATTGAGCCGTCAGATGTTTTGGATATATTGTAACGGTCCAGTTGGACTCGGTTGTTATCTTATCATGTTGTTGCATGCTTACCTTCTTACCTGTGCATGATCATAGCATGCATTTTGTTTGTGCATTAGATGCATAAGGATAGGGCGTGGGCGATGGATTGATCACTGATCCGAGGCTTCCGGGTAGCTCAGATCTAGCTTTAGGACCGTGGCGGGTAGTGTGGTCCAGGATCATATGGAAGTATTCAGTTGATATCGATGATAGGCTTAGATGACTTGCATACATGTTGATCGATGATGTAGAGGTCGTGTCGACCTCGAGCCAGGTGCTGAGAGTGTAGCCGGTGTCGTCGTTTCATCCTTGGGTAGAGGGTGTGCCTGCAAGGCAGAGACTTGTCCTGCCCAGCAGTCTCTTCTTCCTGCTATACTAAGTGTTGCCGGGATGGGCCCAGTTCGTTAGGGTGACCATGGTTGGATACCTAGAGACACCGGTGGGGTTATGGGATCCCGTGGCACACTTAGGCCTAGCTTGGGGGCGACACTGTTGTGTTTCCCTTCTTTCTGTGTGTCGTAGTGTAGAACCCTACTGAGCTTAGTGCTCACTCCTACCCGGGCTGCATTTTGGAGGTGCAGACGTTAGCACTTCTTCATTGGCCCCTACCGGGCAGGTGTTTGGTGGCGCAGCGGCGTCTGGCGGTGCTTGCGGAGCGGTGATCGTCATCTACACTCTTCCTGTTTTGATAGTCTCCTACGTGAGTATGTTGTATAAATGTCAACCCTTTGGAGGTTTTGAATTATATCTTATTATATTGTTGAGGATTGGAATTATTGTTAAATAAGGGTGCTTAGGAATTGTTTAGGGGGACCAGTAGATTAGAGGGAACCTCTCATCAAAAAAAATTCCGCATTTAGTTAGGTTCCGATTCGCGTCGCCCGGCCCGGTTTGGCTTTCGCGGGTCGGGGCGAGACAACAAAGCTCTCGGATTAATAGTCGTCTCTATTATTCACTCTTAGGATTACCATCTTGAACCCTAGGGTTTGGGGTGTGTGTGAGAGAAGTAGACTCTAGTAGTCTTCTTTCAACCCCACGAGGTTCGGGATCGAGGCGGAATGACGAGGAGGAGCAGAACTACATTGAAGTTTGTAAGGCAAACGAGATCCACAACGCTTCCGCACAAGGTACTCCGTATACCTCATCATATGCTAGATTCTCTGACATTGGTATCAGAGTCAGGTTAATACTTGCTTTCACACATGATCTGTTCATGCATGATTTTTATGTAAAACCATGTCTCTCAAGATTTGCATGCCATCGTGCCAGTGATCATATATATGTAGATCTATATGTATGTTTGTTGAGATCTGTTCTCCAGGGATACATTCACATGTTAAATATACATTATATATATGTGGTGGATATGCATCGGCACCTTGACGGCTTGGTGCCTCGGTCGGAAGAGATCACAGCGGCTGGCTGCTAGTCTTAATGGCGCTTGGGCAGTCATGTGCAAGTTGTTACAAGACGCCG
Organism: Narthecium ossifragum; assembly: GCA_963920575.1. NCBI lineage: Eukaryota > Viridiplantae > Streptophyta > Magnoliopsida > Dioscoreales > Nartheciaceae > Narthecium > Narthecium ossifragum. Next base: position 6,837,632 of record OY986967.1, read on the forward strand.
ACAACAACTTCGGCGCCGGCGATATTTTCGAATAAGTCAGAAACTTGATTGGCACTGGATTGAGCGCAGTGACGGTTGCTCGCTCAAGATCCCGGTAGCTTGACTACTCCCCAAAGTGCAGCGGCAATTGCCATCGTATGAGGCGGTGGTGACTGCTGCAGGAGAGGGTTTCATGCAATGACGGAACGAGGGGGGGGGTGGTCCCCCGACCTTAAGAGCGACGTCCCGATCGTTGCGAATGGTGCCTCCACTTCCGCCTCATTCGTGACTGATCCTTCTTCCGGACCTTAAGAGCAGTGTCCCAATCACTGCGGCGTCGATCTCTCCGGGAAGACGATGAGGATGAGGCCTCCGAGGAGGACGAGTGCGAGGAACCCAAGGACGAGGAGGCGGCCATGGCTGCTGGACGAGACGAGAGAGATCGAGAGGAAAAAAGAAAAATAAAGAAGAGGAGGCTGGCTTGGAATACTTCTAATTTTAAATAAACTATGTTTTGTGGGTCGAGTGCAATTCAACCCTGACTTGGTGGTGGTTTCTAAGAATGGATCTCAAATTAGGACCCAACTTGACTTGATTTGAGTAGTTGATGTAGTCCGATCTGCCAAGCTCTAAATTGGGTCCTAACTTGGAGGGGAGTGCTTTCCACAACAGTACAACCTCCTCCACGAACTAGTTTAATTAATCCGAATGATATTGTTGGTGACACAGGGTTGAATCACTTGAATGATATTGTTGGTGACTCAGGGATGCGTAAATCAATTGAGAGAGTCTCCTCTTCGATGAAGATTATCAAGTCTGATTTGCGTAATAAGATGGGAGATGACTGGATGAATGATTGCATGGTAATATACATCGAGCGAGAAATTTTTGAAACTATTGAAAACGATGTGATTTTGCAACGTTTTCAAAAAATGCAAAAGTAGTGTAGGATCCAACTTCCACCTCTCAATCGCAGCACATAATACGATACATATATTTTAATATTTTTTCTATTTGTATTCCTTAATGTTCGATATTGTAATTCTAAGGTACCTTTTGAATTACTTAAAAGAAAAAAAATTCATCATTTTGTTTTAGATTTCGCCCTCCTAAGTCTCATGCTGGTTTCACCACTAGTTTCGTGACCCTAATCCTATCGCAAGAGATGATAAATAGTGCCGGTTTCCGATCTGTTCCGGATAAGCCTTGGGTTATTAGTTAATCCGATTAAAAAAAAAACGGGCAGGTTGGCTATTAGTCTTTGGTGATCTAATCCCGACACAAAGTTCAATGCTTTTATGAGCTACTTTGATGCAGAGTCTCCCCTCCCTTATATGACCAGCTATCTCTAATTGAATAACATGTGTTTGTTGTGTTACACATATAAGTCCATGTAAATGCTTATATCTTCAGTTTAGAACTGTTATTTACCAGAATTTTTACACAAATATCTCTGCATGCTCTAATTTTCATATGTAGATATGTTTTTTTTATTTGGACCTAGTCATGCTCTGTTTGTGTATAATCCGTACTTTGCATAAAACAGAGAATGTATGTCATTCATTAAATAAGCGTATGTATACTTATGAGATGTTGGATTTTATGTGAATTCAATGTCATTTTTCATTCATTATTTATTAACGAATGATGTGGATAATGAGAAGTGTTCCCAGATTTTATTCACGAATTAGTCGGATACTTAATTCCAACATGGACAATGAGAAATGATTATTAGCACCATAATGCTATGAAATTGTCGAACTTATTGTGAAGGGAAGGAATTTTGTGTTTTGATTAAGTTCTTCAATGAAATTCTTATTTTATGTGCCTAATTCCCTTTTTCTGCTTTGTGCAATCATGTTGAACACAATAGGATCGAAAAATTGAATGGACCGAAAAATTATGATATCTGGCTTAGGAGGATTCATTACATCCTCAATGAGCAAGAGTTGCTCGATCACTTGACCAATATTATGGTTGCACTTGAGGAAGGGAACACTGCTCAACACCGTCGTGACCAACAGGCTTATGTTGATTGGTTCAAAAGGGACAGAAGTGCGCGCTTTATGTTGCTAAGCTACATGCACAATGACATGATCGGAGACTTTGAGAACTCTCCGACTGCCAAAGAAATGTGGGATCAATTGCATCTGAAGTTTGGTGGCACCTCAGCTAGTAGGCTAAGGGTTCTAACTTTGAGGTTTAACCAGTATATCATGAACCCAAAGCAAACTATGGTTGGGCATCTTAAAACGATGTCAGCCATGATCAAAGAGATGAATGCAGCTAGCACTGATCTCACTGATTAGCATGGGGCCATGCGAAATTAGTGCTGACTCATAATGAAGGGATCAAGAACTTTGATGACATATCCCGGCACCTTGAGCTAGAAGTGGAGCGCATTCACATGAACCCGGGGCTGCACTCGTTGCTCATGCTGGACAACGCAAAGGCTACAAGCCCAAATGCAACAGACAGCAGAAAAGAGCTGGATGCAGAAAAGCTCAAGCTGTGGTCCCACAGGATGATAGAGCAGTTGAGCATCACCGAGGCAAACGTGGAAAAAGAAATAAATCCAAGCTTAAGTGCTATAATTGTGGTAACATGGGTAACTACGCTAAGGAATGTCCTGAGCCCAAGAAGGTAAGTCCTAACCTTGGATCTCTGGAGACATTTGTTTGTTCACATGTCTTTGTTGCTCACACTCTCCTTGGCTGGATTCTATACTCATGAGCAACCAAACATGTAGCCAGAGATCAAGCTGGATATCTAGATTATCATCGAGTCCCCGTGGGTAGACATTACGTGATGATGGGCAATGGAGCACAGGAGAATGTCTTAGGAGTTGGCACTTACCAACTCAAGATATCTTCTAGGTGCACTTTGCTTCTACATGATGTGTTTCATGCACCCACTATTCGATGTAATCTGCTTTCAGTTCTAGCTTTGCAGCAGTTAGGATTTTCTTTTCATTTTGAGGATATCTGTTTGTCCATTTATCTAGATCAAACCCTTTATGGTCATGGATATTTGGACAGTAGTTTCTTTAGGTTGGATCTGGATCCTCATTTGAATAATAACTCTATTTTCCTTTCATCATCTTCTTCTGATATGGAATCTGAATCTATTAAATAGCATGCAAGAATTGGTCACATAGGTCAAGAAAGGTTAGCTAGGTTGGCTAGAGAAGGGTTTTTGGGCTCTCTCACCAAAGTGAGCCTGCCTACATGTGAGCCTTGTCTAGCAGGTAAGGCTAGGAGAAAGCCTTTTGATAAGGTTATTAGAGCCTCACATCCTCTTGAGCTAGTTCACTTGGATATCTACGACCCAATGAATGTTAAGGCAAGTCATGGTGCTTCCTATTTCACACTACAACAAAATCGGGATTTCACGACAAAAACTTTCGTGGCAATAAGTTTTATATTTGTCACAATATACTTCTCGTGACGAATATATTTCGTCACTAGGTTTGTTACAACAAGTCCGTCGCAATAAGTTTATTATGATAAATGTAGCAATTTATTACAATAGGTGCATACAAGTTACGACAAACAAAAATTCATCGCCATAACACTAGTACCGATGACAAAATATTTTGTCACGACAAATAAAAGACTTCATGGCCATATGTATGTTTTTGTCAGAATAAGCATGTCCGACATGAGGGATATTGCGACCGAAATATTTTTTCACTATAATTTTTAACAAAATTTTTGTCACAATATGTTTGTCGCAATAAACGGATTTATTCTAACAAATGATTTTGTCACAATCTAGCATAAATGTGATTATTGTGACAAAATAATTTCATCACAATGTATATTTAACTTATAACAACAAAATATTTTGTCACAAAAGAAACCAAAATTGTGACATATTTTGTCGCCATAGATGTATATGTACATGTGTTAGAACAGAAATTATGACTGTTGACCGGGACTGTAATCAAGGTCAAAATTCTATTTCCACATTCGAAGAATCAGGAAATTGTGGTTATTAGTTCAACTCCTTCGAATGATCGAATCAGAGGTGTTGAAATGTACAAAGAAGATATTTTGTGGTTGATTGTGGAGTTGATGGAAATGGAAAATGGGAATAATGGAAAATGGGAAATGGAGATGGAAAATGGAAAATGGGAATAATGGAAAATGGAAAATGGGAAATTATGTTAAATCTACTCCTATTTTCGGTAGATCTACTCCTAGAAATAAAGAATTATGATAGCACTACTCCTAGGAAATGAAGGACGTTGCAGGAATTTAAAGGAAGGAAAATGCAGGAATTTAAGGGAAGGAAAATGCTTCATTGCTGAATTTAAAAGGCTACATTGCTAATAAATATAAAAGAGTACATAAAAGATAAAAAGCAGTTTTGCTTTGATGGCGGGGAGGCCCTTTTTTCTTCTTCCTCTTGGCTATTTATAGGGCTTCTGGTAACTGATTTGGAAACTGTCAGGAAACCACTCTGCAGTTGTTGCAACTGTTGCTTTGAAAGAGGAAACCACCAAAACTGCATAACTGGTCTAAAACTGTTCTGGAACCGCCACTAAACAATGTCTCCTGTTTTCCGCTGTATTTTTGTCGTTGATAACCTTGGAATCTGGTAAAACTCTGAACATCAAAGTTGTAGATCTTCAAATTATCTTTCCAACGGTACCAAAAACGTCCAATTTGGACATCGGATGAGAAAGTTATGGCCAACATACTTAGATTGCACTAATGGCCGATTAGGAAAAATGGGCGATAGAAATCTGGACGATTTGAGATTTGGACGACATCGTCCATTTTGGGCGATGACATCATCGTCCATTTTGGACGATAGAAAATCTGGTCGATAGATTTTGGACATTTGGTCTTATTTACCAGTTTACCACTAAACCATTTGACCATTAATTTGATACATCAAATGACCGAATTTGGAGATGACATCAACAACAAAGTTGTAGATCTTTTCGTCCTCTTTCCAATGGTTCAAGAATCAGTCAATTTGGATATTTGATGTAAAAGTTATGGTCAAAATACTCTAACTGTGTCAACATCGAAGTATCTTTTGGCCGATTGGCAATATTTACGAAATTGCCATTGATCGCCCAAATGGCTATATTTATTGCTAACAACATGTAATAATTTTAAAATAGTTTTAATATCTATGAAAATATCAAAAATTACATAACACATAACTACTATTAATTAACTATATGTATCACTTAAGTATACATCGTTACATACAAGCCAATTAACACAATCAAGGTCGATCTTCTGAGGAAAAAAACTAACATCTACAAGTAGCAACACAACTAAGCTCTCACGATTCAAAAAACTAGCCCTTGATAAAAGATTTTTTTTTATTAGAAGATGACCAATCCATTCGAGCCGGCTCGGGAGCATTTGCAAACTTGAGTGTAGAAGGAATCAAAATTATAAAATATCAGATCAGGAGAACAGAAAGATCAGATCAAATAACAAATAAGTTAGTGTCTGGAAAACCAAATAATTTGCTTTATGCTCATCAATAACTTTCTTTACTCAACAAAGTTAACGTCTGAAATACCAAACAGGCTGATTAAAGAAATCAAACAATAGCAAATTATAAATTAGATATGCATCAAATGATTAATCAAATCAAAACAAGACGAAGGAATACATATCCACGATTCTACAGCACACCAAAGAGGTTACACGAACTTAGTGTTGTAGAACTCAATAATTGAGAAGTGTATCAGTTATCACATGTCAGTGTATATTCATGTCAAAAAATTCTTGACAACCATAAATTTATCCTCAAGCTGCATCCATCCTCTATCCATTCTTGAATATCTATCATGAATCAAAAATTGAAAATTATTCCAATTCCATCACAATCATATTCCCTAGCATCCATAGATCAAGTTCTCTACTGATATCTAACGACAATACAAGCAAAAAGTAAGATTTTATTTTGTTAAGATCATGGGATGTAGGGGCATATCTTGGTATAGGAAATACAAGTAATAATTCATAGCAAGCTAAGTATGAAAGAAAGTAGCAGGCAAAGGCAATGATTCTCAAATCTTGGATGGCTGCTCAAGAAGATCAATCAAAAAATATGATGCACATTGTTCACAAGGTCGGGGAAATAGGAAGATTTGACATACAAAAATCAAATTCAAGTTTGTAAAATCTCACAAAGAACTAGCAAAATCATAGACATGTACATCTTTAAGCCTCATATCACCATTTTTTTAATTGCTAGAGAGGAATCTTGGCTCAAAGACTAGCAGCATTGTAAGCCATGTAGATAATATGGAAAGAGTGAAAGAAACTTGTCGATATCAACATCCCAACTTCTAGCAATACTCCTAAAACTTCAACCAAGCAAATATAGGTTCAAGTTCATGTTGCAGCCAGCAAGAAAGAAACAATATCAGCCCAATCCCTTCATAAACTACCACCAGCCAAAAGAAGCATTTTATGGCATAAAACTTGGCTGCATATGCATAGATATTACATTTGTGATTTCCTTACTTAGGTTCAAATTCATTTGACATGTTTAGGAAAGACCAGGAATCAAGACAACTAGTGGAAATGTATAAGCATTTTTAGAAGACATGTATGAGGTAAATATCACAATAGTTCAACCATGTAAAGGAAATGTATAAGCATCGAACAACGACGAGTATTGGTTCAAGTATTTTCATAGGAAAGCTAAGATACTGAGCAGATGGCATCAGAGAATCCACATGTTTAACCTTTCAATCATTATATTGTTGATCCTAACCTTGTTTTGATGATGCCAACATACATTAAATGATAAAATATATATTTAATATTTATAATCCCTTTAATTTAAAGTCTCAAATTCAATATTTAATGAGTTTATGTACTGACGGTCGATGCATGGATCGACCGTGGGAATGCGATGGTCAATCCATGGATTGATCACGGACGATGCACCATACTTGACAAAATGAAATGTTGGCTCGCAGTTGATCGTTGCATCGACCCTGCGAAGCCATTTTCTTGACAAAGCATGACGGTTGATGCGACGGTTGATGGACCAGTCAACCGTGAAATTTGGACTTTGTGTTTGTAAATGTTGTAGGCTCACGGACGACCCAACGAACGATACGACCGTCGACCGTGGATGTTGGTGAAAAGTGAAGAAGCGACGGTCGATCCGAGCATCGACCCTGGGAAGCATTTTTCACAACAGAGCCTGACGGACGATGCGACGGTCAATGGGTGTATCGACCGTGGGTCGCGAACGCTGAGTTTTTGTACATGACGGTCGATGTCACGGACGATGCATGGATCGACCACCAGCAACGTGCAGAGTAAAAAACTAGCCCTTGGAGAGTTGTAGAGAGCCGTTGGAGGTCATTTTTGAGCTGGTTGAAGGCTAGGTATAAGTAGTTCTTTGTTGTAAACTTGCCACAACTATTATTCATATTATTGAGATCATCTGAGTAAGTCTAAGCAAGAGTTACTACTTATTCTCTTTAGAGCTACAATCGTTGTAAATCTTCTTCGAGTCTGAAGAAGTACTTTGAGAGTTATCCAACAGCAGTTGACTGTGATTGTAAGGTCATCAAGCACCGGGAAGCTTGGAGGAAAAGTTTGTAAAAGATTTGCAAGTAGTGGAACCTCAAGGAGAGCATTGAGACAAGTGGACATAGACCAAGAGTTGGGTCGAACCACTATAAAATCGGTGCAATCTCTCTAAGCTTTCGTTGATATGATTCTTGCATGCTATTTTGCTATAGTTTCATTTCATCTCTCCTACCTGATTTTTCCATTAATTTAGTTTTTCGAAAAGAGTCAAATTCACCCCTCTCTTGGACCTTCAATTGATATCAGAGCTAGGTCTCTATTTTTAGTGGTGTAACAACCCTTAGATGATCTATCTAGAGATGGAAAACATAGAGGGATAAGCTACCAATCGGCCACCATACTTCAATGGATCGAACTATACATTTTCGAAAACCAAGATGGAGATATTCATCTAATCTATTGTTTATGAAGCTTGGTTAGTAATAGAGGATGGACCTTATATCCCTATGAAAATTGTTGAAGTTAAAGAAGTCCCAAAGATAAAGAGTGACTACACCCCAATTGATCTCAAGAACCTTTAAACAAATGCCAATGCCAAAAGCTTTCTATTTTGTGCCTATAGCCCTAGTGAATTCAATAGGGTCTCTATATGCAATTCAACAAAAGATATATGGGACAAACTTGGGGTTACTCATGAGGGAACAAGCTGAGCTAAAGAGTCTAAAATAAGTATGCTTGTACATGAGTATGAACTATTTTGCATGAAGAATGATGAAATCATTAGTGAGATGTTTACACGTTTTACTAATATATTAAATGTCCTTGAATCTCTTGGAAGAATTTATGCAAATGATGAAGTAGAGAGAAAGATACTTAGATGCATACTGAAATCATGGGATCCTAAAGTGATAGCGATCGAAGAAGCTAAGGATCTATCCAAGTTGTCACTCGATGAGCTCATGGGTTCCCTCATGACCTATGAGATGAACTTGAAGAAAACCAACGAAGAAGGAGATAAAAAGAAGAAGACAGTTGCTTTCAAGTCATCTAGCAAAGACTCATCTGATTCATGTGAAGGAGACGACGATGAAAAATTGGCGATGATATCAAGAAGAATTCAAAAGATCTTCAAGCGCCAAGGAGGAAAGAAATTCTTCAAGAAGAAATTTTCCAAAGGTGAAAAATACAATCCTACTTCTTCTAACTCAAATGAAATCATATGTTATGTGTGTAAGAAGCCCGGACACATCAAGTTTGATTGTCCTCAACTCAAGAAGCCTTCAAAGAAGAAGTTCAAGAAAAAGAAAGCAATGATGGCTACTTGGGGAGAAAGTGATGTGGAGACATCATCCGATGAAGAAGAACAAGAGGTAGCCAACATATGCTTAATGACACATGAAAATGAGGAAGAAGTGGAAAATGAGGTAGAGGATGAACTTGCATTTGAAGAACTTTTTTATGCTTATCATGCTTTAGCTAATGATTTCAAATTCCTCAAAAAGAAATACTATGCTACTTGTAAGGACTTGGAGAAAGTATAAGAAGAAAAATTAGATGTCATGCATAGGATTGAAACCTTAGAAAAGGAAAACAAATGCATGCTAGACAACAAGTCTTGTGACACTAGTGACACACTTGAGGAGGAACTCAATGACACTCAATATGAGCTCACCATATTGAATAACACAAACTATGATATGCAAAGGGAACATATCTACTTAAGGAAATCCAAGAGAGATGTCACACTTGAGGTAGATGACTTAAAAATCACTATAACTAAATTCGTGAAGAGTAGAGACAAGTTAGATGAGATCCTTGATAGCCAAAGGAGCTCCTTAAATACGGAAGGAATTGGCTACAACCCTAGGAAGGTGAACAACAAAAAGAAAACTAACTTTGTTAAAGCTTCTTCTCAACCTCCTAATGTAGCACAAGCACCTATATGTCATTATTGTTGCAAAGTAGGTCACATTGCACCTAGTTGCTATCTAATGATGCATGCTAGTGCTAAGAGAATTTGGGCACCTAGACATTCATCTTCTTCTCTTATGCATAGTACTAATGCAAATGGACACAAAAAGATTTGGGTATCAAAAATCAAGGTTTGATTTCTTATTTGTAGGAGTGTATGAGATCTAAGATCAAGACTAACACAAAGGCTAAAAGATGGTACCTTGATAGTGGATGCTCAAGACACATGACGGGAGAAAGGAACATGTTATCAACCTTTCAATCTAAAGATGGAGGAATGGTGACCTTTGGAGATAATGGAAAAAGAAAAATAATTGGCATTGGCAATATTGGTAAAACCTCTTCCATTATTATTGAAAATGTTCTCTTAGTTGAAGGTTTGAAACATAATTTGCTTAGCATTAGTCAATTATGTGATAGAGGTAACAAAGTATTTTTGAAGATTCAAAATGCTATGTTAAGAATGCTCTTAGTGATAAAATCTTGCTAGTATGTCATCGTGATGGTAATGTATACACATTTTACCTTGATGATCTTGTTTGCCATAATGATGTATGCTTTAGTGTCTTAAATGATAATTCATAGTTATGACATAGAAGGCTTGGGCCTGCACACATGGATTTAATATCCAAACTTTCTCGAAAAGACCTTGTTCTTGGACTTCCTAAGATCAAATTTGAGAAAGATAAGATTTGTGATGCATGTCAAAGAGGAAAACAAGTACAATCCTCATTCAAGCCTAAAGATGTAGTTTCCACCACAAGAGCATTAGAACTCATTCACATGGACCTTTTTGGACCAACCAAACCTACAAGCTTAGGTGGTAACTCATATGGCTTTGTTCTAGTAGATGATTACTCTAGATGCACTTGGGTGATTTTCTGTGCACAGAAAAATGAAGTATGAGCTTTGAAAATGATGAATTTCAAATATTGGGTACTTTAGAGCTTTTGGTTTAAAATATTTTATCTGAAACAATGGCAAGGATAATCTTGGAAAGTTTGATGCTAGATCCGATGAAGAAGTTTTTCTTGGATACTCGGAGAGAAGAAAAAGCTATAGAATCTTCAATAAAAGAACCTTGGTGGTTCAAAAATCAAAGCATGTTACTTTTGATGAAATGATTATAGTTCCTACTAGAATTGATGGTAGAGATGATGTTATTCCTAATGTCAATTCAAAAAATATAGTAGATGAAACCCAAAATGATGTTGAAGAATTGAATGATAGATTTGAGGAATCCTTTGAAATTACACCTAGTGATCAACATCATGATTTGTCCAAATATTGGAAATATGCATCTTCACACCCAAAGAAATTGATAATTGGTGAACCATCAAGAGAAATTCAAACTAGATCTTCATTAAATGCATGTGCAAATCTAACCTTCCTATCTCAAATTGAGCCCAAAACGATTTAGAAAGCACTAAAGGATGATCATTGGATCTTAGCAATGCAAGAAGAGTTAAATCAATTTGAAAGAAATCAGATTTGGAATTTAGTACCTTGCCCAAATGATCATCCCGCCATTGGTACTAAATGGGTTTTTAGAAACAAAATGGATGAATCGGGGACAATTACAAGGAACAAAGCTAGACTTGTTGCAAAAGGGTTCAATCAACAAGAAGGAATTGATTTTGATTAGACTTTTGCACCGATAGCTAGACTTGAGGCAATAAGACTACTTCTAGCTTTTGCATCTTACAAAGATTTCAAATTTTATCAAATGGATGTTAAGAGTGCTTTCTTGAATGGTTTCCTAAAGGAAGTCTATGTTGAACAACCCCCCAGATTTGAAGACTACAAATTGAGAGATCATGTATTCAAACTCACTGAAGCCATGTATGGATTAAAACAAGCTCCTAGAGTTTGGTATGAAAGGCTTAGCAAATTCTTGATGGATAATGACTTTTGTAGCGGAAAAATTGATACTACATTATTTACCAAATCAAAAGGCAAAGATTTGCTCTTGGTTCAAATTTATGTTTATGATATTATTTTTGGTTCTACAAATGATAAACTTTGTGAAAAATTTGCCACGTGTATGCAAAGTGAGTTTGAGATGAGTTTGATGGGTGAACTAAATTATTTTCTTGGTTTACAAATATTGCAAACTCAAGGAGGAATCTTTGTTAATCAAGCCAAATACACTAGAGACCTACTCAAGAAATATGATTTTGTTGAATCCAAAATTTATAGAACCCCCATGTGTACAACACTCAAATTAGACAAGGATGAAGATGGGAAACCCGTTGAACAAACACTTTATAGAGGGATGATTGGTTCTTTACTTTATTTGACCGCTAGTAGACCGGACATCATGTTTAGTGTTTGCCTTTATGCTAGATATCAATCTTGTCCTAAGGAATCTCATTTGGTTATTGTCAAGAGGATCTTTAGATATCTAATAGGAACCCAAAATTATGGTCTGTGGTAGCCTAGAAGATCATCTTTTGATCTAATTGGCTATTCCGATGCGGATTTTGCCGAATGTAGACTTGATAGAAAAAGCACAAGTGGTACATGTCACTTTCTTGGTCATGCACTTGTTTCTTGGTTCTCCAAGAAGCAAAATTCAGTTGCTTTATCCACTGCTGAAGCGGAATACATTACGGCGAGTAGTTGTTGTGCACAATTACTTTGGATGAAAATGCAATTGGTGGATTACAACATACATGTAGGTAAAATGCCCATTAGATGTGACAACACTAGTGCCATAAGCTTATCTAAGAATCCCATCCTACATTCTAGAACAAAGCACACAGAAATTCGACACCATTTCCTTCGTGATCACACACAAAAAAGAGATATTGCACTTGAATTTGTTAGCACAAAGTATCAAATTACGGATATTCTAACCAAACCTTTGACTGAAGATAGATTTCTATATCTACTAAGGGAGCTTAGGATGTCCAATGGATGTCCAAAATAAAGGAGCTAAAAAGAAAAGTTATGGTTACCTCTTTATCTGCTTTTTATACAATATACTACTTGAGTGCTAAATTTTGCTAAATTAAGTAATTTTCATGATTTAAGAGTTGTTTTTAGCTCATAATATTTAGTTACACGTGTATGCAAAGTTTTATGATGTTTTGATTTAAAAATGATTTTAAATTAAATTTTAAAATTCACTTTCTGGAACTGACGGTCGATCCATACTTCATGACGGGTCGACCGTGCGTACATTCGCACTGGACGGTCAACCGCCAACTCCTTGGATCGACCGTGGGCTTTCATTTTTACACCTATCCTATGCCACGGTCGACCACCAACTTCTAAGGGTCGATCACCACGGATCGTGTGACAATAAGTGAGGGCTTTTCAGTCATTTTCACTTAATCTCCCTTTATAACCCCCAGATCATAGCTTCATTGGTTTGACCGTGCCCTAGCCTCTCTCCAACGTCCGCCATCTTCATTCGTTCGACCGTGCCCTAGCTCTGCTTCGTTTGCCACACCTCAGGATCGACCTCTCCTTTCCCCTCTCCTCTCAAAACCATAATTAAGCCTCGCACCAAGAATGCTGGACCTCCTCCACCTCTGACGCCAACTGCTCCGACGCAAGGTGAGAAGAAGAGGCAGGCAGTGGCAAAGAGAAGGTCGACAAAGAAAGCCAAAGGTTCACTTGGACAGTCCTCATCCATGCCTTCTTCTACTCCTTTCTTCGATGACTATTTCTTCCTAGACAAAGATAAGTATGACTCTTGTCCAGAATTTAAGGATAAATTTGTGGTTTCGGGTAGAGTTCTTCAGTTGCCCATAGGAAAGGAATATGTAGTTGAAAATGTTTTCACTGATATGGGTTGGAAGAAATTCTTAGATTTACCCCAATTTATGTATCCCAAAATGGTTCGATATTTCTATTGCAATATGACTGAAGATATTGATGATGAAGGATATGTGGCCATTAGTAGCTATATTTATGGAAATGAAATCAAAATTACCGTAGAATTACTAAATGAGATGCTAAGTGCACCAAATCGAGGAGAGTGTGCATATTTTACTTCATATGAGGATTTCAAAAGAATTGATAAGGATAAACAAGGGAGAAGGGCAATTCTTAGACCTGATCAAGTTGATAAAAATCCTATGGAATTAAATAGCCTAGACCAAAACTATAGGGAGCTTGCCCACTTTCTCGGAACAAATCTTTTTCCTAAGCTTGGCCACCATCATCATTTGAAGCCACTTCATGCCTATGTTCTTTCTTGCATGGTTAGGAAGAAGCCTCTAAACTTAGGTTATCTCATTATCAAGGAGATGCTTAACCTTACGGCTAGACAATCACAACCGTTTGGAGGCCTTCTAACAGATTTTTCCAAGCCCTTACCCTTCACCTAGCTGTTGATGAAAGAAAACCCTTTTCTCAATCCTTCAAAAAATCCACCTTCAAAAGGATGAATTCTGCCAAACGAGCCTTAGGTTATAGTGTTCCTGATGTTAGTAGTGATGAGGAAGGAAAGCATCAAGAAGTGCATGACGAAGAAAAAATGGAAGTGAATCAAGGTGACATCAAGTCTTCCCAAGCACAAATCACGACGGATCAAGCAAAGATGTCCAAGCAACTTGAAGACATTTTTACCTACATCAAAACTGAATTTCCACCTTCCACACCTTCAGTTGATTGATCCTAAATCCCCATCCATGTTATTTCTTTTGATGATGCCAAAGGGGGAGAAAAAGTTTTGATGAATGTTGAAAACAATTTCCCAATATTTCATATTTTTTCTACTCTTGTATTTTGGAAAACCTTGTCTTTGGAATACTCTTGTAATCCAAAGTTTTCCGAAATGTTTTTGAATGCAAGTATTGTAATGCAAGTGTTTAAATCTTTTGAATGAATGAAAGGCAATGTTGTTGGATAATGATAAGTTCTTGATCATGATACAATGTTCGATAATGTTAAATTGTATTAATACAAATTTTTAAACTCCAATATCCAAAAATTGATCGCTTACAAACGCGTCGTTAAAACGTTGTAAACTCAATCAAGAATAAAATTTATAAACCCTTATTCTGAATACTAAACTATGGGGTAGAATAGTGATGAATTCGGGATCGAACCACAAGAAAAACTTTGATTATGAAGGAGAAACCAGAATTAAATCTCAGAACTGTAAACCTAAGCGAAAATGATTGATTTGGATTTTTGAAACTGATTAATTAAAATTAATAAGAAAGCGATGTAAAAAGATTGAAATATATTAATGAGAGAAAACCTAGGGATTAATTAATCCACTTTAGTTTCACTTCCTTGTAGTCTCTAGTTATCCTCTTGTTTTCTTGTCGAAACATTATAGATTCACAGCTTCTTAAGCTTACATGAATCCCTAAAATAAGGTAAGTGTTTTTCAAAGGCATATTTTATCTTCGATTAGCATAGATTGTCTTCGGGATAACCTTAGCACAAGCTATCTTCACTAAACATAAAATATCTCATGGGTTATTCACAAAGTACATAAAAACCATCCTATAGATCTCTACCATCAATCACCGAAATCAAGTAGAACTGAAAATACGTCAAGGAACTCTGTTCCCTCAACTCTTTTATCATTAAAACAAAATCTATAAGATCATGTCCAGAAAAAGAATACAAGATTCAACTAGAAAAATACAAGGAAGATCTACTAAAGCTTCATGAGATCCCTAAGTATAGAATTAGCTACTCATCTTTGGGATGGAAGCCTTATATTCGATGAAGAACAATTGGGATCCACGTTGTAGCTCCATCTTCTTCATAGAATCCTCCAAACCCTAGTTCTCTCTTTTCTCTCTATGGGGACCTCCAATTTTCGGCCAGCAAACACCTTTTTATAGGTGTATTCCCGGAATTAGGGTTTTGGGTTGAGTGGGACCTCAAGTGCAACTCGGATTTCCTAGTTTAAGTCTGACAGCCTCTTCCGGTCGCGACAGGGTTCAACCTGTCCGGCATTTAGAAATGTGCTTAACATGACAGATGTAGATTAGGACATCTTCTGTCCTGTTTCGAATATTTGACATTATTTGGACTTATCTGAAATATTTGACGAATATTCTCCAGAGCGTCGACAGACCAGTCTCCCAGCATCTGTTTATCTTCATATTCTTGAAGACTGCTATTAATGTGTCCAGAATCTCGCAAAGTGTCCAACATGAAAGTTGTTCATCTTGAAGTCTTCTATAAGTCCACCAAATGTCAGGAATTTAGGATTTATCTGGAGAATTTTGTGAATTCGTTTCAAATTGACAGCGGAGCGACATAATTTTCACATATTAGTCTTTTCTGTATTTTCCAACTTGAATCTTCATTCAACCTGAAATCAGTTAACAAAATATCAAATACAAACACTCTCAGGCTAACAAATATAAATTAAGGGGTTTAAGTATGAATATTTAGTGACTCATCACACCCCCCAACTTACACTTTGCTAGTCCTCGAGCAAAGAAAATATAAAAAGAAAGCAATAAATCTAACTAGCCGCTTTCTTAGGTCTCACGGTTACACTTAGCATGTGCAACAAGCCTTTAAACCCCTGGGTTACCCCAGTGGAGGAGTTATTGTCTCCTGAGGGTTTTCAGGGATGACACCCACAAACATCTATACATTCCCTTGAATATACCATTAGAAATCAATCACAATATTCATCAACTCCAATATATAAAATAGAAATCATATCCATGAATATACCCTTCAACCCATAGTCACATAAAAACATAGTAAATCAAAACATGTCATAACATATTTCCAACACTTCAACATATTTAATCATGATTAAAAATAACTTTCACACTCCTGTGTGTGAATGGGGTTCCACATGCTTTAGAGTATCAATTATATCTAAACACTTCAACTATTCAAGATCACAATCCTATCCAAGCACATATTTTCCACTTATGACATAGTAATCTCTACTTTTATTCATTTTTCTTTTCTTTTCTTTTTGCAAGAATTTTAACTGTTTTACGCGAACAACACACCTTGTTAGGCACATTGCCCGGTTACTAAGTATGAAACCCTTATTTTTTTTCTATTCTTTTTTTTTTAGGAAATTCAACCATTTTACGCGAACACCACGCTGGTTAGGCACACTGCCCGGTTACTAAGTTGAAAATCCATTTTTTTTCTCTGGGAAATTCAACCGTTTTACGCGAACACCATGCTGGTTAGGCACACTGTCCGGTTACTAACTTGAAAGTCCCTTTTTCCCGCATACTCAGATAATTGCATGTGTTCATGTATTTTCTGTGTCATGACATAAAATCGTAAACCTATCCCAGTATCATGTTTAGAATCTAATATCAAGCCCTTAACATGTGGAAATGAACATGTGCATTAGGATATGTCAAGCTATCCTTAGATCATGGTAAAAGTGTTAAAGTATAAAAATAATATCATGTATAGCAAAAATTTACTATTTCTTATATGACATACAAGTCTTAGAATAATTCATAAAATAAATTTCTAAAATATGCACCTTTGTCAAATCATATCATAATTTCATTCTTTCGACATAATTCAAGGGATGTATAATATTTGGTTACCTTAAAAAAAAATATGAGCATGAAATTTATGAATTCTACCCCCAACTTAAATGTAATTGTCCCCAATTACACTAAGTCATAAAAATAAATAAAAAAATAAAGGGTAGAGATAACCATAATGAATGCCTCAGAAATAGATTTCTCTCTCTTCAAATTTTAACTTAGGCACGACCATCATTGAATAAATATTTCCTTCCCCACCATAACCTGTCACAGGAATATATACCTTTCCAAAAACATCAAATATAACAAATAAAAGTCCGAAAAGGTATTAGAATCATAGAAAAGTTCGGCAAAGTCTCCTTTGTAATAGCATGATATATCAACCTTGTACAAGCATTCAATCCACAAAAATTAAATTATAGACATGAAAATATTAAAATACAGGAAATTATCCATGCACAACACCAAAAATATTCAGCATCCATAATATCATCCAGATTGAAGATTGGGACTGTCCGATCGGAAATTGAAGCTATGGAACACCTGGATTGTGTCCAGGCAACCATCGGACGGCTGGAAACTCGTCGGAGGTGATCAACAGTGAAACGGCTTCGTCGGAGGACGGGAAGGGTATAGGAAGAATCGTAGATGCTTGAGGAGGTCTCCGGTGAGTTATGATCGAAGAATTGAGGCCTCCAGGCGGCGGAACGGGGGTGATCGGCGCGGAGGATGATGGCGGCCGGAATTGGATTCCGATGATCGGAGCGCCAATCAAGGATGGGAACGATAGAGAAAGGATCGTTGAAGGCAAAGGAACTGTCCTATGATGTATGATTGAAGAATTGGGCTTTCAGGTGGCGGATTGAAGGTGTTCGGAAAGGTTGAGACCGCCGGAGGCAAAGCCGATGATTCAGCCATCAAGGAATGGTTTTGATGGTGGAGGAAGCTTTGTGGTGACCAGAGGAAACTATTTGAGGTGTTTAGAAGCAATGGACGGCCGTGCATGAAGGTGTCGACGATGGCCGAGGGCCTCGCCGGCGTCGGAGGAGACGGATTCGAAGGAAGAGGAGGACGGAGTTGAAGAGGTGGAAGGTTGGTGGAGGTTATGGTACTGGTTTGGAGGGATGAGGGCGGCCGGAGAGACGGCGATGGGCGGTGGGTGGTGATGGCTCGGGGACGAGCCGACGAGCCGGGACGACGAGCCGCGATCAAAGAACTGAGCGGGAGGAGAGAGGAAAAACAAGAAAATGCAAGAAACATCCGAAAAATTAGAAAAAGTCATGGAAAATTTTTTCTAAAAATTAAGAAAATTCCTAAAAACTAAAAAGAACTCCTAAAACTGGGTTGCCTCCCCACAAGCGCGTAATTTTACATCTTTCTCTAGACGTCCCGAAAAGGTGCAATTATAGCATGGATCCGTCAATCCGACGACATCGATCACCCCACTTAGAATAAATTCCGCCATATAATGCTTGAAACCAAACCCAACCCCACAATAAGTTCAGTATTTGATGATGTAGGCCAATAAGTTCTTTCCTCCCGACACGTGAACTAGAGACTCCACCCTCTATGAATGGCAACCTATCATCATGTTTCATCTTGCAACCCGGTCTATGGTATGTGTCCCTCATAATGTTGGAACCCGGAAGTGAACATGGAAGGATTTCGATCTAAGAATGGGTGTAGGCAATGACGATGGTGCAAATATAGGTAAAGGAGGAGGTGGTGGCTCAAGTTTAGAATATACTGACACATCTATGCAAAAGTGTGTCAACATAATAAACACGAACTTGTACAGGATCGAAATCAGGTGCAAGAGTAAGAGATAACGGTGGAAGGGGTTCAACCACCCAAGAAATAGTTTCGGGCAAGATGTGTGGTTTGATGTCATCTTTCGATTGTGCAGTGTCCTGATTAACATTATCATCAGATTCAGAAGCATAGGCATTCAAAATATTAGACATAATGTCATTCTTTAATTCAACATCATCATCCTCAGAATCATACTCATCCCAAATTATAGGCAATCTATCATCATGCAGTTTAAGATCATAATCATCATCTTCAGAATCATACTCATCCCAAATTGTAGGCAACCTATCATCATGCAGTTTCACATCATAACCAGCATTGCCAGAATCATATTCTTCCAGAGTTTTAGACAATCTTTCATTGTGCAATTTAAGATCATAATCATCATCGTCATCAGAGTCATAAGCCCTCGAAATTGCAACCAATCTATCAATCATTATAACATGAGACTTATCATCAAAGCTGCCACTCAAACTATCAACATGAAAGCATTCATTCTCACGCTCAGGCAAACATGTAGTCTTAAAGATGTTTAGTTTAACATGCATATGGCCAAAAGAGACATCCATGGCACCAGTTCGACAGTTGATATTCGCATTTATTGTAGCCAAAAAGGGATGTCCTAAGATGATAGGCACGGTTTTTTTACAGTGAACAGCAGGTTCCATATCCAAGACGACAAAGTCAACAGGGAAAAAGAAGTTGTCCACCTTCACTAAAACATCTTCTACAATGCCTCTAGGAGTCCTAATGGATCTATCGGCCAATTGTAGACTGATCGGTGTCGGTTTGAGCTCTTCCATCCCAAACTCCTTATAAAGGTAGTAGCGCAAAATGTTAACACTAGCTCCTACGTCGAGAAGGGCACCATCAATCTGGTAGTCTCCTAGGCAACAGGGTATGGTAGGGGTACCATGGTCCTTTAATTTGGGTGGCGTGTCGTATTTCAAAATCGAACTGACTTGTTCAGGTAAAAAAAAATATTTTCTTGTCCCCTTTGTGTTTTGTCTGTCATTTATGAGTGCACAGGTCCTTAAGAAATTTGGCATACGAAGGGATCTGACGAATGGCCTGAAGCAAGGGCATGTTGATGTTGACATATTTGAAAGTTTCAAGGATTTCCTCAGTAGCTCTTCGGGCTTTGATGGTTGGGTACGGGTCCTTAAGGGCTGCAGGAAAGGGCACTTTAGGAATATATTTAGCTGGATCAGGCTCTCTAGAATCAGATGGGCCAGTATTAGGTGAAAAATAAGAATCAGCTTGGGATGGATCTTTGATCTTCGGATCGGGCGTTTGATCATCCAGATTGACAGGTTCACCTATTTGATTATCTACTGTTTTGCCACTTCTAAAGGTCACAACGGCTTTGGCACTCTCGAAGTTTTGGCTTTCTACACAGTGCTGGCCTCTCAGGTTGGTGACAGATTGACTTGGCAAATGCCCATCCTCTCTTTTAGACAAGTTGATAAATAGCTGCCCAACTTGTTTTTCTAAATTTGCTACGGATTGAATCGTTGAAGATAAGTTGTTTTTCAATAAGGAGACATCACCTTTGACAGTTGAAATTTCGACCTTCATGGATGACATATCCCTATTGATATCACCTCTTATCTCTAAAAGTGTACTCATGATTGAATTTAAAGTGGGCTCAGTTGATGATTCAGGAGGAGGAGGTTGAGAGGTATTCTGTGGATAATGTGAAGAGTACCTAGGGTTTGAATTTGCAAAAGGTTTAGGCGGGTACTTAAAAGCAGGAGGATTGGTTGTGCTGCCTTGCCCAGAAAGATTACTTGATTGTTGTGGTTTCCAACTAAAATTAAGATGATTTTTCCAACCTGGGTTGTAGGTATTCGAATAAGGGTTATTTTGAGGTTTGGAAAAACCATAAGTTGCATTAGGTTGTTCCTGAACAAAGTCAGGGAAATTGGGAGCCAAATGACAATCAGTGATATGATGATCCGAGCCAAGACAAAGGGCACATGTCTCACGAGAAGTGTTAGGCAATTGTTGAGCAAGAGATTGGCCTATTTTCAACTAGTTTAAATCTTTAGTTATGAGGGCTACTTGTACGGAGAGACTTTGGAATTCAGAAATTTCATGAATTCCCCGAGAATTACGAACAGTGGTAAACCGACTCCTAGAAACTGAGGCATTGTGTTGTGAATTGTCAGCAAGGTTGTCATACATTTCCCAAAGAGCAGTCTTCGACCATTGTCCTATACCAATCATTAAGACCATTATAAAATGAATGGGCTAATTGCCACTCAGGTACCTCATGATGGGGGCACTCTCTAAGAAGATCCTTAAATCTTTCCCAAGCTTCATGAAACATCTCATCTTCATTTGCTTAAAAGAAATAATCATGGTTCCATAATTTTGAGTTTTAATGATAGGGAAATATTTTTTAAGGAAAGCATTCTGAAGTTGATCCCATGTTGAAATCGAGTTTGGAGTTAAGGTTTGAAGCCAATGTTTAGCCTTGTCTTTCAAAGAAAAAGGGAAGAGCTTGAGTCTAAAGGCATCATCATTAAAATGATGAAGTTTGAACATCGAAAGGATTTCAAGAAAGCTAGCAATGTGTCCATAGGGATCCTCATTCTCACGCCCATAGAAAGAAGGTAAGGTTGTAATCCAGTTAGGCTTAATCTCATAATGTGTAGCATTGATGGTAGGTGGGTTGATACAAGAAGCATAGGTATAAGGTCCAGGTAGGAAGTGATTCATAATTGGGATTTCTCTATGATTGTTATCATTTCCACCCTTACCCATATTATCATTAGGGTCAATGACATGTTCCTCGTGTTCAGCCATTAAGGATTGCAAGTTGCTTATGGCTTCATGGTAATTACTTTGAGATTTTTGTCCTAAGGTTCTAGCTGCTAGAAGTGTGGCCTCTATTTCTAGATCCAAAGGTTCCAATGGATTATGTAGGGATCGTCTGCCTTGCATGCAAGATCACATAAAAAGAGAAAAACAAAATAGAATATTCGGAGGAGAGGACAAAGCCCGGCAAACAACAATTGAAACGAAAAGGTTTGAAGAGAAAAGGCTTAGCTGACTGTGCAGTTCCAATCGGTCGGTTTCCAGTCCGATCGGTCGCTCCAGACCGCAACTCCTTCACTCGAAGGCCACTTCAAAGCAGATGGTGAAGTCCGATCGATCCGATTCAAGTCCGACCGGTTGCTCTAGGTGCCTGGCGAGTTGTGTGTTTTTTCAAGAAAAATCCGTTCCAATGCAGCAAAAATTCCATAAAATTGTCAAAAAAATCTAACTACGCTTAGAAAAAGAATTAAGAGAAAATTAAACCGATACTCCATTGTAAATCAAAAGATTCCCTGGCAACGGCACCAAAAATTGATCGCTTACAAACGCGTCGTTAAAACGTTGCAAACTCAATCAAGAATAAAATTTATAAACCCTTATTCTGAATACTAAACTATGGGGTAGAATTGTGATGAATTTGGGATCAAATCACAGGGAAAACTTTGATTACGAAGGAGAAACCAGAATTAAATCTCAGAACTCTAAACCTAAGCGAAAAGGATTGATTTGGATTTTTGAAACTGATTAATTAAAACTAATAAGAAAGCGATGTAAAAAGATTGAAATATATTAATGAGAGAAAACCTAGGGATTACTCAATCCACTTTAGTTTCACTTCCTTGTAGTCTCTAATTATCCTCTTGTTTTCTTATCTAGACATTATAGATTCACAGCTTCTTAAGCTTACATGAATCCCTAAAATAAGGTAAGTGTTTTCCAAAGGCATATTTTATCTTCGATTAGCATAGATTGTCTTCGGGATAACCTTAGCACAAGCTATCTTCACTAAGCATAAAATATCTCATCGGTTATTCACAAAGCACATAAAAACCATCCTATAGATCTTTACCATCAATCACCGAAATCAAGTAGGACTGAAAATACGTCAAGGAACTCTGTTCCCTCAACTCTTTTTTTATTAAAACCAAATCTATAAGATCATGTCCAGAAAAAGAATACAAGATTCAACTAGAAAAATACAAGGAAGATATACTAAAGCTTCATGAGATCCCTAAGTATAAAATTAGCTACTCATCTTTGGGATGGAAGCCTTAGATTCGATGAAGAACGATTGGGATCCACGTTGTAGCTCCATCTTCTCCATAGAATCCTCCAAACCCTAGTCCTCTCTTTTCTCCCTATGTGGACCTCCAATTTTCGGCCAGCAAACACCTTTTTATAGGTGTATTCCCGGAATTAGGGTTTTGGGTTGAGTTGGACCTCAAGTGCAACTCAGATTTCCTAGTTTAAGTCTGACAGCCTCTTCCGGTCGCGACAGGGTTCAACCCGTCCGGCATTTAGAAATGTGCTTAACATGACAGATGTAGATTAGGACATCTTCTGTCCTGTTCCGAAGATTTGACATTATTTGGACTTATCTGGAATATTTGACGAATATTCTCCTGAGCGTCGACAGACCAGTCTCCCAGCATCTGTTTATCTTCATATTCTTGAAGACTGCTATTAATGTGTCCAGAATCTCGCAAAGTGTCCAACATGAAAGTTGTTCATCTTGAAGTCTTCTATAAGTCCACCAAATGTCAGAAATTTAGGATTTATTTAGAGAATTTTGTGAATTCGTTTCAAACTGACAGCGGAGCGACATAATTTTCACATATTAGTCGTTTCTGTATTTTCCAACTTGAATCTTCATTCAACCTGAAATCAATTAACAAACTATCAAATACAAACACTCTCGGGCTAACAAATATAAATTAACGGATTTAAGTATGAATATTTAGTGACTCATCAAGTTACAACCTTTGTAAATCTTCTTCGAGTGTGAAGAAGTACTTTGAGAGTTATCCAACAACAGTTGGTTGTGATTCTAAGGTCACCAAGCACCGGGAAGCTTGGAGGAAAAGCTTGTAAAAGATTTGAAAGTAGTGGAGCCTCAAGGAGAGCCTTGAGAGAAGTGGACGTAGACCAAGAGTTGGTTCGAACCGCTATAAAATCGGTGCCATCTCTCTAACCTTTCCTTGATATAATTCTTGCATGCTATTTTTCTTTAGTTTCATTTCATCTACAAGCTTTTAAGGTGTTAGTTCTCTACTACCTGATTTTTCCATTAATCTAGTTTTTCAAAAAGAGTCCAATTCACCCCCCTCTTGGACCTTCATATACGACGAATAAACATGTCCGACCAATCTCGTTTGATCAAAACTTGATGTTCATATAATGATTAGGAGACTGCCAAGAACATTGGTAGCATTAACATGTTAGTAGCTTCTATACTTTTTATCAATTGCAAATCGAAGAGTTTGTTCCACATGAAAACAAACTTATCAGTGGATCAACAAACCTCACACTTTACCCAAATCAAAATCAACTTACTATAAGATCTAAGAGGGGAAAACCTCAAGGATCTCAATCAACAGTAAATGCCACAATTCTGAACATTTTGTCTGTTGAAGCTTGTAACAAATGGGTTTACTCGTACCCAGAGCATAGAGAACAATGTGGCAAAAAGAAGTGACCAAACCACGACAACTGTTGGTATTCTGTGTGGCGAACCAACAATCCCTTTGGGAAAGGGTAGAGATAGAGCACCACCCAGAGAGACAAAAACAACTTAACAAATAAGGGGATGATTTAAGTTTATAACAAATGGGTTTATAACAAATAAGCCCCATGATCCATAACCGGCATTCATAGCAGAAGATATCCCAACAACCATGCCCCATAAGTTTTATGACGGGCATTATTGTGGGCATGATTTTTTAAGTTTCCTTTGCCTTCGCAAATTCGACCAGAAACAAAGAGATCTATCAATCAAGAAAGTCTAGAAGCTACACATAGATCAGCCAAAAAGCATGCATGAGAGAGAGAGAGGCGTACCTCATCGGAGGAACTACGGGATCCGGGAGGCGCACCTCGACGGAGGAGCTACGAGATCCGGCTTCCCTTCTCTTGATGAAGTTGAGATGTAGTTGAGAGAAGCTTTGAGTTCAGTGCTAGGAATGGAGGATTCGTAGGCCAGCAAATAGTGGGAGAGAAATAGAGAGACATCGTATAGAAAGAGAGATTTCAGGGAAGAGGATAGACGTACCGGTGAGGTAGAAGGTGAAGTTAGTCCTGATGTGGCTACGGAGGTGATCGACTCAAGGGAGGAGAGAGATTCAGGGAGGAAGAAGGGAGGCGGGCGGCGAGGTGGTCGTGGCGTCCGGCAGTGAGGAACTCAGCCAGAGAGAGGAAGGAGAATGTGAGGCATGGTGTTCCAACATCGGGAAGAGAAGGGAAGTCCGGCGCGGTGCAAAGTTTGGTCACAGTGGGAAAGACGGTGCTCGGGTGGGATCCAGTGGTGAAGAATGCCAGGCAGAGTTTGGCGGCGGCACGGAGTGCTACTATGAGGTAGCGGACGGCGAGGTCAAGGGAGTGAGAGTCTCTCACTCCCTCTAGAGATCGGATGGAGAGAGACAGCTCGTAGAGCGATGGATTAAAGTCTCAGATTGATTGGGGATAAATAAGTAAAGGAGAGTGGTGACTTACTATGATGAAACTTTTTGTAACAAGATTGTAATAAGACATAAGATATTATATTATTTTGACGAATATCTTTGTCACTATATATTTATATATAAGTTTCTTGTGACAATATTATTTTGACGAGATAATTTTTGTCACTATATAATTATTCACATCTTATTGTGACAAACTATTGTGATGAAATTACATGTAGTTGCAATTACATCATTGGGCATGTATTACTGTGACGAAGCTGATATTGGTTGCAATATGTGTATTTTTTGTGACAAATTCGCATTTATTGCAGTTGATTTCGTCACTATATATCGTATTTGTTGTAGTGTCATAACATTTGTTGATGACTTTTTCGGATTCGGCTTTGTATATCTGTTATCTCACCGCTCAGAAGCTTTGGATTGTTTCAAACGCTTTTTGGCAGAAGTTGAGAATCAAAAGGAGAGGAACTTGAAAATTCTCCGTACAGATAGAGGCCGAGAATATTTTTTTTATCAGTTCATAGATCTATGTGAGAAGAAAGGGATAGGCAGAGAGCTGACGATTCCAGGCACTCCGCAACAAAATGGTGTTGCCGAGAGAAGAAATCGTACCCTCCGAGACATGGTTAGGTCGATGATAACGCAGGCTAATCTCCCAATTAGTTTATGGGGAGATTCTTTGTTGACTGCAGCCTACACCTTTAACCGAGTGCTTTCAAAGTCAGTCCCAGTCACTCCATATGTACGGGGATCTTGTGTCCATGGGGATCTTGTGGGTATGTTCACATTCCATCCCATAAATATGAAAAACTTGGTGCTAGAGCTAATAAATGTGTTTTTATTAGATACTCAAAGCACTCAAAAGGATACATTATGTACGGTGAACACCTAGATAGCGGAATGACTGACATAGAATCGTGAGATGCAGATTTCCTAGAAGGGGATTTTCCAAGCATTGGTGAAATGAGAAAGGATCTCCAACTCTATGAGTTGGAGGAATCTCATGAAGACGCATCGACGTCCCAAAGGAATCATGAGGAAATAGAACTTCAGCATATAGATGCCAGAGATAGTGGGAGTGATTTTTTACCTAGTGGGAGTGTACCACCATGAGACTTAACCACGTAGAAGCCATCGAGGAATAGTTCCTCATCGTCGCTTCGATATTGAAAGTGAGTCTTTCATGAGCGTACATGTGGATGTTAATGAGCCAGCTTCATATAAGGAAACTTTAATTTCACCAAATGTTGGAAAATGACGTGCTGCAATGGAGGATGGAATGAGCTCAATGGCTAAAAAAGATGTCCGGGAGTTAGTTGATCTTCCGCCTAGGCGCAAGACCATTGGTAACAAATGGGTCTTAAAAATCTAGCGCAGGGTTGATGGATCGATTGACAAATATAAGGCCCGACTCGTGGCGAAAGGCTATACCCAAAAAGAGGGCGTACACTATGAAGAGACATTTTCTCTTATGGGGAGATTTGTCTCGATTCGCCTTATCCTAGCTATCGTCGCTCATCTAGATTTGGAATTGTTTCAAATGGATATAAAGACAGTATTTCTCAATGGAGAACTAGACGAAAAGATATATATGGATCAACCATTAGGGTTTCAGTTCCAGGAAGGAGATCATAAGGTATGTCGCTTGAAACGCTCCATTTTTGGCCTGAAACAGTCGTCTAGACAATGATATCTTGTTAGCTGGGAATGACATGGGGTTGGTTCAAACCAGTCAAAAGTGGTTGCCCTCCATATTTGAGACGAAGGACATGGGTCAAGCTCATTATGTGCTTGCAGTTAAGATCTCCAGAGATCGTTCTAAAAAGTTCCTTGGTTTTTCTCCGGAAACTTATTTTAAAAGAATATTAGAATAATTTTATATGCACAATTCAAGACCTGTTGATACTGCTATAAAGAAAGGTCAAATTCTTACCATTTGGCAAGGCCTTAAAACTGAAGAAGAGATGAGGCAAATGGAAAATGTTTCGTATGCGAGTGCGGTCGGTAGTTTGATGTACGCTATGTTGTGTACTCAACCAGACATTTCTTTTGTCGTAGGCATAGTCAGCCAATACCAAAGTAGGCATGGAGCTGCGCACTGGGCTGCAGTGAAAAGAATTTTTCGATACTCGCAAGGGACTGCTGAATTCACTTTGTGTTACCAAGGTGGCAGTTTAAAGTTTATTGGATATAGTGATCTAGATGGTTCTGCTGACAGAGATGCTAGAAAATCTATCTTGGGTTATACCTTAATCTTGGGAAGAGAAGCCATTACGTGGTGCAGCAAGAAACAACAGTGTGTCTCCTTATCTACTATGGAGTCTGAGTATGTGGCTTGCACTATTGCTATCCAAGACGCCACATGGTTGAGGAGATTCTTGTAGAGCTTGCATGTGACAGGGCATCTTAATGAACGTATAGTGATTCATTCTGATAGGACTGCTGGCATAGCTCATTTGAAGGATCCGAAGTACCATGGTAGGACTAAGCACATTGATAACCGCTATCACTTTATACGTGATAGGATTGCGCGAGGCCAGGTGATCCTAAAGTATGTTTCCACAAGCGATATGCTTGCTGATCCATTGACCAAACCCATTGGTCGAGATGCGTTTCAAAGGCATATGAGGGGTTTGGGATTGCATAGGATTTGACCGACTTATGTATCTTGGACACCATATTCAAATTTCATGAAATTAGTTTTCTTCTACGATCCAATAATGAAATGAGTTTTCTTCTTGCAAAATTTGTGAGGATGTTTGTGCACATATCATCTCATTTTTTTAGAGTTGTCATCATGCTGATGATCGGCCCTCTCATACGGGCAATCTCCATGATGCTGAGTGTGGGCAGGATGAGACAATAACATCACCCAAAAATAAGCTTGAAGGTTATTTTTGGGTGTCGCCCTAGTAAGTCTAAGATGAGACTGATAAAGTTGACCATGGAGTATGCCCACATCTCCATGAAGCCTGTACAAAGCCAAATGTGAGATGCTTGAGAAATTGGTTGAGTACCAATTGTCTCGAGATGCTCAAGTTAGGCGCTATGAGAAGCGACTGGACTAAGATCCGTATGGCGTTGAGTGTGACAAATCCGTAGCGGGAGCTCTGTAATAACGTACATATCATACTGTATGTGCTAGAGATCGACTATAATTGGGAAGTGACTGAATAGATCCCTGCTTCATCACTGTGTGAGCCCTTATTGCACTCTAAATCCAATACTTGTACCCTTTGGGACTAGGGACTATGCCAAGTAGTTGAAGTTGATGTTGCTAGTTTAGCATGTTATCTAAGGATCAGGAGAAAATGCAATTCAGCGGAGCATGTCTAGGAAAGTAATCAGGTTTAGATGAATTGACATGAGTTTCCAAGGAAAAATCATTCGATATCACGCTAATGATTTGTGGCTCATAGCCCGGGCTATCATGTTAGGAATAGTTCCCATGTATGATTTTATGTAGAAATGCATAAAGAGATCTTGCATGGCTCAGTATGAGTTACATGAGGGATCAGAGATGCAATGATCAGGTGTGCTCAAGATGATTTGGGGTATACGCGAGATTTTAGAAGTGGTGTTATGTTGGTATGATGGTAGCTTAATATGACACCCTTCATTGGAACATGTTCTCACGCGGTCGCACGCTCCATTTCCCTGTATGAAGGGCGAATGGGATAACAGACGATTGTTGGGTGAAATATGCAATGCCCGTTGTGTATGAGTGGGAGATGTTGTATGGAGTCCAATCCAGTGGTGCGTCCACATTTGCATTTGGGTTCTAGTCTATCTAAGTGATTAGACTAGCTATGACTCTAACTAATTATGGTAGGATTCGTCCTACACCTCTATAAATAGATGAGTGAAACCTTAACAACAAATGTGAGGACCCGTTCCTCCAACCCAGTCCGACCATGTTAAGTCGAGGGTATGCCTATGTTGGCCTTGTTTCGCGATCGGGTTGATTGCGAAGACTTCAAGGGCTATTTAGTAAACTACACCTTGGTGGTCGGTTTCATACCGTGTAGTGCACTCACAACCCTATAAATGATGTATATGCTTGTTAGAACCTTAGGCGAGCTTCGAATCGAAAGATCTGAGCTCGGGCAGGCCAAAGCTTGTCTTTAGAACAGCTGGAGGCCCACGAGCGATCGGTCAGACCCTATATCGGCACTGCCTCTGACGTGTCCGGAAAAGGATGCTGAACCAATATAGATCGATTGGTCGCTGGCTGAACGACCGATCGGTCATGGGTCTATAAAGACCGACACCTTCTGTTTTCTCTTTTTTTCTCTCTTCTCCTTCGTTGCTTCAATTCATGATTGAAGCTTGATCCATAGGCTTGGAGAGGTCGCCAACAAGGGGAGGAGCAGATCCATACCTTCATAGCACGGATTAATCGAGGATTAATCGAGGATTAATCAAGGATTTGCGTAGTTAGGTATGATTCTTCACCTAGGGTTTGTTTTTGTGTTCTTTGTTAATTAGGTGCTTGTTTTCTTAATCAATCTATGCTATATGGTGCTCCTAGCTATGCTTAATATCTTTTTGAGGTTTAATTGGATTTTGGTTGGATTTAAACTGGATTTAAGTGGGTTTTTCCTGGATTTATTCTCGGATATTTGTTTTAATTAGAACAACTATGTTTGAGCTTGATTATAGAGCTATAAAAGCCTGATCTTAGTTGATCTTCAACATAACTATTGTAGATCACGATGTTAGCTTTGGTTATCTTTCAATTCCAACTGGTTTCACATTTGTCGGATTGATATACGATTTATTGTGAATTAAATGGCGGGGCTGCTGTGCAAAAAAGAGCAATTAGTTTAATTAGTGAGATTAAGTAGTTTTTCATTATCTGATTGATCCAATCTTTGGATATGGGATTCGGCTTATGTCATTGAGTAGGTATATCAAGTTTTACGTCAATCGGACCATTAGATTGAACGTTATAATTATCCGATTGATCCGATCTTTGCATATATGATTCGGGGTATGTCATTGAGTCGGTATATCAAGTTTTATGTCAATTAGACGGTTAGATTGAAATTTATAATTTTTCGAAGTTAGTAGTTGGTTTCCTTTAATTCAATTAATCGAGCTTTCCAATATTGTATTATTTATATGTTATTATATATGCGTAGGACCTGTGTCTGGCTTGTGTTTGAACCAGGGGGTCACATACCTTGGGATGTGTAGAATAGATTATTCGCTTTATTAAACAATTGCTATGTTCACCCCTCTAGGTGGGCTTTATGCTGCGTCTAGCCTTGTATATTATTTTAACATATTATTGCATGTTTGGAATCTTATCTTTGTGCATGTGAGCATTGCATGCATTTGCTTGCAATAGAGACATAAAGGTTAGGAAGTGGACGATGGGTTAATCGCCGATCTGACGTCTCGGACAACTCGGATATAGCCGTAGGACCAAGGCTGAGTATAAAGGTCTAAGACATGAAGTGTTTTGTTAATCATATGTTATCAAGGTTATTGTCTAGTTGGCTGAAATTACTCTGATTGAGATGTAGAGGCCATCCTAGGTTTCAATCTCAGTCTCATTTCAGAAGGGGAAGTTATGTATCTCCCTGTGTCCTACCCCAGTTTTTTAGCGCTGGAGCGCTTGGTTTGAGAGGGACGACTGTTGACGGCGAAGGTCATCAGAGTGCGGGCCCTGGGGTAGACGGAGTTTGTAACGTGTGTTTGTCTCCTAGAGATGAGGTGGAACCTGTGACTTTACTGTTCCCTTCCTTTTTCAGCGTCGTAGAATAGAATCCTGCAGAGCTTATCGCTCACTCCTACCTAGGCTGCGTTTTGCAGGTGCAGGCGTCAGCTCTTCTTTTGTAGCATCCACTGGACAGGCTTTTGGTGGCGCGTCGATCTCTAGAGGTGTTTGAGGACTTGGGGTTCAATTATCTTGTTCGATTTTTTAAATGTATAATCTCCTTACATAAAAAATTTTAGATAGTTTTATAAATGTCTTGAGGATCAATTTTGTATCAGAATCTTGAATTATATTAATGATTATAATATTAATCCCAAATCAAATGTTTAAATTAGTTGTGTTATTTTATTATAAACGTGCCAGTGATAGATTGAATAGATTAGGAACCCTCATGCCCCGGACCGAATGGGCTTTTTAAGTCGGGGTGTGACAACAAAACTCACTGAATAATAGCCATATCTATTATTCTCTCCTAGGGATACCATCTAGAGCCCTAGGGTTTGGGGTGTGTGTGAGAGAAGTAGACTCTAGTAGTCTTCTTCCAACGCCGCGACGTTCGAGATCGAGACACGAGGACGAGGAGCAACAAGTCTAAATCGAAGTTTGTAAGGAAAATGAGATCCGCAACGCTTCCGCACGAGGTACGTCGTATACCTCATAATATGCTAGATTCTCTGACATATAAGATCCAGTGTATCAAATCATACAGGTAGGAATGCCCGATCCAAGTTAAGTCCAGATATATCAAACGATCAAGATCAAAACCACGTGGAAGGTGGTAATTACTAGATGGTTATAAGAGAGGTGATGATCAGTTGCGCGTGGTGTTTACCCGTGACAGGTGACACGGGGAGCCCACTAGTATTGATATACGTCCCAATGGATGGGTGCGGATTCTCCACACCCCCGGTTGGAACGTACTCACCATCCCCTCTCTTTTACTCTCTCTCTCTCTCTCTCTCTCTCTTTCTCTCTCTCACATAACATATATACTTCCTATATATATTTTAGTTGAATATATGATATATATATATAGGTGTGTTACATATATATTACATATTTATTTATTTATCCCTAAAACCCAATTTCCAAAAACCAAGTCCCTGGACTCCATCCCATCTCTAGGGGAAACACATGTTACGTCAACCACCTGCCTCAGGGCACACGTTTTGTGACCTCCACTGTCAACAGTCGTCCCTCTCTCTACAACCAAGCACTCCAGGGCTGAAACAACAGGGCGTAGGACACAGGGTGGCACATAACTTCGCCTAACACAGATACTGAGACTGGAATACTTGGCGACCTCTACACGTCAATCAAACTAATCATAGCCAGCTAGACACCATCCTCAAGAATACAAGATTTCAACTTAATAAAATCACACCCTAGACCTTACTTCCCATCCTCGATCCTAGAGCTCGATCCAAGCTACCTGATGAGTCACTAAATATTCATAATTAAACCCCTT
Source organism: Narthecium ossifragum (assembly GCA_963920575.1). Classification (NCBI taxonomy): domain Eukaryota; kingdom Viridiplantae; phylum Streptophyta; class Magnoliopsida; order Dioscoreales; family Nartheciaceae; genus Narthecium; species Narthecium ossifragum. The sequence goes on from OY986967.1 coordinate 6,870,082, forward strand.
AATTTACCTTTATTAGGCTTAGAGTGTTTGTATTTGATAGTTTGTTAGTTGATTTCAGGTTTAATGAAGATTCAAGTTAGAAAGTACAAAAAAGGCTTAATATGCTGAAATACACTACTCTGTCGAATGTTAGCATAATATTCACAAGAAATTATTCCTAGGTCTAAATATTCTGAAATTTGTGTGCCAGCTAGAAGACATCAAGATTTACAACTTCCATGTTGGACACTTTCAGAGATTCTTGATGGATTGATAGCAGTTTTGAAGAAGATGAAGATATTTAGCTGCTAGAAGACTGGTCCGTCGACGCCCCGAAGAATATTCGCCAAATATTCTAGATAAGTCCAAATATTATACAATCTTCGGGATCTGAGAGAAGACTTCCAAATATACATCTTTCGTGTTGGAATCATTCTCAAATTCTGGACGGGTTGAACCCAGTCGCTATCGGAAGAAGCTATCTGGATCGAACCAGGAAATCCGAGTTGCACTTGAGGTCTAATTCAACCCTAAAACCCTAATCCGGGAATTAAGATATAAAAAGGGTTTTGTGGCTGGAAAACGGGAGGCCTCCATAGAGAGAAAAAGAGGGACTCAGATTGGAGAAGAAGACGGAGATGCGGTGTGGATCCCTAACCTTCTTCATCGAATACATGGATCTCATCCAAAAGATGAGTGGCTAAACTCAATACTTAGGGATCTCATGAAGCTTTAGTGTAGCTTTTTTGTATTTTCTAGTTTGATTCTTGTTATCTTTTCAAAGACATGATCCTATGAATATGGTTTTATTTTATAAAGAGTTGAGGGAACATAGTTCCTCGACGTATATTCAGACCTACTTGATTGCTGTGCTTGATGGTAGAGGTTCGTAGGATGATTTTTATGTTGCTTTTGTGGATGCCTTTGAGATAATCTATGCTAGATGAAGATAGGTTATACTCAGATTAAGTTCAAAGACAATCTATGCTAAGTTTGGATAGGTTATGCCTTGGGAAAACAATCGCATTATTTTAGGGATTCATGTAAGCTTAAGAAGCTGTGGATCTATAATGTCGAGATAAGAAACAAGAGGATAACTAGAGAATACATGAAGTGAAACTAAAGTGTATTAAGTAATCCCTAGGTTTTCTCTCATTGATCTACTTCAACTTCGTTAATCACTTTCTTAATTAGTTTTAATTAATCAGTTCCTAAAACCCCAAATCAATCCTTCATCGCTTTAGGATTAGAGTATTAAGAGTTAATTCTGGTGTTCATTGTTAGTCAAAGTTTTCCCTGAGGACCGACCCCGTATTTCACCATTATTCTATATTATTAATTTAGTGTTGAAAGAAAGGTTTATAAATTTCTAAATTGTGTTTTGCATACGTTTTAACGATGACGTTTGTGAGCGATCACTACCTGAGAGCCTCGGATCGGCGATCAACCCATCGCCTCGCCTAACCTGAAATGCCTCGAATGCATACAGTGCATAAACCTATACAAACATCTAACCTAGATGTCACTATATGATCTAACTTAGATGTCACTATATGTCACATCAACATAATGAGGTTCAACATAATGAGTCGTCGCAAAATTAGAAGATGAAAATCATTAAAATTCCAATTTAAATATCATACTAATCATTGGGAAAGACATAGGAGAAATCCGGGTTGAAAGGAAATCAAAATCGTTGAAATCGGAGTCAATTTTAGCAATCAACATATAAGAGATCGATCTTCATACCCAGGAATATCGATCGTCCTTAAAACAACACTATGCCAGGACACAAGAAATCAATCTTCTACCCAAGAAAATCGATTTTTTTTTAATTCCTGTGTTTGTCGCAGTCTCGTAGAAAATTCGTCCTAAATCATAAGAAAATCACAAAATTATTAAATCAGCGGTTATTGAAAGAAAACTCGATGAGTACAACTTTCATTTTGAAAGTTTCACGAGATCATGCCTACAGAAACCAGAAAATGAGCATGAACACAATTGTTCAGCTAAAAACAGAACACCTCCTTACCAGCAAATAAGAAATCGATCTTCTACCCAAGAAGTTCAATTTTTCATATGACAGTAAGGCGTATTCAAAGAGATCGATCTTCTCTCCCAAGAAGATCGATCTTCTCTCCCAAGAAGATCGATCTTCTCTCCCAAGAAGATCGATCTTCTCTCCCAAGAAGATCGATCTTCTCTATGCACGCTCTCTGTCAACAGAAGCAATCGATCTTCATACCCATGAAAATTGATCCTTCATAGTCGGCAGACTATGTGGCAACTAAAAGATCGATCTTCATGTTTATGAAGATCAATCCTGCATATGCCGCCAACATATATGCATAGTGCTGAAAATTCAATTTCTTGAATTTGATATATCAAAACTTGTCGAATTAAAACAAAACATGGAGGGGATATGTAATTGGAGGTGGGGAATCTATTCGTAATAAGAAATCCAACTTTTGATGATTAAATCTCCGGATCTAAAACAAATTGACTGAAAGCCGGCGAAAATGCAATTTGTTGGATTTGATCTATCAACTGGTGATAAAATCCAACCAAACTTGGAGGGAAGGTAGATTGGATGATGGGGGATTCATTCATGCAAAGAAAACCAAATTTAAATCATGAAATACGGACTTCGTCGGATGAAATATGAAACCACTTCGACAGGAATGATCTAAGGATGCCATTATACTACTCTATCAAGTTTCATAACATTCCAACAAACACAAATGCATCAAATCCACAATAAACAAATCCTAGGTTTACCAATTCAGTAGAATTGGGTAGAAACACCTACATGTATAGACGTACTGGCGATCTACAATATCCTCAACTCCGATCGTCGCGGATCCACGACAAAAGCCGCAGCCGGAGCTCCACACTGGTAGCCAATGAGAGAGACAGAGGACGAGAGAAAGAGAAAGGAAAGAGAAGAAAGAGAAAAGAGAGGGGTATTTATAGAAAGATGGAATCAATCATAGCCGTCCATTTCGATCTTTCCCGATCGAGCTCCAATCTTCCGATCGAGCTCCGATCTTCCGATCGGAAGTGCCCTTAAGGTTCTAATCACTCACATACATTAATCCAAGGCAGTGTGTGCACTACGCGGGTGTGAAACCGACCGTCAAGGTGCAACTTTACCAAATTGCCCTTGGAGTCCAAAAAGAGCGATGCGATTGCATCCCAATGCCAACCTAGCCAAACCACAAACCAGACCCTCGACCTAACGCGGTCGGACCGGGTTGGAGGTATGGGTGCTCATACACCCCATCACTCCACTCTCCTTGTGCTACATGGCAAGGATCCGTCCCACCAAGTAGGTGCTGCAAATCCCCACCCCTACAGGTGGGATGAAAATCATTTTCCTATATATACAGACGTTGTGCGTAATATTCGTCCAAGGTATATTTGTCGGAGAGTAATTAGAGAGGAAATTTTGTAGTCTAATGATGAGTCATGAATTATTCATAATTAAACCTCTTAAATTACCTTTGCTAGCCTAAGAGTTGCTGTATTTGATATCTTATTGTTTGATTTCAAGTTTAAGTTGGATTTGAGAAAAATACAAGAAATTCAGTGAAAAATCATTAAATTATGCAAAAAGACTATTTCGTCGACTATTTGAAAATAAATCACCATAATTCATAATAAAAAAAGTCTAAAAATTCGGGAAGATTTAAGAAGACTTCAAGGGATACAACTTTGATGTTGAAGACTTTATGATATTCTGTATACATTGTCTCCAATTTTGTAGTAAAGTCCGATTTATGAAAGCTGAAATTTACAAAGCTGAAAAAATAAATTAGGGATTTTACTTATTAATCCCCCAAAAACTTCTTAAATATCAAGCATACCCCTGAATAGTTTGATATTATACATGTAGCCCTCAAAACTTGATAAAATGGTTAATCTGCCCCTCCGTCAACCTAACTAACTTAACCATGGTTTAACCATGGTTATAAACATACCATGGCATGTAAATTTACTTAATTACCCCTCCTCCATCCTCACGATGTCATCTGTTGAGCAACAATCATCCGGTGAGCTGGCGGCGATAGCAGGGGTGAAGTCCAGCCAACGGCGACGGCGACAGTGGTGTAGGATGACAACGGCGTTAAAAATTTTGGTTCTGGGCGGTGTCGACCCTCCCGGCACGGCAAAGCCCTTCGAGGAGAGTGTAATAGGTGATTACATCATGAGTGCAGCCACAACGAGCCATCTCCTGGAAGTAGCAGTAGGCATCGTCCACCATGGAGTTGAGGCAAAAGCCTCGTATCAAGGTGATAAACATGCACACATCCGGAGTGACGGTGAATGCGGCCATATCGGAGTAGAGCTTTGCAGCGGCTTGTGTGCGGCCATGGCAAAGGAGGGCGGAGAGGAGGGAGTTGTAGGAGAAGACAGAGGGAGAGGGGATGGAGCGGAAGAGGTCTTGGGCTGTGAGAAGGTTGTGGTTGCGAGAGTGGGCGAAGAGGAGGTCGAAGGCACAGAGTAAAGAAGGCTAAGTAAGGCTGAAGGGGAGTGGAGTGAGGGCGGCGGACAGGGGAGGGGGCCAGCGGCCCTAAGGGTGATCGTTGATGAGCCGGGCTATGACGCGGGTGAGGTCCCCGTTGTCTGTGTCGGCTATAAGCTGTGGATCACTGGGCTTGGCAAGGAGACCGACAATGGCCACAAGGGCGTCGTGTGAGGCCTACGGCGGAGCCTGGATGCTTGCGACAGCGAGGATGGTGGATGCCGGCGTGCTTGGCGGCATCGATTTTGGGATGGCGTTGGAGCTGGGTGTTGGGTATGGGGGAGGAAGATGGCGGATGATAGGTGCGGAGGTGGTAGAAAAGGGGGTGAGAAAGCTGATGGGAAATGGAGAAGAGGTGAGGAAGGTGAGGGAGAGAACCGTGGCTGGGGGTTAAGACGCTTGAAGATCGCTGGTGAGACGATGTTGGCGGCGTAGGTAGAGGTCGACGGCGGAGGAAGGAGGATGAGGGTGAATTTGAGGGGCATATTAACCAGGGGTAATAATGTCTTTTCAGCTGCCATTGTTAATGGTGTTAGGAATATTCCTTATTGATTCGCCAGCGAATAACCCGAGGGGCAGATTAAAGCTTTTCTCAACTTTTGATGGGTACATGTGTAATATCAAACTATTGAAGGGTACGTTTGATATTTAAGAATGTTTTAGGGATTAATAAGTAAAAATCCCAATCAATTAATGATGTGGCAGTTAACCGACCCAGTCATGCTGACTGGACCAATTGATCGGTTTTTAGTCCGATCAATCGGTCCGTTGACGTCATCAGTACGAAAAATAGGAAAATCATAGTTCAACTCAAGTTATGATTCCTAATTCCAACATGAATGGTTTCTGCTAGATAAAGGGGTTATTCCGGCCGAAAATAAGAATCTTTTGGACCACTTTTGGAGGAGAAGATTAGGGTTTTGAAGACGATGATTTTTCCGCGGGGATTTTCGGCTTTCTTCCCAACACCTATGGATCTTTGCCAAAAGATGAGTGGCTAATTTCTATACTTAGGGATCTCATGAAACTATAGTGTAACTTTTGATATTTTTTTTTTTTTGTAAACTTCTTCTCAACATTATCTCGTGAATACGGTTTTATCGGTTAAAGATTTGAAGGAGCAGAGCTCCCTTGAAGTATTTTTAGTCGTATAAGCTTTCTATAATTATTTGTACATATCTATGAAGTGATTTTCATGTGGTTTTTGTTTGCCTTTGAGATAAGCTATGCTAAGCAAAGATAGATTGTGCCAAGATCATTAGGAGTATTATAAATTAAAGTTATCGTATGATCAAAGACAATTTATGCCAAGCAAAAATTGTTTATGCCGTTTGGAACTTAAAATCTTTTGTTAGGCATTCATGTAATCTTGTAACCTTATTAAGAAGGCTATGTATTATCAAATAAAAGAATGATACAACGTCACTAGGAATTTGGGGCTAATCATGTAACCCCGTGGACCGGCCACTAGAGCTCACATACTTGTTATGCCACAATTTATTTTCAGGTGATTGTTAAAATGTTGTATTAGGCTTATCCATCGAGCCAAAAGACAAATAGCATGCAAATTCTTCTAGCTTATACCTAAACTAGTGTAGACCTATACTCCTGACACTTCCCCCCTCTATATAATTGTATTTAACTTAAATATTTTCATTGTATAAGACTAATCAATTTAAAATTGTACCGGAAACACGGACCTTGAGTACTAATGGGTTCCCATGCATGCGTGTAAATGCTTGGGTGTCCGGTTATCAAAACTGTTTGCATTCATTCATATGCCTAAGAATTGCATAACTTCATGCTTCCTATATACCACCCTTAGATAGAAATCCTGTAAGCTTTTATAAATCGTCCCATATAGAAAACCCCGTAATATATAGAATTAGAGTTAGATTAGATTCGATTAGATTAGAAGACACTACTTTTTTTAAATCTCATTTTTAAGTTCAAATCTGATATCTATGTATCTTTGATCAATATTTGTCAACGCGACAATACTTAAACTTCCACTTTCGTGATACACAAGCAAAAAAAAAGATAATAAGACTAAGCACCGTACGAGAATACAATCTGAAGAAACAACAATGATGTAAAATTATATGATTTTTATATGTGTCATCTCACAAAAGTACAATATTTTTTATCCTTAGAATCTTCATATTTACACTTTTCTAATATTTTTATCCTCTTATTATCCTCATACGAATACGGACACACCGATATAATAATTTTTTAAAAATAAGAATATATATGGATATGGCAAGATATGACATTCCTCCAGTATGAAAGAGTATAAGTGCACCAGTTCCATACACCAGTGGTCATCCACATGTTGGTGAAAATAACTTGATATTAATTTTATTTTTAAAAGTTTAAATAGCTAAAATACATATTAATTGGTGAAATTAACCACATAAGTATTGGATACGTACCCGGTCGTATGGGACCTATCAGCATCGGACAACCATGTCCGATGCTAACACGGGACCAAAATTAACTTGTGATTATTCTTTTGTTTAAAGTAAAAAAAGTATAAAATAAGACTTAAGGACCTCCACTCGACAACAACCAAATTTTGATACGAAAAGCCATAATCTTTCACTTTCTTAAATCACTATCAATCTTCTTTGACAAAGAAAAGATTTATATCCTAAATTCACTTTGTGATTTTTGTTGCAACACAAGTCGTTTACAAATGAAATCCTTATTTATGATTATTAAGTAAGGATTCTCGATCAAAATGGCCCATATTCTGTTAAAGAAATAAAAGAGCTCTAAATTTTAAAATTAAGAAATAAAAGAGAATTCACCGTGCAAATTTTTCTCCATATTGTTAAATAAATTCACAACATGTTAAAAGTCAATAGCTCGATCAGGAATATTTTAGAATAATCCTTCATATTTTAGATTAATTCTTTTGTCGGGGGAAAATTAATCTAGGGGTTTTTGTAATTGAAACCATTAAGAGAGGGGGTAAAATGCAAAAACTAAAAAGATGAGAATCTTTCACAATATAGGTATAATACAAAGGGTATTTGCAAAAAATCTAGGAAAACTACATAGAATGCGCAACCACGTCCACCAGTGTGCCTTGTGCACACATTACATGACATGCATGTGCGGTTCAGATATGTTGTTGCCTGTTGACATTGCTCACCACATGGGCACAATTATACCTACGAAATTTGTTTTAAATAATATTATTTTAATAAAATATTTGTGATATATACCTGTGGAGAAAGTATTGATTAAGATATGACTTATTTGGTTAGGCGTGGCATTTCATTTTTTTAATTCTCTCAATGAAGACGTAACTCCAAGTTACGTCTTCGTCTTGACCAAGTGCGGAGAAGAAAATAGGAGTCCTATTAAGACGTGGTTCTAAGTTACATCTTCATTAGAGAACAAAGTTTTTGATTCTCTATTAAGACGTGGTTCTAACTTAGTAGAGAACCAACAGGAGAGTAGCACTTTTATTTTTTTGCCACCTCTGTATACAAACATTCAACCACACAATGTTTGAAAATTAAAGATTACAAACCAAACATTCACCCCAATTTTCATACGTACCCAATACATTACACCTACCCCATTCACTTTTAAACACAATTTTTATAGAAACTAAAACCGTTTACATCAAACATCATTAACATCTCTAAATGGAAGACTATCATAACCTCCAAATTTTTTGTTTTTTCTTCACTGGTATCTTCTTCCTCCTCGACGATCCAGACCCCTCTCCCTCCATCGTAGCACCCACACCGACATCATGCTCAACATGTCCCTTTGAATCCTCTGGATCCTCTGTTGTCGTGCCCATGACTGGATATGATGATGGTATATCTTGAGACATCGGCACGTCATAGGAAGTAGTCTGCCCAGTAATTTGCTGCAACTGTTGTGAACTAACAGGAGCTCCGCCACAAAGCCGCAAATCCTCCATAGTAGATTAAAATACCGGTGTAAAACGATCAGCGAGCTCCTCTCCAGAACGGTCACGACACATCATGTAACTCTGTCCTTATTGGCACTTTAATTGTTATGTGTCGGTTTGAAATTATAGCTAGAACTCTTCTGTCACTGACCACATATACTCTAAGTAGATCAAGGAACCATGACCAACTGCTGGAATTTTCAGACTTAACCACAACAAATGCTATTGATATCAAATGATCGTTGCCATCCACTACCGTCGCAACTAATAAAGTGCCAAGATACTTTCCATATAGGTGTGTTCCATCGATAGATATTATGGGCCGACAGTGTTTGAATGCCTCGATAGTAGGATGAAACGACCAGAACACGCGCTCAAATATATCAACACCGGTGCGCACAGTCTCCGTTTGAAGCTTAACTACAGTACCGGCGTTATCTACCACCATTGCTTGCATACACCAAGGCATGATATTATATGATTCTTTTCAATCACCATATATAATCTTCATGGCTAGTATACATGTTAACATGGTAGTCATCTTTGATCATTTGCACAATATCTTTCAGGGTCATAGCGATGTTTGTCCTTATCTTACCAAGTATGATACCACATATGAATTGAGCAGTGCAGTGGCGGTGGTTGGTATTAATAGACCTTCCCGACATGTATGTGGACCATAGTAACTCTTCACCTGAAAGTAAGATGTTTCTTTGTAAGTAGACGCATGAAAACGCCAGAAACAATCAGGATTACGACACTTGACAGTCAACACCTTCGGTCGGACTTAACAGTGCAATGTTCTACAAACCTCCAAGGCTCGTACTGTTGAAGAGCATGCATAAGTGATGCATTGGTCTCAAATATTTTCTTCTTATAGAATTCACCAGTGATTGGGGTCGGATCTTCAAATACCCCGGTATGGTATTGTTCATTGTCATCTGCTAACTCCTCTTCGTACTGTGTTGGAGTAAGCGGCATTGGATCATCAATACCTTCATCATGATGTGTTGGCTCGTTGCTCAATGCAGTATTCTCGATCCAATCATCATCATGATCGTCATGATAATCCTCAACATCAACATCTAGCAAGGGGCTTCGAGATATTGAAGGCATAAAAGCATCTCCATAGCTGCTACTGACATTGTCATCATATTGGTGGCCTCCGCACAAACTCGACGGGTCAACATCAAAAGTATGATGTATGTGTCCCATGTTTGTACCTGGTGTAGTTTTCGTGTATTCACGAGTCAACCATGTATTCCCCTGCTGGTAAGGCCTGCATGTTCATACACAAGCGGACTCATGAACAAGGAGCAAACCAAGATGTAACATTACATGTTTTTTACAATAAATTACTTACTGTGATGTCTAGTGTCCGAAGATGAGAGCGCCATAAGACCCAAGAGAGACGTTATCCGTTGAATCATCTTCTCGTTGTAGTAGGCGTGTAAATTCATCAAATAACGTGTTATTTGGAGGGTTATTGTTCACTTCGACACTAATTTTCACCAAGAACAATTGCATACTTGGAATGACTGGATAGAGGCTAAGAATGCCACCAGTATCACTATCATCATTTATGTCTACACCGCAAATACATGCTTTCTCCGATTGGATATCTACAAGTTATGCGAATGTCAAAATAGTTTGGATTGTATCTAGTTAAATCAAACATTAAAGCCTTTAAATTCGCATAATTTGTATTTTTTCGTATCCTATTTGGTTTGATTCGGCTACCTATGTACTTAATATCACCCGCATTACCCTTTAATTCCACCTTTCCATCCATCCAACACAATAGTGGAACAATGCCACTATCCATCACTATAAATAACACAAATATGATGACAATTATGAGTCGATTAGATAGAAATTACAACTTAATAGTAAAAATTCATGTGGAAAACATGTTTCATATAATCTAATTGAATTAATACTAGAAATTTATGAAATTTTTCAACAATGCCACTACCCAAATCACCATACCATAATGATTAAAAAAAAGAATTTTCTAATAAAAAATGGGCATTTCAATTCCTATAAAAACCCTAATTTGACTATATAAACCCTAAATCTCAAGATAAAAACTCACTGGAAAGTAAGATGGAGAATGGCCAAAGGATCTTGGAGGATTTGGACGGAAAAGATCTTGGAGGATTTGGACGGAAAATCACCGGAAAATCGTCGGAAAATTTCAAGATATAATTTCTCTTGAAGGAGTGGATGGACGGGGAAGGAGGAGGGGACTGGTGGGAAGGAGGGCCCGGGTGGGGAAGGAGGAGGACCCGGGTGGGAGCTCGGGTGGGGAAGGAGAAGGGCCCTCAGTCGGGGGTAGATGATGACTATAGGCGTAAGTTGAAGTTACATCTTTATTAATATAGATGTAACTCCAACCTACGTCTTATAGGTACCACTCTTCTATTCGCCCTTAGCATCTCTGCGGTGGGGAATGGTCAAAAGGTCAAAAACTTGGAGTTACGTCTTCATTGACAGAATTAAAAAAATAAAAGGCCACGCCAGTGTGGCGCTGACGTGGCCAAAGCAGGGATATCTTCATCAATACTTTCTCCATAGGTATATATTACTAATATTTTGTTAAAATAATATTATTTTAAAAAATTTCCTTATAGCTAAGAAGCAAGCTCCCTGGAGTAAAAAAATTCCTCATTTTTTCTTATTTATTTCAAAACTTTATAGAGTAAAAAGAGAGTTTAAGCTCACAATTTTAGATTATATTAATATTAACTCACCTTCATACAATAGCTTAAGCTTTTGGATTAAGTGGTTACGCGTGGGATCGAATGAACATGAGACAACCAACAACTAGATACTAATTAAAACAGTGACGACAGAAATGCTTGACACATGCTTTTAGCCCATGACCTTCGATTTAATACCATGAAAGAACTCTAACCATTCAACTCAAAAGCTTAAGTCATTGGGTGAGTGCGAGTTAAGTGTAATTTGCATATTAGTCGCTTACTTGATGTTGTTTTTTGCAACATAGTGCCACTTTGACTGATAGTTGTAAGTAACCAACACTTTTAATTGACATGACAAAATTACCCTCATGTGTAACTCAACTTCATTCATCATTCATAATGTGATTAACAAGAAAAATAATTGTATAATAAGTAAATGAAGTTACGCAAGAAGTGAGTGAAATTGCCCAACAAGCGACGGGCTGCACAAAAGTGAAGGGTAATTTCATACTATCAACTTAAAGTATCAATAATATAAAAAATATATCAAATGTGACTCTAATATACAAAAAAAGAATATGAAGTGTCATTGATATGTAAATTACTCAATAATATTAATATAAGGGTAAATTACTGTTTTGGGCCCTGTGGTTTTCACCATATTTCATTTTGGGCCATGTGATTTAAAATCTTTCAAATTAGGCCCTATGGTTTTGATTTTGTAACAATTAAGGCCCTCAGGCCAACACCGTTAATCCCCGTTGATGGCAAATGAGTCACGTGACATCACGTGATATCACGTGATTTCGATTTGGGCCCTGTGGTATTCAAAATGTTTCATTTTGAGCCATTTGGTTTAAAATCTTTCAAACAAGGCCATATGGTTTTGATTTTGTAACGCTTAAGGCCCTCAGGCCGACGCCGTTAACCCCACTTGACGGCAAATATGGTGAAAAAAGGAGGTCGAAGTAACATACCTTCCGTT